>OZ004695.1:47096466-47696466 GCA_963924545.1 Pogonocherus hispidulus
TGTTTACTGACGAATCAACATTTTCAAACACATGCTTACCCAATCGTCGCAACTTTCATCACTACGCTGACAATAATCCAAGATTATTGAGGGTACTAGATAATCAGCATCGTTTCAAAGTGAACGTGTGGGCTGGAATTTGTGGAGAACATATTGTTGGACCGTACTTTTTTGAAGGCAATTTAAATGCCAATGTGTATTTGCATTTTTTGCAAAACGAACTTCCCCTTCTACAGCTACAGAATATGCCCGCTGATTATTTGGTTCAACAATGGTTTCAGCATGATGGTGCCCCTCCACATTCCACTTTGGCGGTACTGTGATTATTTTATTGTTGTAGTACTTTTCCTATTATCTATTCATATTTCAGATTAGAGAACACCTAAACCACGTATATCCAAATAAGTGGTTAGGTCGTGGTGGTCCAGTTCCTTGGCCTGCACGTTCGCCTGATTTAAATATTCTGGACGTTTTCTTGTGGGGTTATATCAAGGAGCGAGTATACGAAGTACCACCAACGGATATGCAAGACTTGAAAGAAAAGATCCAAAATGAGTTTCTAACCATAACGCCCGAAATGTTAAGAAATGTTCACATTCATTTTCGTCGTAGATTAATGCTTTGTGTTGAAAACAACGGTGGACATTTTTAGCATTTACTTTAGGTTAGCTTGCTTGTATGAGTATTGCGTATTCTTTTTTCAATACTCTATGTATATTCACCCATTTCACTAATAATTTTTCTAACTACGGTAACACCGTTTGGTTTTCAATATGATACGTATGAAACTTCTTCTTCAATATCTTATTTGTCGAGCTTTTGAAAACTCCAAGATTTCTACTGATTTTCTGATACTAATATTTTTGGATTTTCAACAGCAGAAACCACAACATTAAACTAAATATTATCGTTATTACTCCCATGTCTCCTGGTAGTTTTCTCATAATTCCCATTTGCTGTTCTTTCAAATCTTTCTTTCACATTTTCAAAACAGTCAGCACGTGGGAATCTCTATAAATACGTGCTGCTAGCAAATAATTCCCATGAACTTCTTCTAAAGCATACGCCAGTTTTGCTAATTCTTAATTACATGTAGAGCTTTTATGATTTTTTACTTTTATTTACAAATAAATGGTAACTTTCCATAAAGACTTGTTTATTAAACTGAAATTATCTAAATTTTTCAGTTATTTTTATTTTAAGAAGTGTAAAGTAATACATTTTATAAAAATAAATAGCCTTACAATATTTTTTCCGTCAAAGGAGTGCGCAAATCGGGTATTTTTCATAAAAGTGGGTTTTTTGCAAAAACTACGCAACTTAGGTATAGGGAAAGCTATTATAAAATTGTAGAGTCTACAGAAAGGCATCTAATGAAATCATAAAACACAGGGTGTTCCATTTGAAAAAGTCGAGATTTTTTAAATTTTAAACCATCAGGTTTGGCTCGATTTCTGTTGCCCCCTGTATATCGCAGGTCAACTTTTGATACGTTTTTCGAAAGAGCCATCTTCACTCTACAGTTTCTGAAAAAAAATAATTTCTAGCTGTCATACAACCATAATTATGTCAACTATTAGAAGTGACGAAACATAAGAAAAAAAAATTAAAAGTCAAATATCTCGAAAACTATCAATATTTCAATAGCAGTGTTAAGCACAAAGTCCCACTAATTTTTTACGTAGAATTCGATAATGCCATAAAAAATATAGGTTTCCATTTAAAAAAATGAAGTTGGTACCTGTCCAGGAAAAACTGAACACCCTGAATATGTAAATATATTTTCATTTTGTGCAGCTCGGGATATTAGACAACCCTGTTGAAAAAAAAAATTAAGTTATCTCTTTTATTAACCCAGATATTGGACTTACGCGAACTAGGTGGACACCCTGTATAAGAAAAATATTATATTTTTCATATAATATACAAAATATATACGTTTATTGCGCGGACATTCAAACGTATATACACTACTCGTATAGACGAAATCTAAACGTTTATTAAACCATTCTGTGCTACTTGGGTAATAATAAAATAACTAGGAGATTAACCATGGTAGGAATTAATGTCCACGTCTTTTTTAAAAACAGTTCAGTTTTCAACATAGACAACGTTGTCCATAGAATGGAAGCTTTCAAATGTTTCTTATCCTTAAGATAGGCTAGCAAAACTTTCTAATATCTTTCACTTTGTTCAGCTCACACCATTTTTGATCAGCCTAAGTCATAGCTAAGCCGATTTTTGAGGGATAAGTGAATGAACTGCATTTCTTGGGACCTCTTCGATATTACCTGATAAGTCTGAATCTGACCCGGAATCACGTATTTTGCAAAAAGAAATGAAGTGCTTATTATAACAAACAATTAAAGCGTTCTTTTCAACACTACAGTTAAATTTTAAACACGGTTAAGTAATCGGCATATTTGACGAGAACTGATGCTATTCACCGTGCAATGGAATTAGAAACTATTGTAGCGTCTCTTGTCAAAAATTACTGTCAAAGCGTTATCAAAAACAATTAAAACTGCCTGATACATGTTATTTAAAATTTAGTATTTCTTGATAATTTTTTGTCAAGACTAAAAATAGTATAATATGTTACTTGGAGTAGAAAGCGAACATTATTATTTGTTAAGCCCAGAAGCTCGAGGCGTTAGCCAAGGCTGTGTATTCTGGGCGAAACACATAAAGAGCTTTTTACTCCGAGTGACATATACTATTTTTTATTCAAGCGTGAAAATTAAAACTGCATTTCCTCAGACATTTATGCTTGTAAAAAAAACAATCAGCGACGGTGAAGTTGGAATTTGGATTCTAAGAATGGTTTAGTAAGATAGCTACCGAACTTGCATAAATTCAATTTATAGCCCGTAGTTATATTAAGTTACTTTGGGAATGGAGAGTTAACAATAGGTTAGGTTAGGTTCAAAAGTGAGTGGGCCGAAAACCAGACCCTCCACCGCGACCATGTGGTCTATTGTGGCTCACACCTACTTATATTTCACCCAACAGGTCCAGCTTCTTAATGTAGCTGATCACCTTATTGGGTGAGAGTTTGTTCAGATCCTCTGGCAGAAGTTGTCCTTTGCCAAATAATGAGTATCTGATCCTTTCCCCAGCAGGGCAGGTGCACAATATGTGTTCTGCCGTTTCATCATCTTCTAAGCATAGGCGGCACTCAGCATCTTCTGCTAGGCCGAATTTGCACAGATGATATTTTAAACGGCAGTGGCCCGTATATAGGCCAATTAGAGTTCGTAGGTGAAACCTGCTTAACAGAGTTAACAATAAGTAAGGTATTGGATTTCATGTGAATAATGAGATAAGAATTATAGTTGCGTAATATTATGTAAAGCTAAAGTCCACAAAGTAAATAGGGAATATTTTACGTACCATGTATGTGATATAGCACGTACAGTAGTTGTTTACGACATATTCCTTTACATAATGAGGTTGGTCTTTGCGCACCTAGGTTATATATAACAACATTGGAACAGAATATTTGAATAATTTCATTTATGTTTTTTGGGTTAATTCCTATAAATAAATGTATACAGTAGTTACGCATTTATTTATATATTTATAACAGTTAAATACGCCAATACATAATATTATATTTAAAAAAATATATAATATCTCAACGCCGGTACGTTTGGTTCTGATTAAGTATCGATTAACTAATCTGACGATATCAATGTGACAGTCCTACTCACATGTCAAACAAGAACAGCCACATTCATATCGTTCGGTTAGTTAACTGAGCCTTAACCAAATTGTTTGAGTGACTACCTCCCATATAAATACGTAAACACTTATAGATATAACTAATATTTTCCAAATTACGATTTACTTCATCGTAATCGGAATATTTTCATTGATATGAATTTGTAATTAGAAACATAATGGAATAAAATTTTCGTTAGGCACGCTATTGTATTTAAACGTATATGTTGGTATAGTATATACGTAGGTATATTTACACTCTATTGAAATGCGTCGGAGGGGTTTATCTACAATTGATATATGTATCTGTAACAGCATAAAACAAAGGCAAAATTTTGATTGATATGTTTTTATCACTGACTAACCAATTTCGTCGTTGATTTTATATGAAAAATTTCATTAAACATGCTCTGACTTTTTATTCAAAATTGATAATCATTAATCTTTTTCTTTGATATCTCTAAAAGGGGCGTGATGTATGGGTACTTTACTTTTGGTGTTTGGTTGTGTGGTAGTTTATTTTCCTTTCTCTTTGTGGTGAACATTAATTGGAACAACGGTGGTGTGAAACTTTACTTTTTCAGCCTCAGACTGAGAGAGAGAGAGAGAGACTAAAAAGTATAGAAAATGGTAGTTAACTCGCATTGTAACCGTATGTAAATTAAAATTCTAAAATTAAGACACTTATTTTAGGAATATATTAAAATATGGTAGTAGGACACGATGTGTCCCTATTGGTGTACAAGGACATGCGAACTTTATATTAAAGGCATTATAGTGTCTATAATGAAAAAACATTTTACAACATGCTCATCTATTAAAAACATCTACAATTTTAATTCGATTTTGATAATAATCATTATATTTGCCATTTTGAACCTAATCTAACCTAACCTAACCTAACCCGAGACCTAACCTAACCTATGGTGCGCATCATTCTCGAAAACTTCACATAAAAAATCGTCCAACTTTTATGTTTCACATTTTTTTTTTATAATTCTGTAAACAAAAAAGATATCAGGGGGCTTGAAATATAGTGAATCACTCTGTACTTAGAAAATGATCATGATATTATTTCTACTCATGTTGTAATCAAGGGTAACACTTAGTCCGTCGGAAAGCCCGGTCTAGGATGCACATAAAAAAAACCGAGGTATAACCAAATGGGACCTTCACCATTTGGAAAATCATGTTTTTTTACATAGAAAATGGAAATTGACGACTCTCCCCATTGGTCGAGACCAAAAATATAGGCAAGAAACTGAAAAAAAGGAAACATTTTTTTTTTATTTTGAACACTCATAACTTTTTTTCTAAAGAATGTAGAACAACAATTTTTTTAAGTTTTATTCTTCATTCAATTTCCTTTCTTCTGGTATATATTTCATTAAAAAAAATTATAAACTATATTAAAAAAACAGTAATATTTAAAAAAAGACAACAAATTGTCAACATTTTTTTAAACTCACCTCGCCATAACATTCTTATGCAAAGAGCTATTTGAATGGGTTTTTTTTTTAAACTGAGCAATTTAATGGACTTCATTTTGTCTTGATTAACATGTAGTCTATTTTTAAAAATAAAACCGCTAGCGGCTTTTAAACGTCGGGGCGCATGCCTCTGCGGCGGCTAAACGGTGATTTTTCCCATCGCGATCGCTGCACCCGCGCCAAGTATACAATATTTAATTTGGTATATTTGCATTTGGGATATCTACTCACTATAAGTGAGTAGATATCGAAAATTTTATTCTCAAAAATTCTGTGTTTTGTTTTATTTATAATTGCTGAAACATGTGTGCAGGTTTTATTTGAACAAATTTTAATATTTGGTGATCGATAAACAATTATTAATGTATTTCTGATACAAGGATTATTTTCCACATGCTATCCTCCAATAAAAATGGTAGACTAGTCGTAAAGCGTGATGACACTGATGTTCTAGTACTATTAATTTATTATTATCCTGCTCGCGAAAATTTTAGTAATAGTAATACCAAAGAAATATTCATGGAAACTGGTCACACAAATATGACAACTAACAATAAAAGATATATTCCTATTCACGTCATTTCAAAAAATTAGTGATTTTGAATTTGATTTAATTTTAAATTGGCATGTAGGCTTACCAAGTTTTCACAGCCTCACAGGATGTGATACGACCAGTTCCCTTTTTAAAATGGGGAAAAAATGCTAGGGAGGTGTACTATAAAAATTGCGACACACTCAACCTTCACAAATTTGCCAAATTTGTAAAAGAAGTTTTTTATACAAAAATAAAAATGCAAAACATCTGATTTTTTAGTTTTAATTCTCGTTTAATTTCCTTTTTTTTTTGGTATATATTTCATTAAAAAAAGTTGAAAACTATTACAAAAGCAGTAATATTTAAAAAAAGACAACAAATTGCCTATGTTTTTTTAAACTCACTTCGCCATAACTTTCTTATGCAAAGAGCTATTTCAATATTTTTTTTTTCAAAAATTGGGCAGTTTAATGGGTAAAAATCGTAAGTCGTTAATTTTCTTCTCAAAAATTGCAATGATTTAGAAAAATAATAGATAATTGCGGAAAGTATATTAAATAAAAATTTTTACAAACAAAACAAAATTTTGAAGGAGGTTGGAACCTTTGGTGTGTAGATAAATCACACTGACGTAGTTTTGGAAAATGTGGAAAACTACGTTAGTATCAAAACAAAATTAAAAGAAATTATTTTCGAAAAATGTGTCGTCTTCAGGATCTCCAGCTTCAGTTTGTTTTTCTTCAGGTTCGCCATTAATATTAATGCAATTCATTTTGCATTTGCAATTTGAGCTACAAAATACCCTTTCTTTTTTACACTGACATTTTTGCGTGCTGCAGTTTTTGTTATTGCATAATAAGGTAATAATTTTCCTTATATCTTTTGGAACTAGAAGTTGATGCATCATTTTCGGAACCCTAAAGTCCATCCATATAACAGGAGATCTTTTTTGGTTACCTCACCAATACACCTACGGACCCATATAAATCTTTGATAATTTGACCTAAAATTGCACATTATAATAAAATGTGCGTACATTACAAATTTTTGCTGTATAAATTCACCTAAGTATATGTAGTTTGAAACTATCTTCTGTAGGGGGCAATTCCTGAGTTTGTATTTTGCACTGATTTGTATGGTTTAACAGAATTTCATTCAGATATTTTGTATTTTCATTTTTGTATAAAAAACTTACAAATTTTCTGGCGAACCTTATTCCTTCGTCAGGTGCCATTTCAGCAAATTTGTGAAGGTTGAGTGTGCCGCAATTTTTACAGTACACCTTCCAAGAATTTTTTTTGCTATTTTAAATGTGATGCGCCCAGCCGTATCACATCTCCATCACGTTGTATCACATTCTCTGAGGCCGTGAAAACTTGGTAATCCTTCACATGCCAATTTAAAATGTAATAAAATTTACCACTTTTTTTTTAAACGAGGTGAATAGAAATATATCATTTTTTTGTTAGTTGTCATATTTGTGTGACGTTTCCATGAACATTTCTTTGGTATTACTATTACTAAATTTTTTGTGAGTAGGATAATAATAAATACAGTCTACCATTTTTATTGGAGGATACCATGTGGAAAATAATCCTTGTATCAGAAATAAATTAATAACTGTCTATCCATCACCAAATATTAAAATTCATTAAAATAAAACCACGACAAACGTTTCAGCAATTATAAATAAAACAAAACACAACATTTTTAGAATAAAACTTACGATCTCTTCTCACTGCAAAGTGCAATTATACCAAATTAAATACTGTAACTAGGCGCGGATGTAGTGATTGCGATGGGAAAAAAATCGCCGTCTAGCCTGCCGCAGAGGTATGCGCCCCGACGTTTCAAAGCCGCTGCCGTCTTTATTTTTAAAAATAGATCACATAGTAATCAAAACAAAATGAAGTCCATTAAATTGCGCATTTTTTGAAAAAACAAACATTTAAATAGCTCTTTGTATAAGAAAGTTATGGTGAAGTGAGTTTAAAAAATGTTTGGTAATTTGTTGTCTTTTTTTAAATATTACTGTTTTTTTAATATAGTTTATAATTTTATTTTAATGAAATGTATACCAAAAGAAAGGAAATTGAATGAGTAATAAAACTTAAAAAAATTGTTGTTCTACATTCTTTAGAAAAAAAGTTATGAGTGCTCAAAATTAAAAAAAATATTTCCCTATTTTTCCAGTTTTTTGTCTATATCTTTTCTCTCGACCAATGGAGAGAGTCGTCAATTTCGATTTTCTATGTAAGAAAACATGCCTTTTCAACTGGTGAAGGTCCCATTTGGTTATACTTCAGTTTTTTTAGCTCCGAAACTAGAAGGCTTTTCGCGCTCAATCCGACGGACTAACTGTCCGAGTCCATGAGGTCACTAACAAGCCCAGGATTACACTTTATATAGTTCATATCTTCTTTTCTGTTTTCTATATAATGATTTTTTTTCAGTTTCTTGACTGATTTATTTGATGGCCAGGCTTTCCTAGGATCCAGGAGGTTGTAACTTTAGAGATATTTCGCATTGGCGTGGCATATAAGAGTTTGATCTCTCTTCAGCACATGTCTACAAATGTGTTATTCATTACATGTTCCCACAAAATCATTATGTAGATTATAAAGACTAACTATAAGATGTCCATCGGCAGGTGAAATGTAAAATGCTACAGCAGATAGCGATAATAATTTAGTAACATTAATGCAAATCTTTTGTAATACCGTCGGATCAGCAATTATTTGTTACCTTAAACAGAAACAGAACAGAATTACAGTGTATACGAACCTGTAACTTCTAAAATTATGTTTTACCAGCAAAGATTCATGAACTTCACCGATTTTAGAATTAACACCATCAATCTTAAAAGTAAATAGTTTGTGAAAGTGTCTTTGAATGGACTCTAAGTTATTAGATTGTGTTTGGTAATAAGACTCCAAACCACAAAGGCTTCTAAGTTTGATCTGACATACCTCTACATGAAACCTTCAATAAGGATGCGGCGACTCCTATGGAGATGCCGGAGTAATGCGATGCCAGTCGGGGCACATTGATTACGTCTCACATCTATTTATTATTTCCAAACCTAGTTACATTACAAAGAGCAGAAGAAATATGATAAGATAAGTAACACAGAATGTATCGACTATTAACATTCTCAAAAGGTAATAATCCTCTGCTACGCCTTGGAATCGATACACACCTTCCTCGAATGACTTCGCAATTACTTAAATAACTATTTCGTACTACTAGCTTTTTAGTGACATATTTATAGCCCATGGGCAAAAACATTTTCTTTACAATGTAATAACAAAGTAAAGTCATAATGAAAATATACACTAATTATAATCTAAGCCAACTAATAAATTAGTTCGAACAATCTTGAAATATGAAATATAATTTTAAATTGATTTTCAAAAAAATTGTAATATTGCTAGTAGTATAAAAAACGTCGTATGCATCTCGTCTTGTAAGCGTATTTTCAGGTCATCCACTGTGTTCTCGACCTGTAAAAAATTCACAGATTTCGCAATCCTGGCAACCATTGACATTGGAAATGATAACACCATATATGAAATATAATTATAAGCGCACCGATCGTTCTAACAAATTAATGAGATGTTACTCTATTAAGCGAGTACGGTATTATAACTAAACACTCCCCACTACTCTTCTGCTTGCTGGTCGACCGCTGCGCTAGCTATATGAGTGGAATAAACTCGTTGGTCTAACTCGCTTCTTTCTAAAGATAGACAACTATAGAGGCACCAGTATTCACGCTATAAGCCTGAGCGCGCCGTAATACTTCAGATAAGATTTCATAGATAAATTTTGAAGATTTCACATAGCTAACCCCATATCGAAGTTTGTCATGCTTTAAGAAGCTGCATGTCATTTAGAAGCTTTAACTTGACGACATTTTTCTAGTAATATATAGATGTATTACCAAAAAAAAAGTTTATACCATTCCAAAATACTACTAAAAAAGTTATAAAGGTTATAAAATATGGTATAGGTTTCATTTGCTCCACTAAACATATGTAATCCGTCACTCGATCGCGATACCGCTGTCTTTTGGCCTTGAACGAAACTCCTAACTTGGTCCCCATATACGAACATAAACATTTCCAATGTTAATATATTTACAAGCGTTGCTACATAAATAACTATTAAGCGGCAACGGCGCAAAAGTAACAACAGCAACTTTGCTGTAATAGCAACAAAACTACTTAGGTACTTTTATTGTGACTGACGACAGCCGCAAGTCGTAATAATAGGAGAAAGCAGAGAAAGTTGTAAAACAAATAGCTAACACCTATATCAAATAAAGTTTATGCCCTATAGGTATCTAAAATTCGAATTCGTCAACAAATTGTCTGAGGTACAAAAGAGCACTAACCAAAATTTTTGTTATTCATATATGGTAATAACTCAAGACTAAGATTTTCGTGACTGGCTTTCCAAATCTTTTTCGTGAATGTCTGTCAGTAAAAATTTGAAAAGTTTTTGGGAAGTATTGTGACCTAAAAGTTAATTCAATTAACCATTCTCTGCATTTCTCAACAATTCTCTCGAAATATAAGCCCTATGTTCATAAAAACCTTTGTTTTATAAAGTTGTTGCGTTATTATTTGTGAATATTCTACTATAATTTTAATATTTTTATTAATAAACTGAATTAAAATAATCATATTTCTTAGTAATAAGTAACTTATTTGTGATACGTTTTCATGATTCATAGTTTCTTACACCACCTGTAAAATAACAAAAAACAGAAAACCAGATGCATACAAATTAAATATTCAAAGTGCAGTATCAAAGAAAACTTCTAAAATTTACCCCAAGGAAACCACTGTATAAGCAACTGTATATGTAATAAAATAATATTTGATAAATTAACTAAATTTCATCAGTGGTTTTTCGGTTTTGTACAAAATTCTGTAATATTACATGTTCTATTTTAAAATATGTCTAAAATAATTATTATAATAAAATTTAAAAGAAATTAAACACTTTCAAGTTGATCCTCAACTCTTTAATTCAATTCAACTTCAACTCAACTCATTAATCTTTTTCAACTTTTCCAGGATTTAACTAATTTTTTAGGAATAAGCTAGTTAAGTGTTTAATTTCTTTTAAATTTTATTGAAACAATTATTTTATTTAGACTATTTTAAAATATGACGTGTAATATTACAGAATTTTGTATAAACTGCAAAACCACTGATGAAATTTAGTTATTTATCAAATATTATTTTATTGCATATTATACAGTGGTTTTTTGGGTCAAACTTCAGAAGTTTGCCTTGATCCTGCACTTTAAATATTTAATTTGTATGTTTCTGGTTTCCTGCTTTATGTTATTTTACAGGTGGTGTAATCTCAAAAGAAACTATGAATCATGAACTGAAATGAGTGATAAATGTAATAAAATTATTATGATACAAGATTAATAAGTAAGAGAACTCGTCATCGTATGTGTATCAATACACAAATTATGCTTTTTCTTATCAGTTGAGCCTTTCTAAACCACCCAATGTTCCTCCCTAACTTTTAGTGATATTTTTAAAAATATTGCACTTTGTAGTAATATGCCGTAAATATTTCTTTTATTGTCAGTGGTCATATAAAAGTGGTCAGTGCTGGTGGATATAAAAAGTTGGATACTAAAATAATACTTTAAATGAATGCATCGATTTAGTTAATGGCACGTTTTATTCTTGAAGAAAAAGGTGTCGCTTTTCATAATTAAACGTTTAAAAAAATCAAGTTTAGTCTAGCAGTTTCTAGATTCAGACTCATAATAAACGGTAGGTACGTACCTTTGTACATAACAAACATCTCTTTAATGACAAATTTTATACTAATACGAAGTGACCTGTAACTCACACTGCTACGATTACATAAATTGATAAATAGTTCCGATGGATAATGTGACAAATGTAGATAAAATATTCGCTTTATGGTTTACGAACAGAAATACTATTTCAGTTTCAGCTCAATACGATTTACAAAAGCACGACAAATCAATCAAGGGTGTTATTAAAGAGGATATAACAATAAGATACAAATGTAAAAAGGACGTTTTCTATATACAGATTTTTCTCAATATAAAAGATAATGGCAATAGGATATAATTTTCTACATATATATTTTTTTTCAGGAAATCTCTTCCAGTGGCCCTAAACGATGTCGACTAAAATTTGAAGAAAAAATATAGATTATCTTATAAATTGCGAAGACAACGAAATAATATAGATATCTGTAAAATAAATGAATACCATAATGCGTTAAGTAATTAATTAGAGTGATATTGAAAATAATTAGAATTTGAGAAAAACCGCTATTTTGGAATTTTAGGAATTTCAAATCCCTTAACCTTTTTCTTTTAAAATGGAATAACTTTAATTAAGTTCTCTTCAAAACGATATCGGCATTGTAGAGGTTCAGGTTACAATTTTTTGAGTTATTCGTTTGTTTCTTCGGTTTGCAAGAGACTTTTTGAAAAAAATACCTTCGAGTAAGCCATGAATAGAAAAGAAGGTTTAAAAAATATGTGTATTATGTGTTTACTGTTTGACATAAGGACCAACAATTATTTTGGTCTTAATCATCCATATACATGAGGTTGCCTATAGAAAGACCATTTTCAAATACCATTTACTCGTAGTCTCATTATTGTTGTAACAAGTTTACTTAACTTCAAAAGGCACAAGAAAGTGTATTGAGGAAAAGAAGAAAGAATATAAAAAATAAGATATAACAACAGATTGTCAAAATGCCGTTCACTTTATTCTATGCATAACTGTATACGTTGTTCAAGAGTTGTTTAAATTTTGAAGCTCTATAGAAGTAATTCTTTGATTCTATTTTCAACAATCAAAAGTTGTTCACCTCTCGCAATCTATCTTTCCGAGAATTCAAACTCAATGAAAATGTTTAAAGTTAAGTACTACGGTACCCTATATATACAACATGGCTACATAATTTTAAAAAGATTAATAACACTTGAATTTATTAATTTTTGTATTTTCCATAACAACAGAGTTACCGAACTTTGTCTCACTGTTGGCCCACCCTGGATACAGTATTTTTTATTTATTTACTTGTAATAGTATTTTTTTAAACGCCTTTTATAGCTTAGAAGATTTTAATCATACTCACTTGACTGATTCCAGGAATGTGCTGGTTTATATCTGAATTTGCAAAGGATATTGACTGCACTTATTGCAATGAGATTATTCCTTATTTCGTCTACAGTAGATGTTTTACTAGAAATTATAGTAAAATCTAAAAGTATAAAGCGAAATTTGTAATTAAGTCAATTTTGGCTAAGCTAGTCTTGAGCTATGTGCTTATAAATCAAGCTATTAGGTGCCTACATTTACCAAGTTCTCTTATGATCTTAAAATGCAAAATTCCCTCTCAATATTTCAAAGCTTAAACAGGATAAAATGTTCATCTCCTTCATTAATCATTCATCTAGGACGTGGTAATGGTGTAATTTAATAGACATAAGCATAGGCATCACGCCTTATTGAGCTCACGTATCTCTACTCTCGATCTATTATCCAAAATCAAAGGTGATTAATACAGAGCCGAACAATCCCCATAAGCGGTTTAAATAGTTTTACGACAGATCGGGTAATTCATTCTACTGATACATTTAACAGTGTCTGAACGATTTTGAGGAAAATTGGTACTAATATCTTATCAATAGTTAGTCAGCAATTTTTTAAAGGGTAGATAGATTAAATTTATTAGACTTACTCGTAATGTATCTATTGTTTTAAGATAATGTATTTATAAAAATTTTAGAATAAACATAGTGCCCATGCCCTATTTAATGAAAATATTTTTAAAATAGCTACACTTCCGGTTATACCGGATATTGATACTATTTTTATTATTCTGATCAAATACTTCTGATTACCAAAGTTGTCTCAGCGTCAAACAATAACGAGTGAAACGGTGGCGCAATGGTTTAAGTCGCAGGACTTCAAACATCGACGTGCAGAATTTCGCAAGTTCGAATCCCGTTGAATGTAATTTTTTTTACTTTTTACTTTTTAAGGCCAATTATTTATTAGTATTAGTGTTTAGTTATTCTGTTTCATTGTCCGTAGTTTTTATTCGTTCTGGAGGGAATGTTTGGAATTAATTCGTTCATTTTGACAGTCTGTAAAATTCATCATTTTAGCTTACAAAAGTAAATATCTACAATATTAATTTGCTGCAACAATTATGACAGCAATATAATATTTGTTTTCGCCGCCGTTTCCCCTTTTCGAAGGGCGGACGGAGCTCCGAACCGTAGCGGAGGGCCCCATTGATAAAATTGATAAAAATGGTTACTAAAAAATGAATTATACTTTCAGCACTTAAAAAATGATGATGTTTTACTATCTAGAATAGAGTACCCTTACAATTCATCAAAATATTATTAAGAAAAATTGTTTAGTATAATTACACTATCATTCCAGATACAAAATTTCAGCTTTCTGTCTCTAAATTTTTTATTTCATATACAAGGGATCATCTCAAATGTCTTTAATATGTAATTTCATAAAAATAATATTATTCTAGATGCTTTTGGTAGCAGTATAGAGTATACAATTTTTGTCAATTTATAAACATTATTCAGTGACTGCGCATGCGCAAAATTTTTTACTAATATGAGTACTGTCACTGTCTGTTGTAAAATCTGAATTTGCATTGTTACTGAATTGTAACTATGCACAACGGTTTTAGTTCTAAGAAGAACTGTTTTCAGTGTAAATAAAGTGAATAACTAGAAAGCGTAAATAGAAAATACACAAGCAAAATTTAAGCAGAACTAAACATCAAAAAACCAGGAAACGATAGAGAGGCAATATAAATAAATAACAACTTGACAACGCAGAGAAGGGTTGCCAAATATCAAACTCTTTGTAAATGGCAAATGCTATGATAATTTATTGGTCATTTGTTTATCGAATATTGACAACAATTAATTACTGAAAATGACGTCACTGTAAACTTAACGTAAATGACCTTTAGACATAACTGATTGGACGTTGGGTATGCCGCAGCGATAGCGGCTCAAGTTAAAAGTTGGTTAACATCGGGCGGTACGATCCTCGGCGGCCAACCAACAATTTAATTGGTTAAATTTTTCATAAAGCACAAAAATGGCAATAGTCATATAGACAGTATTAATAAAATTTCACTACAATAAAACGTCTTAATCTAATAACATTGTTAAAATAATTCAGATTATATTTATAAAGTCACATCACTTATATCAGTTCCTGGTTAAATATTTTTAAATTTGAAAAAAACAGGTTATCCAAAACAGAATCTTAAAATTGGTAGCAAATATTTGTTGCCAACTGTTAGATATGTAAAATTTTTAGGACTTGTTGAGACAAAGAAAGGAAATGAGCAAGTGCCGCCTGTTGGTTAGTTCAAATAACAGGAAACAACTTCAAAGATATTTATACTAGATATAAATAGATATTTATATATAGGGTAAGGAGAGGGTTACCCTGGTTGTTGTTAGAAAAAAAAAACATTAATAACCAATACCTAGTTACTATAAAAATGATTCACAATTAAAGCAAAAAAATACAATAGAAGCAAATACAACCTTTCTCACAGAAAAGTAAAAAATCCCAAGAAACATTTAGATTTCATTCAGCATAAAATTGTGCAACTTTTTTTCTAATTTAAGCCACCCTGTATATCTTACTGTTTCGGAGATCCCAATGGTGGTTAAAATTAAATGTAACACCATGTATAAATTACTATAAAATGTTGAAACCTTCGAAGGTGCAAATGACGTTATTTTATCAGACAATCAGTAATCCAGCAAATAGCTTAGGCAAATTGCATGTGTGACATTTTATTTTAGTAGGGTTCCGTATATATCCATCTAATACCACCTTAACGAAAATGGCTTAGGATGCAAACAATTGCTTAAGATGCAATCGCTTGTATTACTTTATGTAAAATCTGAAAACATAAGAAGAAAAGAATTACATACGCGTAAACGGAGTATGAACCACATGTCAGTGCTACTAAGCAGTAATGACATACGAGGAAGAATTGTTATGTTAACATAAAATTGAAAGCGTTTCTGTAGTTCCAAACAAATTTGTATGTACTGATTACTCATTTATTGGATGAAACTGTTTCCCTTTTAAGCTAAATTTTCAGCTTTGGAAATAGATAATATTACTTCCTCTCAGTTTCAGTAAGTTGACAATAGCCTGATTGGGTAAATGTGGTAAATGCGAATAGGCCAATTATTAATCAATTCAAACCCAATTTCATCAATTTTGCTGCCGCAGCATTACCTTTCTAAGAAAAGCACACCTTTGGAAATTTTTCTTGAAGCAAAATAATACGCCATGGAGTTTTACGATATTCTAAATAGTGTGACATTATTCCGTCCTTGGCCCAATAAATGCCAAGATCTTTTCCTGAAATCGGAATCAACAAATTAAAATTCCTATGATTTTTGCTATTATTGCATCGTAATAGTCGATCCATATTTTCTATGGACAACATCCACGATCCCCATCAATAATAACTAAAATTTCGAAAAATCCTCTTCGAGACGGTAGCAAAATAACTTAAAACTTATCACTCTGAGTCATTTTTAGCGGACATTTAGCGATTCATTTGGAAGATGATTTTCTCATAATTAATTAATTACAAGATGAAGACACATTCTAGAGGAATGTCCCAAATCATATCACGCTCGACATCAAGCTTTTTAGAAGTGAACACATAATCGGGTTTCACATTAGACCTCTGTCCACCCTCTCTGAAATTCGGCAACCAAATTTTTATGGTAGAACGGCAATGACATTTTAATGTAACCCCCATATGCCCATAAGTTTTCTTGCCAAATAACTCATCACAGAAAACAGGTATCATCACACAAATAAACAATTGTATCCAAATTGAAATTTTTTTGACATTTTTTTTTAAATTTTCAATGTGGAATAGCTGTACCTTTCATCACCAAAATTGGAGCAACAATTAAACAACAATTAAAACAAAGATTAATACGTATATACATACTGGAGAAAACAGTGCCTCCGGTGAAACGAGGGTGTCCAAAGCAAAATTTTTTCTGTCTCTACTGCTGTAAGCCTTGTGGTGGATGATGTTACTTTTGCTGACGTCGAAGTTTATTGGATATTAACGGATATCAATTATCAAGCCCATATCATTCATTTTCAATCAATTATCAAGATAACTTGGTCATACTAGCTTGGGGAAAATTAAACAGCACAGCGATGGAGTATATGCACAGGGCCCTGAATATGTAAGGTGGACAGATAAGAAGGCTTAGAGCGAACAAAGCTATGGGGAGGAGGGTAGTATAGACTGAAGAAGGGCCTTAAACCCAAGACTTAGGAATATTAGATCTTCAATTAAAATTTTTTAAATATATCATAGCATATATTGCAGGATAGATAGGATTTCTAAAGCTAATTTATTAAAAATGTACTACTTTAGCAAAAAAAAAATGAATAAATTTGAAAACATTAGGCATTACATCAATAAAATTGAATTATTTAATGAACAATAAACATTTTTTTTGCATCTGTATGACCATTTTATTTCAAGCTGTGTTTTATTTTACTGGGTTATTTTGGTTCCTCATTTCTGACTTATAACTCGAAATAATCGCCCAGTGAACCAGTTTTTTGTATGCGGAAAAGATGTTTACAGTGTCTCTCTACCACACTCGAGGAGGAGAGATTGGGAGGGTACACATGAAAAAATTTCACAGATTTCACAATCCTTGCAATGATCGGATACATGCAAACATAATTGTAAACGCGCTGATTGTCCTATCAAGTGAGAGCTTACTCAATTAAGCGAGTATGGTATTATAACTAAACACTTCTCTTCACGCAGCTGACCGGTCGAGCGCTGCGCTATCTCTATTAGTGGAGTAAAATCGCCGGTCTAACTCGCTTGTCTCTAGAGTAGACATCTATAGAGGCACCAGTATTCGCCAGCTATAAACATGAAAATTCCAAACTTGGTTCCCATATACAAACATAAACATTTCCAATGTTAAAACGCAGACACGCAACTATTCCCTGGGAGGCATGCCATTTATCCTCTGGCGAGATTCATAATTGAATATATCATTCTGATACATTGATGATACAAATAAACTTAACTTAAGGGACTTACAAGACTGAGCCAGGGCGTGATTATATTTCTAATAATTGGTGAAAATACGTGAAAGGGGAAAAAGTCCTAGGTTTTTCTTAGAAAAGTATAGCATTGTCACACAGTTATTTTATAATATATTACGCAACGGTCTAAAATACATTTATTTCTATTAAATTAGTACCCATAATTTAGTAAAAGTATCTACTATTTTATAAATTTTACGTATTCACATTTAATATATTAGAATTTTTAATATAAATATTTATAAATAAAAAAGATAATAATTATTTAACAAACACAGAGTATCTGTTTCAAAGAAGATAATAACAAAATTAGCAACTCCTTACCTTCCAATGAATAAAAAATGGTTCGTCATGTTAAGTCTTCGACTAGCCATTAGCAGACCGCGTACTGTCAACCCTTCACAAAAACAAACGACCACATTAGCATTAGGGTCCTGCTTTAAGTTGAGGATAACTTTCTCGAAAACTTCTTCGGCCGCGTTGCTCAGGACCGAATCCTCTCTGGCTATGCAGACGTCCGCTTCTTCTGCCAGCTCTCGAAAGGCCTGGATGCCCGACTGTCCATAATTTTCTGGAACAAGACAATGGGGGATGGAAATCAAGATTACATTCATCTGCGGTATATAACAAAGGCTTAACAGTAATGGCCGCATTGTTGTTTTATGAAGATAAAGGGATTAAATTAATTGCAGCTGTGCCTACTTCTTAATGATAAATACCTTTATAAGGTTTACCCTGAAAATGGATTCTTTATTGTATTGTGCACAAACAATGAAATTATTTTATTTAATGCCTAATATACCTACACATAGTTAAGGTACCTAATCCTCAGTTTAATATTAAGTTTAAAGACAGGAGGACAAAGGGGGTATCTGGTATTTAATAAGCACAATGTAGGCATAAATTAAAGGAGAATAATAATTATTGTAGTAAGGGAATCTAAAAAAACTTGCGTGTAATAGTTTGTTATCTATTATTTTCTCTATACATCTACATATTTTAGCTCTGCTATTCAGCAATATCATGAATACTAGGTACGAATTATACCGAGTGATTTCTTTACAGCGACAATTGGAAGTATCTCGAGAATGGAAAACTATTTTGATCTGACGATCAATATGACCAACTTTGAAATTTGGTTATGGGCATTCAGTGATTCAGTGAAAATATTTTACCTTAAAAAAGTAATGATCACATTATAACTAACTATAATAAGTTTTCTGACCATGGACCAAGGGATAGTCTTATTAATATGTCAAAAATGATCAATTAATATTCTATTCCAATGGGTGTCTACTGAAATTTAAATATTGCAAATATCAGTATTCAGATATCAGATAACAGATATTGTTAGTGCATAAAATTGTCATTCCTTTAAAATTTTATGAAAAAGTATGTACTTGATGACCGGGTCATCACAACATAACAGAAAATGAGGAGGCCGATGCAGTGGCTAAAAAAGGTTCAAGTATACAATTTACAGGGCCCGAACCAGTACTGGGGCTTCCACCTAGTTATGTAACAAGGTCTATTGGAAACTGGATCAAGGAAAGATCAGAGGAGGAAGAATGGTTGAACGGGACTGGGCTGCGACAAGCCAGGCTCTTAACTGAAGGGCCTTGGTCGATCGCAACTCGATCAATACTTGCGCTAAGTCGTAACAGCATAAGGATTGTCACAAGACTAATGACAGGTCACGGACATCTGAACAAGCACCTTAACACTATTGGCCTTAATGACACCACAAGGTGCAGGTTTTGAGGACACGATGACGAGGACTCCATTCGCATCCTCTATCGCTGTGTCTGCCTCATGGTCAAGAGACACAATAAACATCTGGGTGCAGCATTTCTCCTGCCCCAGGACATTAGAGAGCTTCCCCTAGAACTGGCGTTGGCCTATGAGCATAACACGGTCTCTTCCAATAGCTCTCGACTAGCGGCAGGCGCAAAGGGTCGAAAGACCTGAGTGCTGCGGGTAACCGCGCCGCCTTCCAACAATTTGAAGTCGGTTTTTAATATTAATTTATACAAATATGCATGATGACGTGTATGAAATGATCCAACGATCAAATTATACTATCTTAAGAATAAGAAATCATTTAGAGAATTGTTCTATAATATTTTCTGCATTTAGGTAATTACACTAGTTTGCTATTTTTTAATAAAAAATATATTGATGAAAAGTGACAAGTGACTGCTAAACACTGATGACAACTGATTGACTTGATAGTAATTATTATCTGTCATGTAGACACACTAGGTACTATAATATGTAGTAAGTAATAATAGTAGTGTTATAAGAGAAACGTCAGTAACTGAAAAACTACTCATTTTCAGCATAAGAACATCATTCGTGAGTAGATAGAGAATTTTATTATCCATCTATTGATGTGATTAGTCATATACAAGTACTCGTAGGTTATATTTAAATGACTTTTTGCTGTTTTCGTCCAATCATAGAACCCAGCCAGTTACCAATTTTTTGTGAAATATTGACCATAGCCCCAGTCTCTCCTTTTGACCCTATAAAAATTTCAACATCCTGGTTTTGATCGTTGCTGAGAAACCATTTTTTTTGTTGTTGTTGTTGAAAAGCTTTTCTATCAAATTGTAATGGAAAAAATTTTGAAAAATATTAAATTGATTCTAAAACAGTAATAAAAATTTGGACATTCCATTAAGAATCACGAAGTTAGACTCAACGTCCGGTATATGTCGAACATCAATTTACATTCTCCGCGAAAATACAAATGGTAAAATTTTTAGCTCAAATTTTTTTCCGTTTACGAGATACCTCCTTCCAATTGACGCCCAAAAAATTACCCTATTGCATGAAAGTATTTAATGGTCCCAACAGTAGCATAGATACAGTCTTTAAAGGGAGACTGGACACAAATAATGAACTCAATTTTAATATTAAATGAATGTTATTAATAAATGAATGTTATTAATTAAATGATTCGTTTGTTTCCAACCTGTCAGTTTAAATCAAGACTCTCACCCTCTCTACAGAACATAATAGATATAAATTAAATATAAATAGAGATATCTCAAAAAGTTGTAGTTTTACCCACGAAATGAATATACTGGAAGAAAGAGGATATAATTTTAAATAATATGATGTAAAAAAATACAGGGTGTTCCATTTGACTTAAAAAAGTTTTCGCTACTTGAATTTTCCAAAATGTATAAAGGGAGATATTGAACATTTGGTATAACGTTATTAAATTCATTTTTCCTTTAAAGTGTAATACGACTCAGGCTCTTTTCTTTTGCAAAGAATCAAATAAATCCGTGATAAACGAAAAAAATTATAAAGGTTTTCGCAAACCCTTGCACCTGTCAAATTTTTTTACAAAAATGTCAAATATCTCCGAAACGACTGCGTTTAGAGCTATAGGGTATATTACATATTTTTTACCTAGAATTTTATGCTATTTTCGGAAATGCTAAAATATTTAGGGTGTTTCATTTAAAATAAGCAACTTGATAGAGACTTCCAGTATAACCGGGAGTAGAAGACAATCGAAAATATTAAAAAAAAATAGATCTATCAATATGGCATCTGCTAAAATTTCAAATTTATATCTCTATTAGTTTTGGGAATACTTCTAACAGGCGGTCACCGTGAATGACCCTGTATACGTTAATACAGATGGATCCGTTTTATTTAAAATAAAAGTTTAAATTATATTCTCATTTTGCATCATTTAGGTGAAGTAAGGGAGAAAAATGGATAAAACTGTATCCATATGAAATATATAAACCTGTTATTTCTTAAGAGAATCACACTGTATAGTTCGAATATACTGATGATTATTATATACCTACATATTATTATAGTGCATCCCAATTTATTATTTGCAACATTGAGATCTCCATTGTATAAACTCAAAGTGATACGTCGATAAAGACGTTTGATTTTACGACATTATATGAAGCTAGCTGATTTCCTGCAGTTGATATGTACTAGATCGGCTAGCTAGCTTATCTCTTTCATATAAAATATAGAGAACGGTTAGGAAGATATCCGAAAGCTAGAAGAACTTTATCCCACATAAATTTGAACGGCAACTCAATTCATGTTATAATAAAAATGGTTAAAATCCTTGCCTTCTTTCAAGTAGACATTTAGTGTTGGTCATTTTATTTCATTAACTGTAGATATTAATTAGACCTATATAGAAACCACCCTCGCTTGAATCTATACCTAATACATAGGTAAGATAACATTTTGTTCCTTAGATTTATGTTTATTTGTGCTTTGATTTCTCAAAAATAAACATGCGAACAAACTGATACAATTCTATCAAATAATCTGCGATATGAAACTTTTGTGAAACATTTTTATCGAGAAAATGATAAAAGAGATTTATAACGAGATTTTTACAGAACCGCAATTAGTACCTACAGTTTAAGGTTGTGTTCCGATATTAAACTTGGTTATCCAAAATCCCGGTTCCATTAAATAAAAATTCCTGAAAATTGTTTAATTCTGGAACTGTAGTGACCTGAAAAAGGTTAACCAAACGTCAAAATATTGACCGTGCTCTGGTAGTGGTGAATTGGTCAACAAAAGAGTTAGGTTAGGTTTTAGCGTTCATTGAAGAAAATTTATAAATTCTACTTCAGTTCAAGTGGACTGATATCATTGAGTGACAAAATATATTCAACGCTAATCGACAACATGGATGCTCATCCATCAGTATAATTTCATAGCTAACTGTTCACAAGTTAAATTAAATTTAAGCTCAGATTACACGTAATTATTGTTCCGTCAGACGCAAAATTATATTTACTATAAACAGAGACTTATACATGCTATAATACACCAAATCTGCCGTTTAATTTATTTTTTTACTGGAGATTAGAGTAATAGTTAAGCACGGAATATGGGATTTAAGGTTGAATGAATCCCAATAAACACAATTCATCATCGATCTTAATTAAGCAGCCAGTTCCTTTATTACACATTTTTCAGGTTTACCAATATTTCGGTTAACCGAAATCCTGATTGGTTTCGAATAATATTGGAACAAAACCATGAGTTGTATCATGAACAAAACCTAAATCTTGTCAACTAAAATATTATTATATGTATTTTAGTAGTGGTGAGAAACACACCGTAGTGCCCTCTTTGGGTCTTTGCTACTATCCGTCTGACAATTATTATCTAATAGACAGATAGATAGCGACCTGCTTTTCCACAGTGCCATTATAGCAGCGACCTCTATTGTCTTTGAGGAGGAAAATGCTACTTATTTATGGTGGCTCAGGGCTTAGCGTCTCGATCGGTCAACCCAGAGGTCGTGGGTTCTAATTCCCATTCCACCAACAATTTTTCATTAAATTGTTTACTCGTAGATCAAGGCTTATTCGCAGGGATGGCTTGGCAACCATCCTGGCGATGGTCTAGGATGGGAAGAATGTCAACTTGGTGTTAATGTGAGAGATTAAAATCAGTTGATGTTTGCCTTGTCCCCCTAACTAATGAGGTTTTCCAGGTTTCCCTCATTCCAGCACTGAATGGTGGTTAGGGCCTACCAACGTAAGTCGTTCCTGAGGCGCAAATGCGACCCGCGAAATAATAATATGCCGCCCCCTCTCCCACACAAGTCTCAGACTTTCGGGCTAATCCTTGTGATTAGAATGAGGGGTAGAGATATTATTATTATTATTATTATTATTATTATTAAACTAACTAAACTAAATCACTATGGTATTCGTGGAAATGTTAATAATCTCCTTAAAACATATTTACTAGACCGTTATCAATATGTCTCTCTCAATGATGATGCTTCTGATTTGCTTAAAACTTCATTTGGTGTACCTCAGGGATCTGTGTTGGGTCCCATTTTATTCTTATTATATATCAATGATTTGCCACCTTCATTGGGAGACATAAAATGCATCTTGTTTGCGGATGATACAACACTGCTTGCTAGAGGTGCTGAAACGAATTGTGAGGAAGGGCTTGATAGGGCCAAGACTTGGTTTAATAATAATATGTTGAAACTTAATATAAATAAAACAAAAAACATTTTGTTCAGTTCTGACAGATGGACCAGTACATCGGTACCAGTAAAATTGCTGGGTATTACATTTGATACCAGATTAAGTTGGGAAGCTCACATTAGTGACCTTTGTAAAAAACTTTCATCCCAATTATTTGCCATGCGTCAGTTAAGACCTAGCCTTGATAATGCGACCATGAGAATGGTTTATTTTGCTATGGTTCACAGTGTGTTGTCATATGGGATCGTCCTTTGGGGGAATGCAACTAACAGTTATAAAGTATTTTTTCTGCAAAAAGCAGCACTAAGAATCCTTGATTCGGCTCCATGTGATGCGCACTGTAAACCATTATTTAGTCAACACAAGATTCTGCCATTGCCTTGTATTTACATCTTTGACACATTATTGCTGATACATAAGAATGTGTCAAATTTAGGGTTCCATTCTGATGTACATGATCACAACACAAGGTTCCGGGGGAATTTAATACCTAGTTTTTCAAGAATTAAAATGTCACATTCTAATAAACTTGATGTCAACTTATACAATAAATTCTTGAATTATCATAGTCATGCTGACATAAAGTCCATGAATTGTAGATCATTTTATAGGTTGGCAAAGGATTTTCTCTTTGATCATTTGTTTTACAGTGTCAAAGAATACAATAGTTTTTTTAAATGAATTATTTAGAGCACATAATTTTTATTCAATTGACTCACAAGTATTTTGTCTTATGTTCTTTTATAGTGTACTGTTGTGACTTAAATGTACTGTTGTATATATGGTCAATAAATCTATCTATCTATCTATTATTATTATTATTATTATTATTATTATTATTATTATTATTATGGGCAATGTGTCCCGACTGGCGTTGCATTACTCCAGTAACGCATTATATTATTTAATATTTATATTAATTATATTAATGCATAATATTTAATCAAATCCATCAATTTGATTATAATAATTGTCAGACGGATAGGAGCAAAGATCCGAAGAGTCCCATGTCGCAACATCGTTGATCGATTCCACTACCTATGGCATTCGGACGATCGCATAATAAGCGCAAAACCGGTCATTGTCTGCTGGTTGGTCTCATGGTCTCGATGAAGGATGTGGCGACTTCCATGGAGATGCCGGAGTAATGCAACGCCAGTGAGGGCACATTGCCCGTGCGGAGTAGTTGTTTTCGGCATCTCCTTCAAATAAATAATTCTATATATGTACAACTAATAATACACTGTAAATTATTGGTCAGAATGAACATGGTAATAATGGTAGTGGTAGTGAAGATACTCTGGTATTAGGTACTGAGTTTATTTTAGTTGATTACTAAATTTAGTTAAGTTGAGTATATTTTAGTTAATATTGAATACTTTGATAATTTCCCTTATTCATAACAATATTTGTTTCGATTATTTACACTCAAATATATAATATATTTCTTTCAAAAATAAGCCCTCAAAAATAAATTTATATTTTCTACCTCAGCCTGAGTTTTGTTTTATGCTTTATATGCAGGAGACATTTTGTCAAAACATAAGTCTGGCCTCGAACACATATCGCCTTTTTCGTCGCAAAATCGTCAATTCTAATTCAAGTGCAATATTTTACCAATAAAATTGCAGATGTATGTACTCATCTTTATTTTCCGGGTAAAATAATTAATTCAATCAGATTGGACAGAAATTGAGACATTATTGAGCGAAATTTGGATACAATTTCACTTATTTTTTGCAGATAGTTGCGGTGATTTTCTGAATGAAAACAAAACGCTCAGTTTTACGCACCAAGGAAATAATTACCTATATATTACGACACAAAATAATATTTTGCCATCCCATCAGTTGTTGATCCCTTCAATTAATTAGTCTTACAAACATCGCACCTGTCATTTCGATGTAAATTTTGCACGCTCGTCTTCAAGGTAATTTTAGTCAATCGTTACGGGAGGCAAATTAGCCTCTATTAATTCAAACAAATAAAAAACATTTGAATAAACCCATATGTAATGTACCTACTTGTAATTTTACAGTTTTACCTACCTTTTTAATTTTGCATACCCCATTATATTTTATAACCCAGGTATAAAAGAAATATGTTTCCTCCGGTGGTTTAAGTTTCGTATTTTTTTAATTTGGCACAATTTTGTGCACATGTTTTAACATTTTACGCATTCAACTGATACAAGTTATCTCTTATGTTTCACTTGCTCCCGAAGTAAAGCACACTAAAATATTTTGTACTATTTTATTCCGAAAATATTGCACTATTTTTTTTATATGTAGGTATAGGTATTTTATAATTTTTACATTCCCTACATATTAAAGGTTACGCCTCTGATAAATATTAACCCTCCCTATTTTGAATGTAGTAAAAGAAAACTTTTAATAATGATATGTTTGAATAATTTTGCCGATTTTGATTGAAATTTTATTTAATGTATTGTTCAGAATGACCCCCGTTAACTTGCAAACAATAATACATTCTGTTTTCAAATTCTGTTCGAACATTACTAAATACATCCGGTGTTATTAATCGGCATTATTGGCATGTTACTACATTCCCGATTTCAAATGGCCCCACAGGAAAAGTCCAAAGGGGACAGATCAGATGATCTTGGTGGCCATTCGACGGGACCTCTTCTACCAAGCCAATGCCCTGGGAAATGGTCATCCAAAAATTGCGGCACAGCAACAGCATATTGAGGGGGTGCGCCATCTTATTGCACAGTAAAAAAAGACAAATGGTAAAATTAATAAATGGTAATCGTAATTTGCCGCAGTGTTATTTTTAACACGAACTGAGTAGTATAATAACTAAACCTTTAGAACTCATATTACACGAACGATATACCCGCCAAGTTTGTAGAAGTACTCATAAATTGTAGTAAAATTTACAAAACCCTGTGTTAAAAATGAATCAATCCGCCATAAAAACGGAATAATTACACGGTGAATAATTAACTATTACACATTACCTTGTAAAATCTACTGTGTTAAATTACTTTTATATAATGTAATAATACACCGATATGTCTAACACTGCCAAGTGTGGACTATATACACACTGATGAGTGTGGATTCAGTGTTAAAATCAGTCGGATTTTTTTAGTGTGTGGAAAGGTATTTCATTTTCTATTAAATTGTCGCCACTCTCTAAAATTTCTGTTGCCATAGGGTCAATCGCTTCCAATAATTGTAAATAGGTGTTCCCATCAAGATTTCCTTGAATACTAAGTGGTCCAACAAGTTGATTGCCCAAAATTCCGGCCCAAACATTCAATTTTTGAGGAGTCTTACTATGAAATTCCCTAATTAAATGAGGATTAGTGTCACTCCAATAGCGAACATTGTGTCTATTCACTTCGCCATTCTACATAAATGTACATTCGTCTGAAAAACACGTATTGTAGAGAAGATTTGGGTTCAGTAGAAATCGGTCACTAAAATCGGTAACTCTTGAACCAGCATCATCTTAAATGGACGAAACATGTATTTTTTCAAAATTCGATGAACATTTGAACTGGATATGCCAGAAGCTTTGTCAGAGACACCGCTTTGATCTAACTATTGTCCATCGACAAGTGATCCAAAACTGCCACTTGAACTGCTTCATTTTGAACTGGGCGATTTACTTCGCGTTTCCTGTTTAGAAGCGAACCAGTTGCAACAAACTTATCCATCACTTACCTATTTAACATACTCATGGCTTACATTTTTGTTTGGATGATGAGTAATATAAGTTCGTGCTATGGCCATTGAGTTTATAAACCAGTCAAAGCTATGGCTTTAGCGCCATCGTGATTTCTATACCAAATTGTAACAATTTCTACTACCATAGATTAAACCATTTCGAAAACACGTTTACACTTTCAACAACAGACTGAAACTACTTGGTGTTCACAACTAAAAAATAGCTGTGGCTTTTTTGTTATTTAAGAAGAGATAAGGTTTGAATTTGTCTAAAAAATGGATGTATGGTTGGAAAATAGACGCATAAAAAAAAGTAATGTGGTTGTGTAGTAGATAACAAGCTTTATTATTGGTTGGTCATTTCTGTAGAAATTAGTACACGAATGTCGGTTTGTCAACAACAAATCTATGAGTCGATGGAGATCATATTTGTAAGTTTCATGTCTTTACCGATGATTAAATACTCTGCAAGTTCTACTCATTATCTTGTTACATTCGCCATGAATATGCCAATAATAAACGACGCACCAGTGTATTTGCAATGGAAAGTGCTTCAAAATGATGTGTGAAGTAGGGTAGTTTCATTTGAAATTTTAAAGTTGGGGTTGCTAGGGGTTAGGGAAATGAACATATCAAATTGGCTTAACTGTCAAAAATGCTTAGGATGTTACCCCAGGAATAGAAATCGGATCTCGGCTAATTCTAATTTTTTTTTCAAGGGGGAGGGTTTTTCAAGTTTTCGTTGAAAAACCCTGTATATAATATACAGTATGTTCCAGATATCCATTGACCGACTCAGAATCGACTGTCTTAGTTATTTTTTAAGTGTGAACAAACCTGTATATTCTTAAAAGGAACAAAATTACGAGTATAGCGATAAGAGAATGATAAAATTTAGGTAGTTAGTTAAAAATTATAGTAGTAGTATCTTTTAACAAGAAACTTACATCTCTTACAACGTTCTAATGACAGATACAGAATTGTTTGTTTTATTACAAAAACAATGACCTGAAGGATAACGACTGAGACATACTGCATTTATTTCCCTTTTAAGTTTCTTATTTTTCTTAAAAGCCTAAAGTTTATGTTAAAATTCACAATTTAAGTTATTTTCTAATTTATTTTATTTTTCGTACCCATAATAATTTAGGTTGTATGACATATTTAGGAACAATTAGCAAAAGTACGATTTTATTGTTATCACTGTATCTAAACACTCTGCTTTGTGTAGACGCATTTGCCTTGAAGTCACTACAATTATCCAAAGAAAGGACAATAACTAGAAATCTGTACATTAATTACTTGTATACTAGTAACCATTAACCAAACTGTTGTTGCTAGAAGGAAACACTATTTCAGCTAGCTAGTTGCTAAATGGGTCAATTTGTTTGTTCTGTTTCTGATGGTTTCTACATTTACTAAAAGAAAATGGCAAGCTTAAATCCATTACTAAACTCTCATACAATTATTGCACCGGTTGAATTTCTCCTTAAACATGCTGTTTATAAATTTCAATATCTCAATATAATGCATTTCCTGCAGTTGAGGGCTGTTAATCAGTAAACTAAGTATAATATTAGTAAAGATAATGTATGAAAGTATTTATTTGTGGCATTGTTTATTTGGCCTTATTTAAATAAGGACTAAAACAAATTAAGCCAAAACAGCTATTCTCCTTGTTATATGCCTCGCCGAGCGCAGAATTACAAAGACCGTGTATTTTTATTCTGTCTTTTATGGAGCAATGCTTTGTAATTCAGCGCTTGGCGAGGCAAATAGCCAGGAGAATAGCTGTTTTGGCTTAATTTGTCCTGTGCTTTTAGTCCTTATTTAAATAAGGCGTTTACTATTCGTAGTTATGTGTTATGTGTGTTGTTATGTGTGTGGACCCCGATGTAGGGTCCAAGTATTTTCTCGTAGTTTTCGTTGCAATCCAAATCCTTGTATTTTGTTACTTGTACCAAAACCTGTACTGTGTGTACCTGTGTTAGACAAAAATGCGGCAAATTTTTGCTTTGTAATTCAGCGCTCGGCGTGACATATAGCCAGGAGAATAGCCCTTTTGGCTTAATTAGTTTTAGTCCTTATTTAAATAAGGCTGGATATAAAGCAGATTCGTACTATTCGTAGTTATATATATTTACTTAAATACCACTGCAAAAAGTAATCAGATGATTTAATATTTATGTTAAATGTTTATCAGTAAAATATTAAAACATAAATATTGGTAACAGACTTAACAGGAAAATTGGATAGGTCAGGAAATATATCTTCAAGAAAAATATACTTATTTATTTACCGTTTACTACTGGTATACTTAAGCATAGTATACCACTGCAAGTTATGTGATGGGGATTTTAATATACACTGTAGATAATTGGTCACAGTGAAAACACTATATAACATTAATGAGTTAATCTATTTAGTTAAATTAGCGTATTTATAATTAGTGTATATTTTTAGTTAATATTGAGTACTTATAAACTTATATTTGTGTACTTATGCATACATTTTAGTGAATTTTTATATTATATCCTCACAGTATACTGAACGTGTATCTTCAACAGTCATTTCGTTAAAATAAACATGTGTGTTTACATACATAAACTTGTAACTGAATTTGTCGTGAAATAACTTCTGGTGCAATTCGAGCGAAACTCATAAAATAGCAAGTTTACTCACATTTACATACGGAAGATATCAGTCAAACGCCTTTATATAAAAATTAAGACTGCCGAGTCTAATTTGAGTGATATTTCACTTTATTTTTATTTACACTGTAAAATATTGTATGTTTTAAATTTTATCACATTTCATAACATGGTATACGGTTTGCCTGGAAAATTATAATAATGAAAAATATTAAAAATAAAATATGTGGTTGCTCAAAATTTATGTTTGATATGTTATATCAAGATATAGAACATAATTCAAGTTATTTCTATATTATTATTTCTTTGTACAGAGTCTTTCCACGAAAACTTGACCCTCCTATAATTATAAAACCAAACAAAAATTTTAATTCGCCAAGACCCGTCGATTTCTGTTCTTGGGAAGAGCATTTTTGACAGTCAAGCCAACTTGATATGTTCATCCCCCTAACCCCTAGCAACCCCAACTTTAAAATTTCAAATGGAACTACACATTCAATTTTTGAAAAGTCTGACTGTGAAATTCCGTGATTAAATGAAGATTAGTATCACTCCAATAGCGACAATTATGTTTATTCAATTCGTCAATAAATATAAATGTACATTCGTCTGAAAAACACGTATTGTAGGGAATATTTGCATTCAGTAGAAGTTACTTACTAAAATATCGACGATCAAAATCATTTTTATGTAGTAAGTCTTGAACCACCATCATCTTAAATGCAACTTCAACTTACATTTTTTCAAAATTCGATGACCACTTAAACTAGATACGCCAGAAGCTTGAGCGACCGTTTTGATCGACGGATTATTATCCATATTCAAGTGACCCAGAACTGCCACTTCAACTGCAAACTCATCCATTACTTGTTTAACGTACTAACGCTTACATTTTTTTGGATGATTAGCATTAAAAATTCGTACTGTAGCTTTAGCGCAGTAGTGATTTCTATACCAAATTGCAACAGTTTCTACTCTTTCTGCGGTAGAATAAATCATTTCAAAAACACTTTTACACTTTAAACAAAACTGAAACTAAAGATTTGGTGGTCACAAGAAAAAAACAGCAGTGCTTTGGCAGTACACAAAAAAAAATAATGTAGTTGTTTAGTAGATAGAAAGCTTATTATTGGTGGGTAATTCTCAGTAATTCTGTAGAAATTGGTTCGCGAATGTCGGTTTGTCAACTTTTCGTTTTTAACCAAAAACTGTCAAATCTCAACCGATTCTCAAAAACGATGCACCAGTGTATTCGCAATGAAAAGGGGTTTAAAATGATGTGTTAGAAGTAGTGTAGTTCCATTAGAAATTTTAAAGTTGTGGCTGCTAGGGATTAGAGGGATGAACATATCAAGTTCAGTATCAAGTTCCCAAAAAATTCAATATCCAATTATCATTATATATTTTATCAGCATTAAACAGTGAATAGTATGTTTAAATCTAGGTATAGAAAATTATTTAGAATTGCATTTTCAATGTAGACGTAGAAGCAGCTTCTACAAAGTTGTATCTATTAAACTTGTTTTTCAAATGACGATGAGGGGATAACGCAACACACGATATCAAAATAATATCTACTTGAATTATTAATAATAACTGTGTGGTACTATTTTATGGACCTAAATGGATTTGATATGATTTATAACCACTCATAAACCCAATTATGTATATCTCTGTCGCAGTTTTTTAGATATAACTTGAAACGAAGCGACATTCATTATCTCCGAACAACTACTTTGCCATTGTATTTTTGACATATGGATTAATGCCACTCAGACAATACTTATAATGTAAATATGATATTATTAACTGGGAAATATTAAAACTATGATTTGCCCTATAAATACAACTAGGTTTTTTCTGTAAATAATACGAGTATAGATTTATTTTGAAAAATATTGCATCGAAAATCATTTAGTATACCTACTCCCTAGAAACTCAACCTCAAATCATTAAGTTTCTCCATACACGTAGTCAATGGTACAGAAACATTAGAATGTCTCAAATGCAATGAATAAATTAACTTATTTTGTGGCCTTGTTTATATTATACTTAATACCTTCATCAATACTTTACCGTGATTATTTAGGTCTTGATTGATTATTAAAAAATGTAAGAAACAAAGGTAGGACCCACTCAAACTTGTCTTTATTAAGCAACATAATAATAGGGCAAAATATATGCAAAATAAGAATGAATAACGAGGAAATCTCGAAAACGATGAAATATTCATGGTGGCTCAAGTAAGAATAAAATTGCATAATTAATGGTTCATTAAAATGGTGTAGCATAGCTTCGATGAAGCTTATAGTTTTTTTATTAATTTGAAAAATGCAATTTTTTCAATTTTTGTTTAAATTTTTTTTGTGTTGATTATTTAAGATTATTTTTTCATTCGCAGTTTTGAGCTAGTTTCTATCGTTGATATTTTTAAATATTATACCCCCCATATTACGAAAAACTGAATGAATAATTGTTGTTATACAGTTGTGGAAGCATCTGTGGAATCAATCGGAATACAACTATTTTAAATCAACCAATGAGAATAAGTTTTTCAGGTCCATTACAACGGAAACCCTGGAAATAAATGATATCTTAAAATTAATGGGTTAAATTTCGGGCACTTGTGGGTTTAAAAAAGTTGAGGCAAGTAAATTCACGTTAATCGTTATAAAAGACAGTACATATCTACTTATGACAGTAAATATTATAATAGCTGAAATACCTCTCGTAATGTAAAAAATCGAAAAATTTAATTTCTTCAAAATAACCCACAAACTATAAACTTTGTCTGAAATATGTTGGAGCGATTTTAATGATCCTTTATTTGGGCTTTTTGTTTCTAATTTAAGCCACCATAAAGAAAGCCCCATATTGTTCATTCTTATCTTAGACATACTGTTCAGATATATCTAATTTCGAATTTTTCTGTATATTAGAGTTTTATCTAGCTCTCTTTTTAATTTTTATGATAACATATAGAAATAGAAAATATATAAATTCTTTGCAGATTTATATAGAACGTTTTTTAGCGAGGATTCTGCATAACCGATGAACCAACCTCTAAGAGTATACCTAAGAGTAATGTATAGAGACATTTTGGAGGTCATGCCAGACACGGATTTAAAACTTACCCGATATTCCGATATATTATTCTTTTTGGGTGTCAAACCGATTCCGATAAGAGGCCGTTGAATGTTAAGAGTTATATAAAGTGAAGCATAGTGTTTAAAGAACTACCCGCCATTTTACCTGGTATTTTGTCGTAAGAGCATTATTTTACTTTGCATCATTATTCCCTGTATTTTATAGTTTCATTTAGTTCGAGAACTATTTGAGAACTTTCAAGATAGGTAGGTATGTAGTACATGCAAGGCGAGTTTAATGAAGCTTGGTGTTGCAAACTGCATCTTCTGATACAGTATGAAATTGTTGATTAGCTATTTTTTTGACTTATCTTTTAATAGAGCACTGGAGCTGTTAAGTTAAATATCCGATAGTAGATTGTCTGTCTAATTGATTTTCCAGATTGTCAAACAATTTTAAGTAGTATGTGAACCCTTGAAAGTATTTTACAAATAGGATAAATATTACCTAGACTTGGTTTTCTTTTTAAAAAATTACACTTTTTCAAAAAATGGTAAATCAACACTTAATGGTACAATATACGTAAAATATATATTGCAATCGTGTTAGTATAATCATTATACCTTGATTAAACACAATTTTATAATTTTGCGTCTATTATATGAATATTTACAACTAGCTTTCCACTAATGGTAATGAAATAGTTATTAATTAAAATACGTTTTAAATAAACCTTTAATACGTGTATAGCATATAAGTGTAAAAGTCAATTTACATAAACATGGTACATGGTTTATATAAACAATTTACATGTGTATGGTAATTTACATTTACCATACACATCGACTATTCGTAGAAAATATGTTTTTCAACAATCACTTTAGAACATTTTTCATTTACGTTTATTCTAGTATTATCATATATCTTAAATTTACCGTAGATTCTATAATAGTGGATATAAAACATTATCATAAACTATTAACAGACATATATATTAAATGTTCCTTAAACTGGGTACTACAGATTTAATTTCTACTATTAGTAGCAAATATATGTATAAAATACGTTTCCGTGAAACCATTAATAAATATTTTCTGGCAACATTTATTTTAATCTTCGATGTAAAATCCGTTATGAATAGATTATTAACATACCTATATCCTGTTGGATCAAAGTATTTTCGACATGTATAATCAGTCGTAATTATTTACCTATATGTAAAAGTATGCTTACCTGATACCTACCACTAATTAACATTTTCATTATTAATATTCGTCTGCTTAGATATATGTATATTTAAGTACGATGTATATTTAATAGTTGTCTGTTAATCTGTTCTTAAATATACATACCTATGTATTTTGAAGAATAGATTTTAGGTAGGTACTAGGATCTAATTAGTTAGATAACATAGAGAACTTCCAGTTAATAAACGTATTAGGACATGCAAGCTATAGTTCCTACAACGAAAATAATTGACCTCGTTTTCTGTGTGCATAAAAAATTATTTTGATGAATATGATTGGAATCAAACAGCAATAAGCTGCGGCGAATTACACACAATGCTATACATAGGCTTTAGCCTAAGGACGCAAAGTAAAAGGGGGGCCGCCAACGGTGGACAACTAAGGTCACTTATGCCCGTACTTATAGTCGGTACTGAACTCCGGTAACTATTTCCAATTCAAGTATTACTCATTTACTACAAGCTAGAATTCAATCGAAGTACAGACTATGAGTTGCGGGCATTAATCACGTTGTGGGTTGTGTTTACAGAGAATAGGTCGGTTATAATTTTTTTTCCGCATCAACTCAAAGATGGGAAGTTATGGAACAAAATTTGTTACATTCAGAAGCCCACAAAAATACCGTTCCTAAGAGTGGTTGCAACAAGATGGTGCGCTAGAGTTGATGCTTGCAAAGCTCTTAAAATAGAATATGTTTCATTAAGATGTGCTTTACAATAATCCAAATCAAACCATGGCAACGAAAGTTGAAGTCACACGTTTAATAATATAAAATTAGAAATGGGAATGAAAATCGCGAGAGCGATTTTCTCTATCAGCAGCCCTATCGGGGGTCCAGCCCGGTCTGGGGTCACCCTTCGGATGACAAAAACATATTGAATAATATTATTTTTAAGAAAACACATATTAAATAAATTTATATGTATGTATTAACGAATTTATATTAAAGAGATTTTTCTTAATATTTTGATAAATTGTAAGGGTACTCTATTCTTGATGGTAAAACATCTTAATTTTTTAAGTGCTGAAGGTAGAACTTATTTTTCAGTAAACATTTTTATCAATTTTATCAATGGGACCAAAAATATTGTAGATATTTACTTTTATAAGCTAAAATGACGAATTTAACAGACTGCCAAAATGAACGAATTAATTCCAAACTTTACGTGCAGAAAGAATAAAAGCTACGGATAATAAAACAGAATAACTAAACACTAATACTAATAAATAATTGGAATTAAAAAGTAAAAGAAAATGTGTCTCCAGCGTGAATCGAACTCGCGAAATCAACATTATCACGTTTTGAATCCTACGACTTTCCCATTGCGCTACCGCGCCAATTGTCAAAAAGCTTACGCTGACACGTTTAAGTATGTAAACTGTACGTGTCAACCTGAAAAAATAATTTTTACAGATTTGCTAATTGGAAAAGCATTTCGCTTCAATATTTTGGTAATCAGATGTGTTTGGCAGTCGGTACTATCGATTCCGTTCGCAATATTATTCGTAGGAAAATAACCTATGTGAAGTTTAATTAATTTTAGGAAATAACCTATCTGAAGTTTTCGTGGAAGGTGCTTGTCGCGTTAGTGCAATCTCACATCGGCAGATAAAATGAGACGGACGCGACTCGAGATTTTCGAAAACGAAATAGACGTAGAAGGACTCGACGTACGGTTTCGAAAAAAATCTCAAAGGATTAGAGAAAGGACGGAACTTTCGTGTGAAGCGGTTCTCGAAGCCGTAAAATTAGAAAAAGGGTCTAGGGAGTCCCGCGAAAAGTCGGGATTTCGACAGGCGTGACGGGGCCATTAGGCGCGAGGACAAACGCCGGTGTTAGCCGTATCTCTCTCGCCGAAAATTTTGCAGAGGTTTTTGAAAAGGCGTTTAAATTGGGAAAACGCTCCGCGTTCCCCCCTCAAAGGAGATAGCTTTGAAACTTTGTGGATTCGGCGAGCGGAATTTAGAGCGAAACAGAATCGACGCGTTTTAATATATATGGATTTGACGAGTTGGAGATAGGGCTGCTGACTTCATTTTGGACTGACATTCTCCACCAATTTGATAAGGTAAGCAAATTTTTACTAAATAATGACATGGATATGCTTACAGATATGAACTTCTGCGATTTGCTCCTGGAATAGACTTCTGGTCTAAGAAATAACTTTGCAACATTCGAAAAGGAAGGAGGAAAGTTGTCAAATTGCAGTGTATATAAACATGATTCAAAACTAACCAAGACAAGGAAACAACCCCATGGAGAAACGATAGAGTTTTGTGGAAAAAATTGCATGTTAATAAACACATATTATGTGATTATAAACACAACTTAATTAATCAACTAAATAAACGCAAGACTGCATACCAGAAAATTGAAGACAGCTTAGGATTTCTATTGAATTTATTAAAATTTAATGATGCCGATATTATCTTAAAGACAACCTCATTGCAGAATAAATATAAAGACGACGATTTAGATTCTGAATTTGCGAATAAATGTGTGCAATATAGAGGAACTGACATATTCACTCACAAATGTAGGTGGGTATATCTTTAATTTAGATAATATAGATCTGTAGAATTAGGAATACCTACATTTCAGAAATACGTAACTGCATGGATTGTTTCTGTTTTACATACTATTTGCTATAAAGTTTAACCAGCACTGTACGTATGTATATATGACTATATTTAATACAACAGTTACACTTGAAAGTTTTGTTCGGCGAACTAAATATTCATAAAAGTTTCCTTTGGCTTTGAGAGTTCTGGTTAAAATTCACGTTTTCCTCGTTAAACGAACATGTGCAGATCTGTAAATGTAAATGCCACTTCTAATTTATTAGTTGCTATAAACCTACGATACCAAAACTGAAGTATCTAAGAATGTTAAAATTTATGAGATTTACGAACACTTGGTTATCCTGGTTTTATATAGAAATTCTCATACGCGTTTTTATATACATTTACAAAGTATATACAAATATGGAAAATAAATATTTTACGACCAATTTATTAGTATCTATTAGTTAATAATGAAAATCACACTTTTAAGGGTCCATTCGCTGTAGACTTGACAGGCATGAATGCGGGGTCGGATTGAGAGGTTGGGTAGCCAGCCGATGGGCAAAGACTTACATATTCCTACTACCGAATTATTTAGATTTCGAAGGTGCACGCAAAACCAAAGTAAAAAGGTACATGGAAATAAATTTTGCCCTTATTGCAACCGTACCGGATTTGTCTTATAATCGCAACAAAATTTCTTTTTAATGTTATAAATTATATATCACCGAAAAGATCAAAAGATAAACTAGATCCCTATAGTAGCAAATTTTTTGTTTAATACATGTATTTAAGAGAAAATAATTTTTGAAAATACGCTATTTTAATACAAGATTGTTTGCCTGGAATTTTAAAAATAAAAAGAATTACCAAAAATTACTACTATAGGGATTTAGATTAAAGTCTTATCTTCCAATACTTATCTTTCAATACTTTTTTACTAAAAGCAGCTATCTTTTATAGTTTCTTATAATTAGACATGAGACGAACGCCGATTTTGGGCTTATTTCGGACTAGTGAATGGACTCTTAAAAATAGTCATACTAATAAAATAATCATAGCAGAACGTGTCATATTGCCATAGAATACATTATCAATATTGTCCATAAGTCCATTCCATAGATACCTAATTATATATGTTTTTAAACTTATATTAGCCTTATTTTCGTTATAACCGGTAACGGTAAGGTTTAATATTTTCAAAACTACTGACATTATACCTTCGCAATTGATAATTAAAAAATAGCTCAAAAACAGACGTCAAACTCCTATTTATATACATTTTTCTATGAGTCAAAAAATTACCTTAGATACTTCAAGAAGATTCCATTTATATCTTAATGCATATTAAAATATATGTTAGACTCTAATATATAAACGGGAAATTGCAATTATTGCAGTTCAGAAAGTTGAAAGTACTACCCATCTAATTGCTTTTAATAGATTTTGTAATTTCTACACTTAATTTATACTCACGGAATGGTAATAAATCTTAGAATATTTTGAAGTTTCGTACAATATATCTTATCATGTCACAAAACGTAAAAGCTTAAAACAAAAGACGGCTTTAGTAAAGCTGAGCTACCCTTTGCTTTAAACTGGAACGAATTATAAATATTAATACATTGTCCTTTTAGTAAATATTAAATGTATTGCTTGTACGATCTATAAAAATACAAGGAAGAAATATATATTCATGATTTTATCTTATAAGTTATTAAAAAAATATATGTTTTGGTTTTCAATTTAGTCCAGCTTTGTGTAAGGCTTAGTATCGAGAAACATAGGAGTTTTTTCAATACACTTTTTAAGTGGCAGCGTGATAAATATTTTGATTACGACGTTTGGTCAGGTATCGATCATCTTCAACTACTGTTTTTCATATAAAAGCATAATATATTTATTGAATTCGTTGTAATTTGTTGATATCAAACACTAAAAATAAGTTTTATGCTAACCCACTCCAGTATTCTTTACTCTCTTCTACCACTCTTACTCAGTCTTCTGTTCTGTGTTTATATTCGTTTTATATTTTTCTGTGAACGATCTTAAAAAGCAAAGTGCACGAGAGGTCCTTCGAAACAGTGGAAGATCTAAGAGAATATGTGATACAAAAAATCAATATCAATAGTCGGTCTATTTAAAAAACAAGGAACTCAGTTTTAATAAGAAATTTTAACCGGATATTTTGTATAACAGGATAAGTAATCTTATCGATCTAAATAACTGATATACATTTTTGTTCTTAACTGCATATTTGATACAATTTTACAGATACATTGTTAACCAAGAAGACATTTATTTTGTATATCAGATAATTTGGAGCAGGTTATGTTCAAGCTTTTCCGATCAGAGATATAGAGGAGGGAGAATGAGCTTCGATGATTGCGCATCCTAATTTTTGGTTATGCTAAGGGAGCGTCCATACTGGCCTCAGCTTTGACGCATGTGCTCAAAAGCGTGTGGTTTGAGTTATCTTGTTTTTTCCTGTTTTGTGAGGTTTAAGATTTTTCGTGAGTTTTTTTAACAATATGTCGTGTGCCGTGAAAAGTTACAAGTACTATAAAGCAAGGAGGTGTGAAGGAATATCATTTTACCGGTAAGCATTTTGCAGCCATTTTTGCTCCTTTTCGAGGGAAGCATAAGCGTCGCGTGTGGGTGTTTATTGAGGCAAGTATATATGAGAATATATACTTATATCACAGCCTATATCACTGCTGTGGTTATGTTAAAGTACTCGTGAATGAATAATTTGTATTTGGCATATTTTCTTTGTTATAAGAAATAATCAATTAATTTCAAAGAGAAACCCATCTGAAAGAGGAATTGACGACGCCACTGGACCAACTGGGGTTAATATGGCGGCCTACATAATTAGCTTACTTGGCGCATTCTGTAACGCATTCTCCCTCGTCTATATCTCTGTTTCCGATATACGAACTACTTTTATCCTCCTTTATCCTACTGATTAAGGAAAGCAGCAGGCCCCATCGCGCACTGTGCACTAACTTTGGTTAGGTATATATTATTTTTAACCCAATTTTGGATGGATTTTGTAGCATATAAGGTTTAGTAACCATAGGTTGTAAGGTAGTAGTGGTAACAAAAGATAATTTGGAGGTAATAGCTGCAGTATGTGTAGATTTGTCACTAACTGAATGCGTCTCAATAACTTGAATTTTAAAAGTTTTAATATGCTGGGTTAATATGCAATATTAATATTTCTTAATATCCTCAGACACTTGTAACGATTTCGTTTGTGGTAAATAACCAATATTATTCAAGTACGAATTAAATCAAACTAAAGTTTCAAGGATTCAAGGTAATTTCATTGCGGCTTTTACTTCTAATATTTTTTTAGTATCTAATATCGACTCCAAGTAACGTTAATAAAAATCGCACTCGCACGATCCGTTCGTTCACAATGTATGTAGGCGAGGATCGAGGATCCTCTTATGTTACGGCTTGTAAAACGGCGTGCAACACACCGAGATGTACCTACTTTTCCCGATCTCAACTAGATCTTCAAGCAACTTCTGATTGTACAACCACAGTCACAGTGTAGGGTTTGTTCTTATTAGACCTTATTGAAGACTTTCTCTATTCTTGAAAGACTGCTACACACACACCGGCAGCCTCACGTTACCCAATACTTTTTTCACTCATAATATTTAGTATACCAATTGTTTTTCCTAAACATTTGACCTCTAAACTCTCACACACTGTAACCTCCCCACATACTTTACTTCGTTCACCACTGAATTTCACAGTATATGTCCTACATTTTTCATGAGAGCTTTACTTACTAAATTTACTTACTAACTTAACCTAAACACACTGTATTCAAACTGTCGTTCTTCAGACTCTGAAATACTTTACTGAATTTATATAATTGAACGTCCAATTTCTTTTTTATAATACATGATCCCTAATGTCGCCGAGAATTCTATGATATTCATTTAAAGTTGCGGATACCTACCATTACAGCAGTGACTTGACGTTCCCGAATGTGAAATAAATGTCGTAAACAACTACCTACTCTAAGGCTAATAAGCTGTGACAAAAGTATTGACCAGTATTTAATTACTATGGCAAATCCTAGAATGTAGGATATGTGGGTGTGGGTAGGATGTATATGTTATAGCCACTGATGGCATATTGACAAGAACTAACAATATTAATCCATAGTCCACAGAGTAATTGTTTCCGGCATTTGATTTTAACTCAAATATATGAGGCGAGGTAAAGGAATTATAACAACTTTTAGATTAATAAACTGATTTGCGGTTATCTCTGTGCTCTTGACGATGTATGACCAAAATCGGATGGCATATAGTGATCGTCGTGAAATTGAAATCAAAAGATAACTTGGCAATATCAGGGATTAGGGATTATTTTTGTCAAAAATTTGTCGGAATATTTGCACTTAATTTGTTGCCAGGAAACCAATCATGTTTAGTCAAATGTAGAACGGGTATGTGATGTTTTAAAGTATTCTCATCTTTCAATTACACCAATAATGAGAAAAGGGTATTGATCATAAAATTTAATTTAAAAAATCCAGAGTCAACTTATAAGCTAACGAAGGTGAGATAAGTGCCAGAAGAGAATTAGATTAGTACGTGATTAAGAGACTGAAATGGGAAATAATAAAATGCCATTGTTTATACACCTCCTGTATAATTAGTAATTACAGAGTTTGTTTTTATCCAATGACAATTCGTGAGACTCATCATGAATTAGTTAATGGATTGGAATGATTGAAAAAGCTATTACCACTTATAAAAAGAAATTTAATTCAGGAAATTACAGAAAAGATTAAGATGATATAAATGACGTTGATGATATTTTTACCAGGATATTCTGCATTGAATGTTGAATTTGCTACGACAAGTTACAGTTATTATTTCTCAATTATATCTTGTAGAATATTAAAACTGGTACTTGAATCGTAAGTACAGTAGGTCCAGAAAAATAAAATCTAAATGCAAAATACAGTAAGAAGCTTAATGGTAAGAAGGCAGTTCGAGTCAGTACTTTCTTTAATGAATTTATGGTATGTATACAAATTTACTAAATTTAACAATTATTGATACTTTTTGTATCCTTTTTGCAACGTAACAGAGCAGTCAACATTGTCCTGCATGGCACCACGACAGGTATCTCCGTTAGGAGAGATAGTATCAGTCTTCTCCTCAGAAGCTTAAGTCCGAACGTAATGGGCACTTGTCATAAAGGGATTAGATATATACAGTGCGTTCCATTTGCGTGAATCAGCATGTAAGGGGAAAATGTTGCCTGATGCCTTTCAAAGAATCACTGTGTTTTATTTCTATCAAAAGTTTAATATACGAGTACATTCTGAAAGTCTCAAAACTATTATTTAGGCAAGCTGTGGTAGCAACTTGGCGTTCATATTATCGATATATGAATACTAAGTAAGGTCGGACGCGGTTAGTACTTGGGCCTGTACGTCGGTGTATTCACAGAAGCTATGCAAACTTAGGCGAGGTTTGCGTATAAGATGTACCATCCCTTGAACAGGATGTAAAACTGGAGATACCTTGTTTATGAAATGATACAGGCAAGTAAAAGATCCCTACCCTGCTATAAAAAGTGAAGGTTTCGCAAAATTTCCAGGTTGAGGGTTGCTCGTCTCCTGGCGTCGGTGATTGGCCTTAGTCGCGGAAATAGACCGACGTTAAATAAACGAAATTTAAAAAAAAAAACAAGTATTATTGATATAAAATGACGAGGTCTTATAATAACACGAAATGTCGCATACGAACAGATCTCATTTAACAGCCTGTTTTTGTCAATATAAATGAAGCAGAGAAATTGTTAAAGCTATGCGTATTTGTGGTGAAGGTTACACACCACGGAAGTGCGCAGCTAGAAGTCGAGTTAAGTGTAAAGAAGTTAGATCTGTATTCAACGGTCGAGGCCGGACTGCAAAATTACAGACAAATATCAAGTATATTGATCCCTGTCTATTTTTAATGATTTTTAGTATATTTTTCTCTTATTTTACCGTTTAATGTTATGAGCACGCATAACAAGAGAATTGAAGTCAAAGAACGCATTAAAAGTAAATGCTAGATTTTGCGGATTCCTTATAAGGAAGCAGCTGATGGTACAGAGGAGGATGCCAAATTTTACAATATCAAGGATTATATGTTTTATGAAAATTTTAACTTGAGGTAGTGGTTTGAAAACATTCATGGCCCAATCACGACAGCATTATAGGAAATTCAATAAAGGGATAGATAATAACACTCTTAAATCGTCAAATTTTTTCATCACTTTTCTATAGTACTTTCAGGCTTTCAAATATGGGAGACAGGCCTTTTGTCCACATTTCCTGGATGTCACCAGCGGTACTTATCGAATATCCCTCGTATAACTTGGCTATCGATTATTTATTGAACTGCCCTGGTATGTGGATTATTCGTGAGTATTCGATGGAAATTTCTACGAGGCGTACCGACGAGAGAGTCAGCCTTAAGGCGGCGACTGACTTGTAACTGAACGTTGTAATGTAATGTAATGTAACACGAACATTCGATAGTCAGAGCCGATAAACGAGCGCGAAGCATCAGTGGAGCATCAGTGCTCCACTTGACTGTCGGTTTTTTAGCGAATTCCTTTGATTGTTGCATTAAAAGTCAGTACAGATCGCGACTTGTTCGTTCCGAGCATGCTCAGTTATTCAGTAGTCGATGAAGTGCCAAATTGAACACACAATTTATTGTGACTTTGTAAACAATGGTGTGGTCTCAAAACAAAATTTTGTTTTTTATTAATCTTTATCGCAATAAACCGACATTATGGGATCCTCAGGACCCACAACATTATAATAAGTCTGTAAGACTGCCATTTGAGAACCAACTGCCCGTCTGAATAGTGGAGCACTGTTGAGCCAAGCATTCAAAACAAGCAGTCGCGGCGCCGAGGAAACGAGCTTTGTAATGTAATGCTCGCCTTGAGCATTACATTACAAAGATCGGCTCAAGTCAGTCGCCGCCTTTATAATCAGGCAGCGATCAAGAGCAAATAAGCAATACTTAAGTGAAATAACTGCGATTTTCGAAGTGTTTTCGGTGTGTATTTATTTAGATATTGTGATTGTTAATTTTGTTATTTTTAACCTATCCATATCAATTTTCTTGCCTACCAAAAACTACCTCTAAAATATTTATATATAAGCTGTACTGAAGTGTCTTGTATCATATTCAAGATTGTTGTAAGTCGAGACAGGCAATAAAACTGTGCTGTAAATAACTGTGCTGTAGGTAGGAGAAATTTTAAAGAAATGGAAATGGATAAAATTGTTTGAAACACAATACACAGATATTCATAAGAATAGTAAAAATTATTATAATATGTACTTTTGTCCGCATCTCACTCCACTTCTATCCTTTTATCAATTATATAATTCATATGCACAATTATAAATGCTTACATAATTATTTAGGTGTTTAGCCAAAAAATTAAATTAAGAGATAGATTATTGATGGTTAGGTTATTTCTTTTGCATATCTGGGTTATATGTAACAGAAAGAAAACAGAAACCTTATTAGATAATTTATTTCTTCAATAAAAAATAAAAAAAGAGGACTTTCAGCGAGATACATCGACAAATATCCTACGTTTGAAAAAGTATCCTTGAAGAAATATCCTTGAAAAAGTCCGAAAACTGTCCACGTATTTGGCTGAAAGTCCTCTTTTTTGTTTTTTATTGAAGAAATAAATTCTATTTTAACCGCCAATAACTTTTCTAATATAACTTGTAAGATCATAATATTTAAATAATATAATTGATATACTTCTTAGTTTAATATCTTTGGCTGAATGTCTAAATTAGCTGTTTTGAAGTTTGCTTGCTTTAAATTAAGCGCTCTGTATTTTCTCATTAATATAGTTATAAGAACATATCAATAATTCAATTAATAATAATAAAATTGTTCCAAAATTGTGAAGAAGAATCATAAAAATTTTAAAATTATTGTCTTTAAAATAATCAATTAACTAACTAAAAATAGAAGCTCCTCATCACCATCACTGAAAGCGAACCCAAAGAAATAGAAACTATTATAGTTTTTGCTGAAGCAATGGATTCTGTCATCTACAAAGATTGGCCCACATTAAAGGAAGTGGATCGATATAATTGAGAACGTAAGAAATGCTGTTCGTCTAAAAAGTACAAATTAATTTTGTACCCAAAACTTGGTATTCCCTAGCACGAATGAATATAAAAAGTTCACTTTCTTTCTTGCCATTTCCAACGGCCTAATGTTACGTTATAATTTTTTCCTAGTAAAAAACTCACATAAAAATTTATCGTCCAAAACTGCTAAATAAAGGGAGCTCTTTCAAGCCATATATATTTTCTATGCTACTGTTAAATACGCCTAAAGCCGGCTACACACGGTCCGTCAAGTCTGTCAGTTCGAACTGAACAGTCCGCCTGAAGGCCGGTCGCCGGATGGACTGACGAATATTTTTCAGTCTCAATCATCATGGCCTCTACTGACGACAACGCATTAGCACTTTTTAGTTCAGTAGTCGCTTTGGGTAAAAAGAAACCCAAAAAGAAACGTACAGTATGGTGTAAAGATTGGTTAAAATAAAGGCGCGTATGGAATTTGTTGAATGAATTGAAGTTGATTCCAAAGGATTGGCACAATTATCTACGTGTGGATGAAGATATGTATCTGCAGCTTTTATCATTGGTCACAGACACCTGTTTTCCATTTCGCGCGACATGGTGTACTACGAGTAGTACTCAACTGTCTGAACTGATAGCCCGACGACCCGACAGGCGACCGTGCCATACACACGTTCAGACTTGCCTTTGATTACGTCAGGCCGGCCGGATGAACGAACATATTTTTCATTTTTCTCCGGCCGTCTGGACAGTCTTAACTGACAGATCGACTCGAATATATACACGTTCAGGCGACCGACCTTCAGATGGACTGTTCAGTTCAAACTGACAGGCCTGCCGGACCGTGTGTAGCCGGCTTAACGTTAATATAATTCTTTCCTGAATAGTTCAAATTAAAACTTTTATCTATTACTACCCTTAAAGAGTATTCTATTTCTTTCAATAGTATAAGCACATACAGTGCTTTCGAAAAGTAACGAATAATTCATTATTTTAGAAATTGAGAAGTTTTCGAAAAAATCCCCTGACACGTCGATTTTATTTTTAAAAAAGGCACTTTTTGACATACGACCCATATTTATAACATCATCGTTGTTCGAGATATGACGTCATCGACAATTTTTTTAAATAGCAACCCCCAATTTTGACCACGCCATTTGAAAGAGCGTATCATTCTACATACGCATCATGAAAAATTATGGTGTCACATTACAAAAATTTCAAGAAAATAATGTTTGAAGATCTTAAAATTTAACGTCTGAATTTAAATATAAGTTTAAAATTACGTCCCAGAAAGTAAATGTGTGGTGCGGCATAGTCGACGGAAGAATTCTGGGTCCCTATTCGTCAACCTAACTGGTGCAAGATATTTGGATTTTCTTCGAGACGACCTCATCCTTGCACTAATAACTTTATATCCAGATATAGAGGGACGTGATCTTCCAAGAAATGACATGTTCTTTCAACAAAATGGTGCACCATCCCATTATGCAGCTACAGCACATGTCCGTGTTTATTTAGATGAGCTGTTCCCGAATCGTTGGATAGGGAGAAGGGAGCCGATTGAGTGGCCAGCCAGACCGCCTGATTTGACACCCCTAGATTATTTCTTGTGGGGATACTTAAAAAGCAAAGTATAAGTTACTACACCGGTTAATTTAGAAGATTTAAAAGCAAGAATTCGTCACGAGATACATCGTATACCTCCTGAAGTTATAGATAATGTCCAAAAAGAATTTATTAATCGTCTTGGCTACTGTCAAGCAGCCAGCGGTGCACAATTTGAACATTTAATTTATTATTATTATAGTATTGTGAAAATTAAATTTTAAGATCTTTAACATTATTTTCTTGAAATTTTTGTTATGTAACACCATAATTTTTCATGATGCATATGTAGAATGATACGCTCTTTCAAATGGCGTGGTCAAAATTGGGGGTTGCTATTTAAAAAAATTGTCGATGACGTCATATCTCGAATAACGATGACGTCACAAATATGGGTCGTATGTCAAAAAGTGCCTTTTTTAAAAACAAAATCGACGTGTCAGGGGAATAATGAATTTATTCGTTACTTTTCGAAAGCACTCTATAAGTGTAAGCATTACATCTTCCGCGTTGTTCTTACGATCATTCTTATAATTATTTATTTGCAATTGCTATTCTCTATTCCTTACTGACAAATCCGAAATCTTACTGAATTTCTGCTTCCGACATCTTCAGATACATTGATTAATTACTCACATCCTTGGCGCAGGGTTTTATAGGTATCATATTTAAACTTTTGTGTAAAAGATCATTACAAGTTAACTAAATATTATAAACCAACATTTAGTTGAATTACCTAACGATTATTTTTAACATTTCTCTAACAAGTCGCTATTTTTTATTTGTAAAAATATGTAAGAAAGGGAATTATAACAATTAATGTCAGCTGGAAATTGCAAGTGAAAATACCTAATGCCAGACAAAATTATCTTTATTTCCTATCTCTATTATCTGTACGTGTATTTTCTTCATCATTTTACATCAAACTGAAAAAAATATATTTGAGCGGTTTCAATATACACCAATTCCATATAAATTCCGAAAAAGAAATGTATTTAAAATGAAACGAAACGTATTTGAATATTTTACTGAGTGATAAAAAACGAGTAAATCATTAAAACCCGTCTCTGGAGGCGATAAGGGAGGTTTTTATATTTTAAAGCAAAGTAAAATGCAGAAAATCAAATTAGGTAAGTCAGAATTTCTCAGCTGAATATGGAAGCTGGATGAAATGATTAAACTTCTCATAACATTATCCTTAAAATCCAAATATTTGAAATTTAAGGGTTGTAGTAAAAACATAAAAATAAGTATTGTTGTTTTTAAATTATATATAGAATATATTATACTTTTCGAAAGAACGTACATTCCATCGAATTTGGTCACCCTGTTTGTACACTTTTTATTCACTGAGATTTTCAAAATTTATATTTATTATTGTAGATCAATTAAGTAACTACACAGTCCTCTTCACAATTACAGGCCCTCGATTTTTGACTCGTCGGAAAAGATTCATGTGCGAAAATGAAGTCAATATGACAATTTGACAGTTTTTTATAGGAAACTACGTCACGACTGTTGTGCTCAACACAAAATGGGGTGTATCAATTTTCTAATTCATCGCCCATTAGGCTTCCCCTTAAATAAAGAGGGGTTTGAAAAATAAAAGGCATTTATTAGGGACATAGTTACAAGTAATGGATATTCTTTAAGTTTAATCGATAAAATAATTAGGAAACGTAAATTTAAAGAGATAAGTACTTCGAAATTCGTCGACTCTTCAAAATGAAAGGAAAAATCCAAAATTCATATCTATTCCATACGATCCTCGTTTCATCCGTGGTTTTGATAGTTTAAGTTTTTAAGATCAATGTTGATCAAAGATTTATGTCAATGGTTTATTCATCTGGAAATAAACTACAACTTTTAGGCAATGCAAAATACAAAATAGAAGTTGAGTAAAAGTCGGGGATTTACGAAATTAGCTCTAAAGACTGTAATCAAAAGTATGTTGGACAAACTAGAAGGTCAATACTAACAACCATAAAATAAATAGTAGCAATTTAAGACTAATTAGGAATATAACAAATTCCAGACAGCTGGATGCATTTGAGATTTTGGAAATTGCAAACTGTAAAAATAGTAAGAATAGTGTCAGAGGGCCAATCCTACACAGCCAGCTTTATGATTAGTAAATCACGGTTCACTGAGCCCTCACAACGGTTCACTCAACCATATCAATAGTTTGGGTACAAATAGGACACATAGGTTTAATTTTAATCATCCTCAGATAATGCCAACTTGATTGGCGAAACGCGCGTCAAGTACATTATAGTGTTATGTGGAAAACTATGTCAGTGTTATTTTGAAAAGTGAAGATACCATTGAAGAAAGAATATATAACGCCACAAATAAATAGGTGTCGAAAATATTCTTTTATTTTCTAAATTACCTATATAATTTAAATGCGCTTAACATGTTAAATCCAGGTGTTTAAACATCAAGAAGTAATTTCAATACATTTTATTCTACAAGGTAATTTGATCCTATTCATTACTTACCATCCGTGTTAACGACAGAGACGTACGTCCAACCGAAGTGTCTAACAATATCGAGTATAACTTGCGCCTGATAATAATCAGAAGGGACCACTCTCAAGAAGTAGTTAAACCGACTTTTATCTGACAAGTCCCGGGACGTCGTGGAATAGCCGACTTGGGGCAGGTGGAAGAGCTGCAGAAGATTTTGAACTTGCAGAGCCACCGAGCTGGAACCTGGCCCCACCACCCCAATTAGGGGGCCTCTGCTTTCCGCCTGGTTGAGCGTCAAGTCGAGCCCTTCACTGCCAGGACAGGAATCTACCGGAGATTCCGGCGTGATGGCGTCTCTAATGAGCTCGATACTCTGCTGTAAGGCCACGGGGGCATACCAGCATTCATCTCTGATTTCCACTCCCAGCGTTAAATTTGGCAATAAATTCGGATCTTTGTTAATTTTGTCCAACGTTTGGAAGGTGACTTCTACCCTTTGAATGCCGTAAAGTTCTCGAATGTCTCCGCACTTGATTCCCAAGCTAGCTATAAACCTCTTCTTTGAGGAAGGCTGGTGGTGGACTGGAAACAAAGCCCCTATTATAAAATCTCCGTTAACGAACGCCGAGACGCGTTTGTCCTGGTCGATGTTTTCGGCGACATCAAGGAGTTGTGTCAGGACGGTGGCTACCAGCAGCGTTGCATACCAATTTCCACTCAGCATTCTCCTGTTTGCTTTTTTCGTCTTGTGTGCGACGAAAGGTCCTCATCTTTACCTTATTCTGTAACAAATTAAAAAAGTTTAAATTATTTTCAATTTCAATCTGATACGTCTTTCTCTAACAATGTTATTCTTTATTATAAACACGCTTACATTTTTAAGTACTTTGTTTTATTTATTTATTTATTTATATTTTATTGCATATTTTATAGGTTAGAACAAATTTTATATATTTGTCATTACTGAACGTACTTTAGAACTTAAAGGTGATTAGGAATAATGTAATAAAATATTTTTTTATCCAGATGAGTTAGTAATACTCTTTGTACTGTAAAATAAAAATGAATCGTTATATATAGTAAAGTTTTCAGCTTTGTAATTGTATAACATAAATTTAAAACTTTCCACCTGAATATCTATGCACTGTTTTTAAATAAAACTCAAAATATTTGTGATATACTATGTTGACCCTATTTCCTTTGATATTCCTTTTGGTATAAACTAGAATAAAAGCCAAAGGATCTGTATAAATTCAGAAAATTATCTGAACATATGAATGTTTATATTAAAATTAGGTATGTTAAAGCAATCTCGTATTAAACATGTCAATGAATCCTAAGTGTAACAACATCCTATAATAATTGTAAAAATCCGATACCGATACAGTCCCAAGATGTTTACAAACACTCCTAAAATGAACTAATTCGCAAATTAGGTTGCAACAAGTAGTAGACAGACATACATGGACTGAAGGACTGATACTGAACAACATTACATTGGCCACACTAACACTAACAACATCTAACACTAACAAATCTATAGAGTTCTAAAATTATTCACCCTTCATGATGTCAGACTTACCGATTACGTATTCTGATTGGTTAAATACTCTTCATCGAAAGAAAACATTTATTGCATCTACTACCTGGTACACTTGTGTTACATAAGACGGATCTTATAATAATAAAGTGTTTATTATAAAATCAAACGCTTACACAAATAATGACTAGATTATGCGGATCAGGTAATCTTAATGCAATAGTAATAATAATAATAATAATAATAATAATAATAATAACACTGGTTAACAAAGTTTTTGTCCCAACTAAAGAAATGGCTGTTGATTGTGTATTTTTGCATGCTTAAATCAACGACGTTTTCAGAATTTGTCTACCACCCACAGTTTTTACGTTCCAGTACACTCACGTATATATTATGTAATATATAAATATAGGTACCATTGTTAGGAAAATTAAATCAAACATTAAAGTACTAAACAAATTTTAGTATTTGTGGACTGAAGTAGCTTCCTTTATACGTATCTGTATAGAAGAGCAAGTTTCTGTACGCTTCAAGTACAAGTCATGACTTGTTAGAACTCGAAAACATGTCTATTAGCAAATTTCAAGCTACTCCTCAGTTAGCGGCTAGATATCATACCGTAAACATATAAGTGCAGTATTTTTCAGGTCTTTAAACTTGACATTCAAATCACAAAAACGTTCTTTCACGCCCCTAATTAGAAAATGTTATGAGCTTTATTTTGGGTGCAAAGTGGAAGATCAAGACAAAATTTGGGCCCCCCATGTTTGTTGTGTCACATGTGTCAGGCTACTTGCCGCGTGGGCAAAAGGTTCACGCCACATGCTATTTGCTATACCTATGATTTGGAGGGAACCCAAAGACCATACTTCAGATTGTTACTTCTGTCTAACAAATATAACTGGTATTACATCAAAATCCAAACATACGGTGAAATATCCCGATATACCATCTGCTATAAGGCCAGTACCTCATAACCCAAGAGTTGCCTGTGCCAGAACCACCAATAAATATAACACCAAGCGACGATAAGCCTGACGATGGCAGATGTGATGAAATAACGGAGAATATGGATTTGGATCCGACATTTGAACCAGGATGTTCTTCAACTACACCACATTTGCTCAGTCAAGGAGATCTAAGTGATCTTGTACGCGATTTAAACTTGTCTAAGAAACAAGCCGAACTTTTAGGTTCCAGGCTAAAGGACTGGAATCTTCTTCAAAGTGGAACCAATGTTTCTTTTTATCGTGATCGCCATGTGGAATTCAAAGATTTTTTCTCATTTGAAGATGGCCTAGTATTTTGTAATGATAATACTGTTGCTTTCTTTGCGAATGGGACAGTCGGGATAAGAAAAACCATTATAAAAAGAAAGAGTGGCCAAAAAGAATATCTCTGACTCCAGGGAGTAAGAATGTCATTAATCCTCCCCTTGTCGATCCTCAAAAAGTTTACTTACCTCCTTTGCATATCAAGCTTGGGCTAATGAAAAACTTTGTCAAAGGTATGGACAAAACTGGCAGCGGCTTCATGTACGTGAGGAATAAATTTTCCAGGATCAGCGATGCTAAATTAAAGGAGGGTATATTTGTAGAACCTCAGATTAGGGAACTCCTTTGGGATGAAAAATTTCACGAAGAACTTAATGAGACAGAAAAAGTTGCATGGCTGTCATTTAAAGAGGTCTGTAACAGTTTCTTAGGAAATCACAAATCAGAAAACTACAAGGACACTGTAGAAAGTCTATTAACATCATATGAAGCTATGGGATGCAATATGAGTCTAAAAATTCATTTTTTACACTCTCATTTGGATTTCTTCCCAGACCATCTCGGGGCGGTGAGTGATGAGCATGGGGAAAGATTTCACCAGGATATCATGGACATGGAAAAGCGATACCAGGGGAAATGGAGCCACGCTATGTTGGCCGACTATTGCTGGTTGCTTAAAAGAGACATTCCCGGAGCCAATTACAGCCGGAAATCATATATTTGTACATTTTAGAAGTGCTCGTTTAAGTTCTTTAAGTTGTAACTCATTTTAAAATAAATACTTCAATTTTTTTCAAAATTGGCTTGTCCCTCTGAAATCTTGCCTGATAGAAAAAATCTGAAAACAGATCTGAATTCGCCCAAAAATATACAATATAGGTCACCAAGTTTGGTTCGTGGGACAAAAAATATTTTTTTTTTGTTGGCCAGTGTAATTATATCTCTACCTCCTCATCCTACTCACAAGGATTAGCCCGAATGTTTGGGACTTGTATGTGAGAAGCGGCGGTATATTATTATTTCGCGGGCCGCATTTGTGCCTCAAGAGTTTACGTTCGTACCTAACCAGCATTCAGTGCTGGAATGAGGGAAAGCTGGAAAATCTCATTAATTAGGTGGGAGGCAGTCAAACATCAATCGATTTTAATCTCTTACATGAACACCAAATTAACATTCTTCCCATCCTAGGCCATCGTCAGGATGGTTGCCAACCTATCCCTGTGAACAAGCCTTACTCTACGAGTAGAAAATTTAATTAAAAATTATCAGGCTTCGAACCGACGACCTCTGGGTTGAGCGATCGAACCACTAAACCCTGAGCCACAAGCTCGCTCGCAATGTTAGCATTACTCCTTCTTTTAATTAAGGTTTAGTAACAATACGAATCATTTAATTTATAGTTACTAAATTAAAATTGAAATAAATGTTTATTACATACTGAGGAAACAATGTGTCCCAAATAATTTATTTATCTCTTTGAATATGTATTTAAATATTGTTTTTCTAAAAATGATATACGAATTATGGTTGTTTTATATGTTTTATATGAAGGAAACTGTTCACAACCAAATGGTTTTAATTATAATTATAAATCTTTTCTTCAGTGATATTATTTGCTTACAAGTAAACGACTGTTATTTATAACATATTCAGAATAGCAATCACTCTCTTGTGAAGAACTTTACCAGCTATAAAATGCGTTAGCTTATAGTGGTAAATATATTACACATAATACAAATTTATGTTTGAAATGAAAAGGGAGTTTGTCTTCAGACTAAAATAAATAGACTGCTGATGGGAAACTATGAGATATATTCGATTTCTGATTTGCATATCTTAACCGATACGAAGTTACCATACTACACCCTAAAGGCCTATCCATCACAGTATTAGCTAAATAAATTAATATACAGAATTTTGAAACCGTCGTGTCGATACATTTATAGCTTAGAATATGTTTTCATAAGTTGCTTCATTGTGTGGATAACTAAGTAGAAGATTTAACTTGATGGGAAGACTCAAAGGAAGATACATGTTATTTAGAATTTATAGGATAATTATATTTTAAAACCATTTTCACTTACAGTTAACGAGATTTAACATTTAAAGGAGATTTTAAGATTTTAAAAGGAAATTTGATAATTTCCAGCTCCGCTCATTCATGAATGGCAATTTTAAAGCATGAAGGTGTTTTCACAGAAAACGAATTTACAGGAATATTCGTAAAATCATATTTATTGGAAATATACAGCGTGATGATAAAGTTTCGAACAAAATTCATAACTTTTATACTGAGTGATTTTTAAAAAAACGCCGAGACAGGTCGATTTTGTGGCTGGACGGCCAATAAATTTGTTTTTTCTTATAGAACACCCTGTATATTTTTCCATATTCGGATACAGTTTTCTCTTACGAATAGAGTGATGTAAGGTTTTCAGAACAATTTCCTTCGAAATGGAAATATTTAAGTCTTACAAAATAATTTAATATAAATAATAATTTAAGGGTTCATGAAAACAGATCATTAGAATATATACATCGTCGCTAATAAATAGCATTATAAATATTAATTAGACACATATAATGGACGTTTAATTTTGAAATTAATTAACTGTTATTTATTAATGGATTTGAAATAGATGTGTTAAAATTATTGCGAGATAAATTTTAAATTTCTTTTATAGAAAATCGCATGTTTCCGCAAGTTAATATCAACTTGTTATGGAAAGGCAACAGTTCCGGCTGAAATTCTATAATATTCAGGCCGTAAAACTAATAACATTTCAGATACAGATATTCAAAAAAATAATCGTGGAAAGCTATTATTGCATTTTGAGTATATCTTTAAACCGAATTTTTTAAATTTAAATGAAAAATGTATTAATTCGAGTGAATTATATGTTTCCAGTGGCGTTTCTTCACATAGTAAATGAACATAACAGCTCACTATATACAAATATATGCTTAAAATTTTATTTTACGCAAATCTATTATTTGTACGATATATCCAAAATTGCGTACCAACCACCTACATTGTCATAAATTTGTTAGACATACCTACGTGGGAGTTGCAATAATAAATATGACGTGTTCAATAAAATACGAAATATTAGGTTCCACATAATATATATTTGTAATGTATAATAAACATAAAAGCGAAAGATATACATAGTTGTATACAGGGTTTTTCACGTAACCCGTTCATTAGAATATTTCAGAGACTACTACGATCTAGATTTTGAAACTTGGGGCACTGGGGTTTTTGAGTATTCTCGTTTCAAAAAAAGTTATGACGTCACTGTAGCACTTCCGGTTGTACCGGAAGTTAGTAGTAACTTCGTTATTTTAAATGGAAAGGTATAGATTTTGTTGCATTTTTGAAATCTACGGAATTTTTTAGGATGTTTTTGTTAATATATCCCTATACCAAAAATAAACAGTTCTGGAGATATTTCGATTTAAAAAAAAAATTGACGATACTAAGCCTATATTGTGAGTGTAATATCTAGAACTTCTAAAAAGCTATAATTTTCAAAATTTAAGCAGTAGTAGAGCAGGCAAAGGGCTTTCCAAGAATGTACTGCTTCTGTCGATAGTCCATACGGGATGTTCAAAACTCAAGGACCAATAATAAAAACTTCAAACACAACAAAGTTGTTTTTTTTAAATGAAACATCCTGTGTTTTATCTCATCAGTAGATGCAGAATTAAATTCTACATCGATTGGTATACGCATTCCCTATACCTATCTCCAACAGTTTTTGAGTTATATGCAATTATTTATGTGAAAGAAACTTTAGTATCGATAATATGTGTATCTCTAAATTTTAAAGAGGGCTGAGATACCAAAAAATTGAACCGTGTTTGTCAAAAGTTTGATATTACTTTTAGTTGTTGAAGTTTGGTGGCAGTTACAATGCAGAACGAATTATTAAATAATAATTATTATACTAACGTTGATATTTTAAATTTATTTTACTTTTATGGGGACTGTAATAAAACAGTTGAAAGAACTTGTCGTGTTTTCAAAGAAAGATACCCAAATTTAACGAGAATGAATAAAACGATACATGTTATTTGTCTTCATCTTCAGTTATAGGTTTGTAATATGTCTTCTTAATGTCCATTCTAATATGAGGGAATTGCAATTCCATCTTCCGAATTTTATCTTGTTCATTGTTGATAAATTTGGATATATTTCGTTGAAAATACGACAACAATTTGTAGCTATTTATTATTAAATTCCCCACGAATACAAAATAAATTTAAAATACCACTCATTTGTAATTATTTAATTTTCTGCTGTATAATTGCTGCTATAATTCAACATCTAAAAGTAATTTGACAAACACAGTTCAATTTTTTGGTATCTCAGCCTTCTTTAAAATTTAGAGATACACATATATTTTCGATGCTAAAGTTTCTTTCACATAAATAATTGCATATAACTCAAAAACTGTTGGAGATAGGTATAGGGAATGCGTATACCAATCGATGTAGAATTTAATTCTGCATCTACTGATGAGATAAAACACAGGGTGTTCCATTAAAAAAAAACAACTTTTTTGTGTTTGAAGTTTTTAATATTGGCCCTTGAGTTTTGAACATCCCGTATGGACTATCGACAGAAGCAGTACATTCTTGAAAAACCCTTTGCCTGCTCTACTACTGCTTAAATTTTGAAAGTTATAGCTTTTTAGAAGTTCTAGATATTACACTCACAATATAGGCTTAGTATCGCCAATTTTTTTTTTAAATCGAAATATCTCCAGAACTGTTCATTTTTAGTATAGGCATATATTAACAAAAACATCCTAAATAATTCCGTTGATTTCAAAAATGCAACAAAATCTATACCTTTCCATTTAAAATAACGAAGTTACTACTAACTTCCGGTACAACCGGAAGTGCTACAGTGACGTCATAACTTTTTTTGAAACTAGAATACTTAAAAACCCCAGTCCCCCAAGTTTCAAAATCTAGATCGTAGTAGTCTCTGAAATATACTAATGAACGGGTTACGTGAAAAACCCTGTATATACCAAAATTAAAATGTGCGGCAAAAAATCACAAAAGCTAATAAATTCATTCATGGATAGGTATTATTAGTACTGACTTTTAAGATTAAGTAGGTAGGGTAAAGTACTTGATACATTGAACAGGTACATTGAAATTCACACGCATACAGACACATTGATGTTATATTGTTATTTACATTTTAAATGAAAATACTGTTCAACACTTAAACAATATATCATCCACATAATTAATTCCACGATAATATTAGTCTTCATCTTTTTTATTGGATATTCTAACATAGTTACCTAAATAAATAAACTAATAGGAAAAGTATCAGTCGGGGATTAATTGTTATTTTTGCAGGTCATTCTTTAACTTAACCGATCACATACTTTTGTTAAATGGAGATAGCTGTATTCCAATATTTTCATTAAATTTCAGTGTTGATTGTCTGCGCTCAAAGTTGTGATAAGTAACCAAAAGAATAAATATTGCCTAACTTACAGAGTGAGGCACAAGTTATGAAGAGGCTGGAAAAATTGTAATTTAAACTTGATCTTTCCACTCTTTTCTTTAAGGGGCTATTATTTTTAAAACTATTGCTTTAAAAACTTTACGCATTTGACACCACCCTGAATACTTATAATAGCAACTAAACCCAAACTAGTGGCTGTAACAGTTGATAAATTTTCACTTATATCCCAAGTGCAAAATTATCACCGGAATTTTTTTAACATGGTGTATATTTTCTAGTTTATCCCGAGTCCAAGACGAGGGATAATTGCGCCAATTAGTTTGTGCACTTGGAATATTCGGTAAGAAAATTACACACCGAGGAAAAATTAATTTAGAATGTCAATATTATTATTTTTGGTTAATTTTTCAGAAAATGAACCATAATTTTCAGTCATAATTTACTTGTCCCGACCATAATTTTCACAATTTTTTTAATAATTCACCAAATGGACACATCGTTGAAAAAAAATATCCCTATGATTTCAAAAATACTAAAATATTCCTGTGTATTCCTGAGTCGTGAGTCATCCTGTATATTTCAAAATATTTTTAAAATGTGCGCCTTTTCTATATCTGTCCTTTGAAAGTTTTTTCCAGTACCCTAAATATATAGATACTTTACCTCACTACTGAGCAACCCTGTATATAACCTATCTGCTTTTTCATTTTCAGTTTATATAAATTTTTGTTCTATAACTTTTTCATTTTCAGAAGTAAATATAAATTTTTGTTCTATAACTACGCTGATTGATAATGTAATTTCCACTTTACTTAGCTTTCTTCAATTAATGCTACGCTTAGGTTAAATAATTGGTGGTATAGAATTCCTTAGTAAAAGGCGTACACCGACTCTATTACCCCCTTAATCAACTGTTAGTTAACGACGAAAATAGATAGCTATATTTATACCGTCTCACACAAGTGCATTCAGTTTTAGTTACCTTCAAGTAAGATAATAATACAGTAATTATATCGCCCGTTGATAATGTTGTTTAATAACAACTTTTTGAACGGGCAACATAATTATTGCATTATCTTTCTCGAGAGAACATTTATAACTTAATAGTTGAACAAACATATTCGTTAAAATAGAAAATGTAAGATAATACCTAATTTTAATTTACTCTTTCATATCTAAAATCTAAAAGTGAGATTTAATTACATTAGTTCAATTTATATTTTTATATTGCCGCTTTTTTAACTAAAAATATCTTTATTATAATAATAATAATAATAATGATATTAATAATAATAAGAATAATAATAATAATAATAATAATAATAAGTAATGTGTCAGATTTATTTGACACAATTACTGAAGTGTCATCTGCATACAAGGTAAAGTGAACCTGCGTCGATATACTCTCTATTTCATTCATATTAAGTAGAAAGATTATAGGACCCAAAATGGATCCATGAGGTATTTAATTCAATACATGCAGAATTTGAGGCCATTTTCGTGCCGTTTATAATGCTATGGATGCTTGCAAATTGTTTTTGGTGACATAAAAAACTTGATCCAACTAAGACTTGTTCCGTGAATTCCACAATTACCTATTTAACATACACAAGATTTGTTCATGATTGACAGAATCGAATGCCCTGCTAAGATCACAAAATATGCAACAAAACACTCGCCTGCATCAATGCACGTTCGTTATCTGTGTATAGAATGAATAAGTGACTGTGTTAGTTGATTTATCACACATGAACCCGTGCCGTGCACTAAAAATTATATCATGACTGTTAATAAATGCAATCGGTCTATTTAGGAAACCATATTCAAACATCTTCGAAAAGACACTTTGTATAGTGACTGGCCTGTAGTTTTCAACTAGTAGAGGATCGCGCTTTTTATATAAAGGCATTACTTTACCCATTTTTAAATTATATGGAAATTTGCCATTACAAAAAGGCAAATTCGCAAGATATGTAAGGGGAGAAATAATATGTATTAAATTTTTTTTAAACTGTCATAACATCTAGAACGCTTGTTTTTCAATTTAGTATTCAAAAGTTGAAATAATTCATGGTCCAAATATGGACAAAGTTAAAATGCCCTAAAGTTATTTTTACTTGCAGAAATAAAGCTTTATACCAGTATATTATTATATATAGAGTATAAAGCACCCAGTATATTATTCTACAGTTGAAAGTACCATTCAATTCTGAATTGAATGATATAGCATTGTCCTATACCTATCTCTTAAGGTGCTCAAGATATAATCAATTTTATAATAAAGTGCTCGAAAATTTAAGTTACCCCGTTTCTAAGTGGTCTTCGAATCAAATAAAACAACGAGAAACATTTCAAATTTATTGTCAGTTGCTTTGAGTCTTATTATGGCTATGATTAAGCACAAAATGTAAAAAATTATCAACAATCATCAATATTAAATAATTATTCACAGTCTACAATCTTATAATAAATTTTAAAAAACTTTGACGGTAAATTATATTCGCTAAGAGACAGTTGTTTCGTTCAGAGTCACCTAATATAAAAATCATGTCAGCTAGCTCTTCTTTACTATACTTCATTATAAAAATAAATTGAAACAACTAACTAAACTAAGTAACTAACTATAACAACTAAACTAATGACAAAATTATTGAAATAAGTATAAATATTTGTAATTAACTTAAATTGTCGACACCAAGTTTGACAGCAAACAAATTAGACAAGTTGTTTTGTTGTCTTTACCAGGTGACCCGATTTATTCTTAAAGCATAATTTGATGTACAAAATTAGACTTCTTCTTATAGGGTTACGTAACAATTAAATCTGTGAACAATTATTTAACATCGATGTAATTTTTTACATTTTGTGCTTAATCATAGCCATAATAAGACTCAAAGCAACTGACAATAAATTTGAAATATTTCTCGTTGTTTTATTTCATTCGAAGACCACTTAGAAACGGGGTAACTTAAATTTTCGAGCACTTTATTATAAAATTGATTATATCTTGAGCACTTTAAGAGATAGGTATAGGACAATGCTATATCATTCAATTCAGAATTGAATGGTACTTTCAACTGTAGAATAATATACTGGGTGTGCCATTTGAAAAAAATTAGTTTTGCACGTTTCAAAATTGACGTGTTGCTCAGTAAATATTAAACACTCTGTATGTATTACAGACTTCTGTTAGCTATTTTCAGAAAGACCAATGCCTAAACTATCTGACATATAAAAATTAAAATAAACGCTGTTCAATTGTACAAGATATGTAACTTTGAAATAGTTCTAACAACTGTCATTTTTTCTATAAAATGTCGAATATCTTTGAAACGGCTAAGTTTTGCTATAGGGAATATAATACAAACTGACACCAAATTTGCATGCAGAATCCAAAAATGTAAAGATATATAGTGTGTTCCATTTAAAAAAACATAACTTTAGTATGATACATGTTTTTAGAGCACCCTGTATATTTGAAAATATTTTCAAAATGTGCCTCTCTACGAATAGTTTGCAGCCAAATTTGAACGAAATTTATACAGGCACCAGTTCATGAGCTACAAAAGAAGGGAGCTCTGGTGCAGGACCCTGTATATTTTGATAATATATATTCTTTTTTATTTTCACTAAATCATTATGATTGTTTTTAACTCTTTTATACGCTTACTTTAACCACTTACGCTTACTGGTCCCACTATAAACGCCCATCTGTATGGGTTCATGTTCCATGTTTAAAATACTAAATGTCCATGGCATGGGTCTCATGGTTCTGGGTCACCTACCTACATATGGTTGAAATTTTCAAAGAGCTTTAGTGTCCTCGAGACTAACAGCATTAACATTGCACTATATTTCTTTCAGTCGAAGCATCCAAAACTTGAAGGTGAAGATATGAATACTATACAGCTTGTCTCGATACAATGAGTTGGCATGTCTTAAATTGGGAAAAATTGCAAACAATCTTTGGTTTGCCTGAAGATAATTGAAATATAAATAATACAGACTGCGGCAAATATAAGGAAACTATTATTCCAGTTTGGCATTGGAGGAAATAGTAGCCGCGTTATAAAAAAAGCTGTGACCTGGCGCATTCGCCAGAATTTCGAACGGATGTAGTGCTGACCCTTTACGTAGTCAAACGCAGTGCAATGTCTGGTCAATGTCAGTGCGAGTCTCCAAGGGAACTAATATACTGGGTTTAGCTACAGCGGCCTGCCTCTAGTGCCCTAATAAAAATACCCGGTAGTAAATATTAATGTTCATTCTTGTCTGTACTTTTTTATGCAATTCTATTTATATGACAAATATATAGAAAACATATAGAAAACATATGTATTTATATGAAAAGCACTATACTCGATGTCCTAAATTTCCTTGCATGAAATTAATCACTTTCTAGATAATTACAAAATATAAATGTTCCGTATATTTACCGTATACGTATTTATTTTTTTATTTTGAAACAACAGAAACTTATTTACTAGGATAAATTTTAATAATGTGGAAATCCATAATGAAATTATAAAAAAAACATTAATGTAAAAGATCTAAATGTATAGATCTACAAATTTACATTTACAATTACAAAATGTTATATTCCAAAAATCTGTGTCCTTATAATAATATATTGCTGAAAAGACCTTTTAACCTACTTTTGATGCCTACTATGAAATACTTAGGTACCTATTGGTGTGTTTAACATTATTAGGTCAACTTTAATTGGCAGAATCTAATCACCCCAATTAGTGTATGGATATTTGTCAATGGTAATCTAAGACCTACAAAACGATAATAATAATTTTGACTACAGATTACAATAGTAGCATATAGGTTATCTACACATGCCTTCAAAATTATTTTTATATATTTTTGGAATTAAGAGCTCCTACTTACGAAAGTCGCTGGTTAAAACCTCCGTAAATCCCATAACATTTTCGTTATTCCCTTTTCCAAATTCTTTAGTCCTACTCTATGAAAAGTATTTCCCTTAATGCAAATACTTTTTACAGCGTAGAAGCTATGCTTCATTCACCATAATGGCGAAACCTGTAGATATTATTTAATAATAATAATAATATCTCTACACCTCATTCTAATCATGCACAAGGATTAGCTCGAAAGAAATTAGTCTGAGTCTTCTGGGAGGGGGAGGGGCATATTATTATTGAGTGCTGGAATGAGGGAAACCTGAAAAACTTCATTAGTTCGGAACACATCAAACATCAATCAATGTTAATCTCTCAAAATAACATCAAGCTGACATTATTTCCATCCTATGCACGCACGCCAGGATAGTTGCCAACCCATCCCTGCAAACAAGTCTTAATATAACAGTAGACAATTTAATTATTGTCTACTGTTATACATAATTAATATAATTGTTCGGCGAAATAGGAATTCGAACCCAGGACCTCTGGGTTAAATGAATAAAATACTAAACTCTGGGTCACCGAGGTGATAATCTGTAGCTACTCCTTAATACTTTATTATTGTCTACATAAATAAGGTAAGTAACTTATAATGTAGTAACTAACTAAGTACTCAGAATTGATTTAATTTATTCACAACAAAAGTGTTGAAATTATGTAAATCAAGCAATTCGGCAATACAGACTTTTACAGAAAACATATTTTATCAATGAAATTGTAGAAATCATGGGCATAAATTGTCTTTGTCCCTGCCTATATGATATATTTTGCATTTCAAAGTTTTTTTAACGATACATTCGGCGCTGGAGACTTTTTTTAATACAAAATGCTGCTATATTCAAATTCACATTTCATAAACGATTTTAACATTGAAAATGCTTATGTTCGTATATGGGGGCCCAATTAGGAGTCTTCTTTCAAGGCCAAAATCAGCGGTGTCGCAATCGAGTCACGCAATACATAGGTATAGTGGAGCTGATGAAACCTATACCATCTTGTAAGGCATGTTTTGGGGCATATGTGGTGCGATCTACAACTTTTTTAGTAGGTCATTTTTTTAAAATGGTCTTAGGGTGCTTTATCTGTACAATTCGAAAACATGTGTTTCTGAGTACAAACATCGCCATTAAAAAAGATGGTTAGTGCTTACCGCCCTGAAATTTTAACCAATTATGCACAAAACTTCGCGCTTCGAATGGTATAAACCTTTTTTGGTAGTACACCTATATATACCAAACAACTAAGTAAACACTTCTGAAATATTCAAGATTTGTATATATATGCAGCCAATGAAATGTAGCCTAGATATTGGAAAAGTTTTTAAAAAGCGCTCGCGTTTATCAGATTGAAGTATTACGGCGCGCTCAGGCTTATAGCGCTAATACTGATGCCTCTATATACCCCAATATATACCCCCACTATATACACACAATATGCCTCTGTCCACCCCTAGAAAGAAGCGAGTTAGATTGGCAATTTTATTTCATTAATATAGATAGCACAGCGTGCGACTGGCAAGCGGCGTGAAGGGTAGTGGGGATAGAGTGTTCAGTTATAATACAGTACTCGCATAATGGAGTAGCGTCTCATTTGGTAGGACGATCGGCGCGCTTATAATTATGTTTCCTATATAGAGTTAGCATTTACAATGTCTCCGATGGTTGCAAGGATTGTGAAATCTGTAAATTCTTTTATGAAAGAAGGGAGTAATAAGGAATAGAGGAAAATATCAGAATTATGCGGTTGTGCTAATATAATAGATTTTCAGTACCTATACAATATTTTGACAATACCAATACCTAACAATAACAATAGGTACATATTTTGCATTGAGCGAAGTTTCTTGTGTATTATAACATATGTTATTGTATATTAGCACAATGTTGGCAGAAGCATAGAGATGTATATTTTTATGGTCTCGTATGATATCCATGAACTAAAAAAACTGCGAAACTGCAATGATTCAGCCTTGCGAAATTTTACAACAGACATAAAGTTCTCAAAGCGTCATTAATGTGTAATGAAATAGATTTTCACGTTTGGTGAGTTTATGGCACATTAATAGTTCTGTATAATACGTAACTATGTCTCATCGTATTATACTAATGCAGAATAATACATTTTTCTTTTGTTTAACCGAAGAGCGACCGAGTTTTTTGGTAAAACAATACACTTTTCTGGACGAATTGCGTTTATGAACAATTAGCATCACCTGACGATATGTTCAGCTCTGTTCAACAGTTGGAAGTAATCAGTCAGCGAATTGCCCTTATTGGTTATTTTGAATCTTGCGACCATGTTACAACAATTCTTGACTTATTACTTACAAGGTTCCTTTCCATTTTATTGCATGTTCTGTAAACCCATAATCATGGCATTATACTACACAAAATTGTATTTTTTTTTGTCAGTCAGCAACAAAGTGGATTAATATGTCATCGGCATATTTCCTGAGTGTTCAACTACAACCTGAGGTTAGTACAACTATTTTATTATCAAACGTAAGGTACTTATTTGAAAAATAATAAAATTAAATATAGAAACAAGTTCTACACGGAAAAATAATTTATATTATTATGAAATGACGGGATTATGTTATCCGTAGTACAAAAAAATCTCCCAGTTTTTGGTAATTACCACAACAGGGTGAATTTTCAGTACGAATTTCACCTAGGTATATAATTCCGTTGTTTGTTAAAATAGACAAAATCTCTTGTTGCGTTATTTTAAAATATTGGCCAGTATACCGGGTAGCCAGATATTTCTGTAACGCAACCACAGTTGTAAAGTATAATACGCTGTATATTTTCTATATTTTCTTACTATCGAAAAAGCACCAAATTTTAAATCGAACGTTTAGAGCGAAACCCACTTTATAAAGCTCATAACGCATAAAGTATATCAGAATTATAAATCCATCCGTTTCGCACGTATTTCATAATTTTATAAATATTTTTATTGATGCAAGTATTTGTAAAAAACTTTTTTCATATTGAAAATATTCAATTATTCTTCGGTCTGTAAAGAGAGCATAAAATGTGCTACCTCCTATATTAAAGTAAATTCAAAAGTAATATACCAAATGCTTTATTTCTCCCTTCATATTATTTTAACAGCATCTGACAACGAAAATTGTTTAGTTGATTATAATTTATGTAAAATGCCCCTACTTCTGGTAAAGAAATTGTAGGGATTCGGGTTACAACTTTTTCTATATTTATCTTATACCCATATTTACCCATAATACCTATTATCTTAAAAAGTTGTATCCTGTTTCTACTTTTTCATATGGTGCTACTATTTACAGGCATTTACTATATATTTGATGCAAAAAGAAGTTCGACAAGTTTATTTGAAAACTAAAGAAAATCGTCAATGGAAGATGGAATCTTAAACTCTACATCGTCTATATTATAAGAAAGAAAATTAAATTTTCATAGTGAAAAAATACAAGGTGTTCCATTTGAATTAAATAAGGTTTTGCTCATAGACATATGTTTTGTGGTTGAAATTGTTTAAATGGGATGTAAAAAATGTAACTCTAAGTATACTGGACTTTCCATTGCTATGCTCTGTTCTGCTTTGTCATGCTCTTTGTAAGCATTTTAAGCAAGGTTTGGGAGCTTGTACAATTTACTTATTATTTTCAGTGTTGTGTAATGAACCATATTTTAATATTGGGGCAAGGATGATATCCGATGAACGATAATGCTAAATTTGTAGCTTTTATTTATTTATTTATTTTAAATTCATCCAACGGGAAGAACCCAGTAACAGGATAAATATCAGCTCCATACAATGTAAAAAAAATAACATTTCAGAACTAGTACAATAGTAATAGTAGTACAATCACAAAAATAACAGTTAAAATACTCAATAACATTGACAAACTAATAAGATTAAGGTTGCGGTAAGAGAAACACTCAGCTATACAAAACAGATAATAAAAGAAAAAAATAAGAACACTGAAATAATAAAACCTTAAGTTTAGAGAGTTATCAGAACATATTTTTTATATCAGATATTTTACAGTTGAATATATCCAGCCTGTTCTCTAGATCGCTGTAATTGGCAATCATTTGATGCAGAGGATAAGAGCTTAATATGTTGATGCGCGCTGTGGAAACCATGAAAACATTATTTGACCTTGCATTTATTCTTGGAGCATGAAGGGGAATGCGAGATAAAATATTGGGACCGTTTATTCGGTTATTGATAATCTTGTATAAGAAAATGGTTGAAAACATTTGTCGTCTCTTTACCAAGCTACTCATCTGGAATCTATTTAGGAACAACTCCTGCGGAGTTCCCCTAGTTGGATAGGTACCCTCTAGGATGTAGGTTGCAGATTTAAAAAACCGCCGTTGTACTCTCTCAAGAGCTGTTATGTGTACAAAATAACAGGGACTCCAAACTAAGGATGCGTATTCTAACTTGGGCCTAACAAAAGTTATAAACAATGTACGCAGTGTATGTAATTCCTTAAAGTCCTTCTGTATCGCAATATAAAACCCAAATTTTTGTAGGCACCAGACAAACATTCCTGAACGTGTTTACCGAAAGTTAGTCGCTGATCGAAGATTACACCTAAATCTTTAACCAATTCTGGTCTCCCTAAGCTAATACAATGTATAGAGTAAAAGATTGTAGGATTAATTTTACACGAAAAGGGCATGGCACTGCACTTAGAGGGATTTAGCGGTAAACTGTTATCAACACACCACGTATTAAGTATATCAAGATTATATTGGAGCCTGATACAGTCATCTTCAGATTTTATGCACCAGTAAAGTTTAATGTCATCAGCATAGATTAAGTAGTGTACATTGAGGTCATTTACAATATCGTTTACGAAAAGCACAAAAAATAGTGGTCCAAGATCCTTGTGGAACACCCGATGATTGAGAAAAATCTGCAGATTTAAAACCACGGTATTTCACGAATTGGGACCGATAAGATAAATATGAATTAAATAAATTCAGTAGGGCAACACTAATTGCACATGAGTCCGACTCGCATCCAGCAGTCCCCAAATTTCCCCTTGAAGCCGCGACCACTGACACTGGTCGCAAGCTCACTTTGGACCTACTTTAAACCACCACCTAGTACGGGCGGCACTTGCCGCCCCCGTCCGAGGTAGACAACCCCCGGTGGGTTAGACATGCAGGCAAAGAAAGAAGATATTCCAAGGAATATTCCAATATTCCAGAAAAAATAATGTAAGAATATATGGAGTACCTGATTACGCTGGAGAAAATGTAATAGATGCAGTTAATGCTCATACAAAACTGAAGTTCCCTGCAAATAAAATTGAATCATGCTACAGAGTGGGTAATAAAATTAATGGAGCTAGATCTATTTTTGTTAAATTTAAAGATGTCAAAGATAAAGAAGATATAATAAAAAATCGTAAACATTTAAAAGGAACCAATATAACCATTTATGAGGATTTAACTAAGGAAAATTATGGATTGCTGAAGAAGGCAGCTGGTAAATTTGGAAATAAAAACGTTTGGTGTTTTAACTGCAAATTATATTGTACGTTCCGAAATAAGAAACACTCTCTGAGCACTGAGGATGATATTGATAGAATTTCCACCTTAACTTCATAATTATATAAAACATGATGGGGAAGTGGTATTCATACATGTAGTCTAATTTTGAACTCAACACATACCTACATACATATTTCTTTTTTTTTTCTTTATAGTTACATTATTTTTATTATATATGGATAGATTGTTTATATTGTACTGTACTCTTTAATTTTATTTACATACATATAACACCAGATTTTTTTTTTTTTTAATTGTGTACTAGTAGACTTGCTTTCGTGTGTGGTGTCGTTTCTGTGATTATTTTCATAGCAGTCGATTTGAATTTTATTGCATTTGTGTGTAATTAATAATGTTGCTCTGTTATTGAAATGCGAATCGCCCATATTAATTTACAATCTATTTTCACAGGTTTTAATGCATTTCAAGGCTTAGTTCTTGATAATGATTACGATATCGTTGTGGTTACCGAAACGTGGTTGTCTGATGGAATTGATTCAAATGTAGTAACTATTCCTGGTTACAGTTTTTTCCGTAAGGATAGAATTGGTAGAGGAGGAGGTGTGGGTGCTTATGTAAAGGTGATGTATGTTACTAATCAGGTTGTGTTAGACTTTCAAGTAAATGATAAGCTAGAGTATCTTATCTTAAATGTTAAACTACGTAATTTGCAATTAGCTATTGCAACATTTTATAGCCCACCAAATTCAATAAATAATACTGTACTTGTTAATGAACTCGATAATTTTTTATCTTTTCTTACTCCTTTTTATGATGCTGTTATTTGCTTGGGTGACTTTAATGTTAATTTTTTAAATTTGCCTAATTCAATTCAAGATTGCTTTGAGTCGTATAATTATTTTCAGCTAGTCAGTGAGCCTACCAGAATTACTCGATTTTCTAGTACGTTGATTGATCCGATTTTTATCAGTAATAGTGAAATTGTAGATTCAACTGGCACATTGTCCACTGATGGAATCTCAGATCATCGGCTTGTTTTTGTGATTTTAAAACTGAAAACAAAAAAAATTGAGCCTAGAATGATTACACATCGATGTTTTAAGGAATTTAATAAAGAACATTTTTTACATGACTTATATAATATTCCCTGGATTAACATTATTTATGAAAATGATATTGACAATAAATTAAATATATTTAATAATTTTGTAATTCTCCTTTTTAATTTACATGCCCCTGTAAAAACAGTTAAAATTACTAAACCTAAGGCACCATGGCTAACTCCAAACTTAAGATTAATAATGAAAGAGAGAGATAAAGCTTTACAAAAATTTAAGCAAACTAAATTAGATTCTGATTGGCTGCACTATAAAAATCTTAGGAACTTTGCAGTTACTGCCCTCAGATCAGAAAAAAGAGGATATCTCGATTCTGTGGCTATTGATGGCAGCCCTCGTAAATTGTGGAGTGCACTTTCTTATTTAAATGTACGGACAATTAAAGATATTACTCTTCCCAGTAATTTGTCTAATCCTAATGATATCAACGACTATTTTGCTCCATTTCTTCAATATTGCAATGATAAAAGTGATGAACTTATAGCGCATTATAATAACAGTCTATTTCAAGCTCATAACATATTCTCTTTTGGTCTGTGTACGGTTGACGAAGTTACTGAAATTTTACTTAATATAAAAACGAATGCTTCTGGTATGGATAATGTTTCGCCTTTAATGCTGAAATATTGTTCTCCCTTTATATGCCCGTTTATTGTTCATATTATTAATTGCTGTATTGAGCAAAACTATTTTCCCCAAAATTGGAGAGTAGCCATTGGAAAGCCCCTGCCCAAAAATAATAATCCCTCTACTTTCTCTGATTTGAGAATAATTAGTATTTTGCCGGCGTTATCGAAGATATTTGAGAGAATTTTATATAAGCAAATTTATAAATACTTTGATAATAATGGTATTCTCTCTAACTTTCAGTGTGGTTTCCGCAAGGGATTTAACACTACCTCTGCTTTGGCTGCGGTAGTGGATGATATTATTGCGGCTACTGACAAAGGGTTGGCTAGTATCTTAGTTCTGTTAGACTTTTCGAAGGCATTTGATACGATAAATCACAATCTGCTTATTGCTAAATTAAAGTACTATGGTTTTTGTAATGAATCTTTATCTTTAATTATAACTTACCTATCCAGTCGCTCTCAGGTCATCAAATTCAATGATCAGGTTTCATCTAATTTAGACATTCTTAGTGGTGTTCCACAAGGATCTATTTTGGGTCCATTATTTTTTATTATATATACAACTGATATATTAAACTCTGTTTCTAACAATTGTAACATTCAGGCCTATGCTGATGATACTCAATTGTATATGAATTTTGATATTGGGAATATGTTACACGCAGCTGAAAACATGAATTTAGAATTACTAAACATTAAGAAAATCTCTGAACAGCATTCCTTAAATTTAAATCCTGATAAGTGTAAACTTATGTGCTTTGGTAGCAAAAACAATAAGAAAATTTTAACTGAAAACTTGGCTATCAATATAGAAGGTGTTGCAATAGCGTTTATTGATGTGACTAGAAACTTAGGACTTATATTAGATTCTAATCTCAGATTTTATCACCATGTCAAAAAACTGATTCAAAAAGCATATTCTTCTTTAAAGCTAATTTATTCAAACCGTCACATACTAAACAATTCACTTAAAAAATTGCTCTGTGAATCACTTGTTTTATCCCACTTCAATTATAATGATTTTATATATGGTCCATGCCTTACAGCTATAGATAAATACAGGATTCAGAAAGTCCAAAATGCATGTGTCCGATTAATTTATGGTTTAAGAAAATATGATCATATTTCTCAAAAAATGTTTGAAACTAAATGGTTGAATATGGAACATCGTAGATTGCATCATCTTGGTAATTTCATGCATTCTATAATTATTGATCACAACATATCTCCTCTGAAACCTAATTTTATTACAAGGGGTAATGCTCATTCATGTAACATTCGTTTAAAAAATAAGATTACTATGCCACACCATCGGACTGCCATGTTTAGTAGATCTTTTACATTTAATGCCATTAATTTATATAACTCCTTGCCTGATGAATTCAGAGCATATAATATAAATAAATTTAAATTTAAGCTTAAATCACTTCTTTTCAATAAGCAATATGTTAATTTGTTATAAATATGGTGACCCACCGCGTATGTTGGTTTATTTTGGTTTTGTAATATTTTTATATGTTTTCATGTATGTGTTTCAATGAAAAATTATTCTAAATGCGTTGTTAAGTGGAGTGTTCACAGTTTTCTTCCGGTACAGTCTGGTTAAGTGTGAATAGCTTATGCTAGACTTCGCCTTCTGTACTGTGTAATTTGTAATTTATTTATCTATTATTTTGATTTTGTAATATTTTTGTGTACAATAAAGGCCATTTATTATTATTATTATTATTATTATTATAAGACAGAAGAGTGCCAGAAGATCCTACCCAGGCTGCAGGGTAGATCCAGGATATGAGGGGACCTGTTAGGCAGTCCAGGCCTATAAACGATGGCGAGGGTAAAGAGCAATAATCCCGCTCGGCCTCAAACCATGCCTGGTCATGACCACGGCTAATGGATATTGGCATCCAGCAGTACTGGTCGGCTATTCCCCAGTGCGCTAGTTTTTTCAACATATCTTAAAAATAATAAAGTTATACCTTTACCTACCAGGGTATAGTCAATGACGACAATTAAAAACTTTATTGAACCATAATATTTGATAATTTCATTAATAATTTATCTCTTAGTTAACTTTTTGGCTTAATTCCTATACAAAGAAAGATATAAATATTTCTCCTGTTACATTGTACTTCGATTAGCATTGGCTGACTTAGACACAAGGTAAGCAATAACAACATAAATAGTAATAATAATTAATACCTGTGTACCGTACCACTATACAGAACATGAACTTTATACGTAGTTGGAGAAAATAAAGGGTTTTTCAATAGGAACGCTCGATCTTTGTAATGTAATAAAACAAATTGTATAAGTTAAACTGACATGTTTTTATTTTTATTTTAAAACATATGTGAGCACATTATGTTTTAAAAATTATATCAGCTAAATGTCCGCCGCGGCTTCGCCTGGTGACTCGAATCCTGGAGATCAATTTTCGATGACGTTATCGCATAGAAGTGGCTCAATTTCACCAATGACGCGTCTGATGTTGGCCTTTAAGGCGGCAACCGTCTGTGGTTTGTCGGCATAGACACGAGATTTCACAAAGCCCCAGAGAAAAAAATCCAGTGGCGTTAAATCGCATGATTATTTTTCGTCCAAAATTAGGATCAACCTCCAACTGCTCTAGCGCCCACTCAGCGAATGCAAGCGGCTGTCTATGATCGTTGGGTTTTAGTTCTTGGGTTAATTGCGCTTTATAAGGGTGAAACCCTAAGTCCTTATGCAAGATTCGCCAAACTGACGTCGAAGAAAGGCCAAGTTCTTGAGCACGACGTGGAATGGATTGTTATGGACTGTGACGCACACTTTCCCGGACTGCAGCAATATTTTCAACGGATCTTGCGATTCGTTGACGTACAGGTGTTGTCTGATCTAACAGCGACCCGGTTGCTTCAAATTTATTTATTAGACGGCGATTTGTGGACTCTGAAGGACGACCATCGAAACCATAAATTGGCCGAAGTGAACAAAACGTTTGCCGAATAGAACATTGATTTTGATAATAAGTTTTAACCATTTCGAGGCGTTGTTGAATCGTATAGCGTTAAATAATGAAATGTAAAGACTAACTGAATACGTCCGTCAAAGATACAACCTCTCTGACTACCTACTTCGTCATACGCTGTTGCCAAACATCGAGCGTTCCTATTAAAAAACCCTTTACTTGGAGATGTATATAGCATATTTTGTGGTGCGAGATATTAAAATAAGAGTCGTAACTTACCTTCAGAAATGTCTTATCACTTTTCTTTAGTTAGAAAGCTTTAAAAAATACCAATATTGAATAAAATTGTCTGCTCCTGTTAGTTTTCCTATGATAATGAATTAAAGAGCTTCAATTATAATGATAATTAATTAGTATTTGTCTAATTTCACTAGAGCTTTAAGCTTGACATCATGACGGTCCATTAAATGTTACCAATTAATATCTGAATATTCCTTTTATTCGAGTAACTACTGTAAAGTGTGGGATTTGAATTGTTCTAAAGGGACTTGAAAGATTCAGTGCTTAAAGGATCCGTATAATTGAAAATGTTAAAAAAAGTATAGGAAATCTGCAAAACAGTGTTTGAGTTGAATTAATAACGGTTTATTATAACCACTCATTTACCACCCTAGATGCATAATGAATATAAAGGCCTTAAGGCGGTAACTGCGTTGAAAGCAACGTTAGTACGTAAATATAGCACAAAATCATTTATTTTTCAACTGTTTATGAAGCCCTAGTGTGGCTTAGTTCGTGATGTAAACAATCGCTTGCGTTTGGAAGAAATAAAAAACATCCATTGAACCATTATTTGCGTCTGTTTATAAATCAATCTACAGCTTCCCGGGTAACATTATTTTAAAATTCTAAACAGTTTTGTTAAATAAATAGCAAAATCATAAATCACACTACTAAATTTTGTTTCCCAACTTAACCGTGTGATTGCATATATTAACAATAAACATAAACAAGGGTAGGGTAATTTCAGAGTGTAAATATACAGCTGTTGCACTCCAAAAAATTATGGTACCACTTCTATACTACGGAATTCAGAATTCTCACTGTCTATATTTGGCTGACGTTTTTTAAATATACCATTATATGAAGCATTAGGTACTTTTTATAGTTTAAAATGACAGACAATTATTTTAGAAGTACTTTTTTAAGTGTGTGTTAATTTGACTTATGATTTGCCACCAGAAAAAATTAGAAAAAGATTAATAATTTAGATATTTTATTCAAAATTACAATAATGTCAAAGTATGCACTGTAAATTGTTGGAATGTTCCAAACAAAGAAAAAAATTTAAATTGCAAATTTATTCTTATAACTCAGAATATCTACAAACAAACCAGCGTCTATGATTTTAGCATGATTTTGATAAATACATATAAATTTGCAGTTAATTTGAAAATACACCGTATTCAAAAATACAATTTTTTTCAAATATCTTAAATTATAAGTCAGAAATTTGGTCTAACTATATTTTCTTCAAAACATTGTATTTTGATACAAAAAATATAAATATTTTAATTTTAATTCATAAAATAAGATATTTGTGAACAAATTGACGCTACAAGAAATGCACTGTCTACGTTTTTAACTTTAAGAAACATTTCATTCATGTTCTTTTGTATGAATTTGCAGCTAAATATCCAATTTAGGCCCAGAATTATAGCTTTATTCCAATTAATAACTAAAATTATTAAATATTTTGATTTAATTATGTGCTTAAAAGTAAAAATGTTATCTATATTGATAAATAAAAATATAGATTTACAGGCGCATGCTTTTATACATTTATAGTTGCTCAAATTTTGATGCTTATCCCCCTATCTACCTAATGAAATTGCCACTACTGCCACTACAAACCTGAAGTTGAAATGAATTGTTCCTATATACGAGTAGATCATCTTTATTTCTAATATACATATACTATCTTATGATTCATAGTTTCTTTTGGGATTACACCACCTGTAAAATAACAAAAAGCAGGAAACCAGAGGTATACAAATTAAATATTCAAAGTGCAGTATCAAGGCAAACTTCTAATGTTTGCCCCAAAAAAGCAATTATAAATTAAAAATATAAATCTGACAAAAAAAAATTATCATACAAACGTTCTACTGGCGACGAGTTAAGGATTAACTTCAAACGTTTAGAAAAAAGCTAGTTAAGTGTTTAATTGGTTTTAAATTTTATTATAATAATTATTTTGTTTAGACATAATTCAAAATATAATTTGTAATATTACAGAATTTTGTATAAAACTAAAAAACCACTGAAGAAATTTAGTTAATTTATTTATCAAATATTTATTTTATTGCATATTATACAGTGGTTTCTAGGGGGAAACTTTAGAAGTTTGCCTCGATACTGCACTTTGAATATTTAATTTTTATGCTTCTGGTTTCCTGCTTTTTTATTTTACAAGTGTAGTCCCAAAAGAAACTATGATTTTGAATGAAAACATTTTAAAAAGTTATTTATATTAAAGAATTTTGTCCAAAATTTCAGGAACATACCTAGGAGACTTTACCTAAACTTAGACTAAATTGATTTTACCTTACCTAGAAACAAAACATTAAATTTCAAGTCTAGTTTTAAATATCTAAAAAATTATCATATTTTAAGATTAATAACTTTTGACAGTTTATTTCAAATTTAGAGCATATTCATATTCATCTTCCTTATGCTACAAAAAGGCAGAGGAGGACCAAACATAATTCAGCACTGTGATGTCTTTACTGTGAGTAAAGATGTCTTTTATAGCGAATTTCTTTGGTCTTTTGTTGATAGCAGTGGCTTAGAAGCAATTTATACTATATAAATCATAGCTATAACTTATTTGTGGCGCAGCTTCATGATTCATGTTATTTTCTTTTGCGATTACACCACCTAGCTTTGTTTTTCTATACGTTTCAAGTCGACTCTCGAGACTTTAATTTTGTAGTAAGTATATATAAATAAAGCAATATAATAATTCAATGCCAATAAAAAGTATTCAAAAAAGAAAATTTCCAATGTATAAGTAAGGTTAAATAATGCATTCAGTAACGAGATCTAGTCCCTGGAAATTTATTCATAGGCAGTACTACTGCTAAAGTATTAATGTGAAAAATATTAACGGTTATAAACCAATTTTAACATTCCATATCACAGATATCGACAAAAATGGACTAATCAAGAAAGCAGGTGGACCGGAAAGCCGACCATCCATTGCTTCCACGGAAATGAACACTCCTAACCCGGACACATTTTGATTACAAATGACATATTTTGTACCAAAAAATAAAAACAATTTACGTATAAGCGAGTATTTTTCTATTTTCCCATTACCATACCACCAACACGCTCTCCATTGGGAGAAACTTATTAAAATACTGCACCATTTAAAGTCTAAACTGTATATTCTCAAGCCAGAAAGAACATTATGTAGATTTCAAGTTCTCATACACCTAGTTATTTGCCAAACTCAATTTTTGGGCCAAACCCAATCCAGTCAGGAAATTTATGACTTCCAAAATAATGCGGTGCCGCATCGTCTTGTTGATACATGTTAAACCCGCCAATATCCATTGACCGTCGTCAGGACCTGGGATGGTTTAGACCGAGCGGGAGTATCGCTCTTTATCCTCCCCATCGCTGTTCTAGGCCTGGACTGCCTGTAGAGGTGAACCCCATCCTTCATCAACCCCGATCACAAAATGTAGTAGGTGTGGGCGATTCGTGGGGTCTCCGCCTGTCCTGGCTCTACCCTACAGGCTAAGTAGGATGTTTTGGCGCTCTTCTGTCTTATCTTCGTTTTTAGCCTGCATGTGTAATCCACCGGTAGTAGTCTGTCTCGGACGGGGGCGGCAAGTGCCGCTCCCGTCCTGGGTGGTGGTTTGGGGGTAGGTCAGGAGTGACTATGTAGCCGAAGATCCTCCTCTAAAGGAGCCAATTGGCCATTTAGATTTGTGCAAGGTAAAGTAAGAGTACTCAAAGTGAGCCCGCGGCCGCTGTCGGGGGTCGCGGCTTCGGGAGGAGGTCTGAGGGTCGTTTTTAGTGTCGCTTCGTAGCCCTCTACGCTTGTTCGGGGTGGAATCCCAGACATAAGAAGATTTTACTCTCATCCTGGGTCCAGCAGTTGGAGTCTTGGCCGCTTGTGTACAACGGTCGCATCGGGCTCATAGTCCACGGTTTTCCGGATTAGCGGGTTGCTGTGCGTCTCGGCAGGCGCAAAGAACTTGATTCCGCCCCTCCTGATGATGTTAAACCCTTGACTTTAAACTCATGAACATTGTTCTAGACTATTTCGGTTATCGCAGCCTGAATATTATTTTATAAAAGTCAAGATATACATGTCCTGTAAAATTTTCTTCATGAAAAAGAGTCCTATGATGTGAACTCCTAGAATAATATCAATAAGTTTCAAGGGCGCTTAAAATAATGTATCAACAGGACGGTGCGTCACCACATTATTTTAGGGATGTCAGGAATTTTCTTGATAACTTTCATCGAAATAGGTGGATTGGACATCGACGACCTCTTGAGTTGCTTGCTCGTTCACCAGATTTAAGTCCATTTGATTTTTTTTTATTGGAATACCTTAAATCTGAGGTATTCATTACCCAACCATATAATCTTTTGGATTTGCGGTAGAGAATCATAAAAAAGTGTGCATCTATCCCCAGCCAAACATTTTACAACATGCTCCAGGAAATATTTGATAGGTTCTTCTACTTTTAGCAGGTCCAAGGTGCTCATTTTGAATAAAATCTTTAGTCATTCCTATTAAAATATTGTTTTCTTTAAACTGTTTACGTAGCTATTGATTTGACTGCTTTCTATTCATTTATATCCTTATCTACAGAAACCGTTATAACTTCAGAACGGATAGACCAATTTAAATTTTTCAAAAACTAGTATGGAGAGAATTTACAGATCTTTTAAATTATATGCAACACGTTTCACCTTAGCACTTAAAAAAAAATATTTGACGGGGTTTGTGGCGCTATCTTTCATTTTAGAACAATGAATTTATCTTCAAAAAATAATATATTTTACATGATTCACCCTGTATTTTGTCCGGAGTCCCTAACCCAATTCAGTTAAAAAGTTAGCAGGGGGGGGGCAGACTTTAGACACGCACTATATAATTTGTATGCTAAAGCAGACCCGAATTTGGCTTACTTATAATCTATAGACACTTCTCACTTTTTTGGCACTTATTTACTTCATCATCGGTCTTTCTATACATTTCGGCGTTAAGACTCTTCATCTTTGCCGCTGTTGTCAACTTATTGCTTTATATCTTCCACTTTTTCTTTTGCCTATCTGTCTACCGTAAGATACCCATTTAACACGTCTCCCATTTTTCTAATCTACCAATGAGCTACTTTGTTGTGTTATGACTTTTACTGACACTATTTTCAATCTCTCACTGGAAGTTTAATTTCTAACTGTGTGTGTTTGCATTGTATCTTAGCAAAACTATGTATTCTGAATATGTACGATTTTTTGTAGGAAAAAATATGTATTCGCTGAATGGATCTGTATATGGAAAACCTGTAGAGGTAGAATTATAAAAACTTGCATGGCCTATATTGCCTACATATATGAAAAACTCGTTTATCGCGAATAACTCAAAACCGGGTCCACTTTATTATGTACAGCATATTTTAAACATAATTCGATTATTTCTGAGAGAAATTGAATAGAAGTAAATAAATGGGACTTGACATTTGAAAAATTGTGATTTTTACTGACACTATTTTCAATCTCTCACTGGAAGGTTAGTTTCTAACTGTGTCTTTGTTAATTTTCCTTCAGTTTTACTAAAAAACCTCATTTCTACACTTGAGAGATCGCTAGTTTCTGGTTAGTTTAGACAAATCTGTTCATATTGTTCAGTTTGTTAAACCAACTATCTGTATTTAGTTAGTCTCAGCATTGTTTGACGATTTCAAACAATAAGTTACAAATTCAAAACAATTTCCTTTGCTAAAAAGTTTATTTTCTTCCCATCCAATTCTTTCTTATTTTATTTTCTCCCTTAAATTTCGTTTATTTTTTACCATAATTTTTTTTTCTGTTTATTATTATGTTCCACTTCTTGAACTGTACTTTGAGCAGTTGGTACCTATTATTGTTATTAATATTATTTATCAAATTTTTACATAAGTTATCATATTGATAATGTATGTACATAACACAATATTGATATACTTTTTTTCAGTCAAATAAAAACTTTACGGAAACTTTCTAATTGTTATCATCTTCATCCAACATCAATTTAAATAATAGAATGCTACTGGTTTCCTGTTTTTTATTATTTTACATGTGGTAACCTAAAAGAAACTACAATGAATTATACAATTGCACCACAAATAAATTCCAGATATTATCAAATTAAATAGTTGAAAATTCAGAATATTCCTATTCATATTAGTGGTATGAGAAACACACAGTAGTGCCCTCTTTTGAAGGCCAAAAGAGGGCACTATTAATATTTTTTTCTGTTTTTAGCGTTTCTTGCTCTTTAGGCAATCATGTCGGACCATCGTTCATTGAGTTCGCTACCTATGGCACTCGGATAAGTCCGAAACCGGTCAGTGTCTGGTGGTTGATCTGGATGAAGGATGTGGCGACTCCTATGGAGATGACGAAGTAATGCAATGCTAGTCGCGGCACATTGCTGTGGAGTAGTTGTTTTCGGCATTTCATATTAAACGTGTTAAATGTGTGACTAGGTACGTATATTCTCATTATATATTTCTCGTTTTTTCCGTACGAATATTTTTATATTTGGTTGTCTCCTTTATCCTGTTTTTTTTGTACCTTTCAAATGTCTTCTCTTTGAATTCATACCAAATCATTTTTCCACGTCAATACAACAAAAATGTATCTCCAGCTCCGTTTTCAAAATTTATTCACTAATTATTGGGTGAATTGCAACTGCAGAGTGTATACTCCAGTGGTACGCCTCCATTTTATCCATCAACTCTAATTTAAACTGCACTATAGTTTCTTAATTATCCACATCTGAAAGTACAATAATTAATTAACTGCACTTCTCAGAGATTACCGCTAAAATATTTTTATAACGTTGGGTCTCCATTTTTAAATTCTTTAAAATATACGACTATAAAAATATACAAATGTTTACAAAAGATGTAGTGGCGTACAATTTTGTTTTAGTACGCTGGGGTAAAACTGATTAAAACGGAAATGAAACCAGTTCAAAGTAATATTTAATTTAAAACCATAATTTTACAGATCTCTGAACTGAGCACTTTTGAAATGTGAATTACTATTTCCACATTTTACTTTAAATTATTCTGCGTCGCGTTGTGATTTTTAACTGACAAATATTTGACGACTAACAAAAAACGCAATTTTAAACTAATTAATTTCCCATTAATTTTGAAACAAAGTACTTGTGCTTTTTTTTTAATTCCAGGAGATGCTGATACTTACAGAATTTATTTATCAAAACAATCCAGCATGCACAAAGAGCAACACATAATGTCGATATGTCTATTTTATCTTATTAATTAGGTAATATCCACTTTTATCTACCACTTTCGGTTTAGCTGACATTAGCTGGTTTAGCTGGTGAATTAATTCAAAGGCTAGTTAAGTAACAGATCAGCGAAGGTTACAGACAACGCAGAAGTTCATCTATCACAGCACAGCACATACTAGTCGAATGTATAATTCCCAACGGATGCATACTGAATGTAAAGCGCAAGTGTTAAACAACACGCCAAGCACTGCCACAGTTGAACAGTTCGACCAGGGGGATATAACTAATATTATGAAGTCCGCAACCTGTGCCAGACATGCCAGGTTGCTATTTTTGGCTATTTTAGGCAAAAAAACGTAACATTCACTATAGATGGCAACCTCGCATTTTGTATGGTACCGTAGCCTCTTGGTTGGGGCTGCTACGGACGGCTACGATCTACGACTCTGTCTACTGGTCTACGCTGGATGGCAGTTAAAATGGTGGTGGTTTAATTTTTTGTTATATTTTTTAAGAGTGATGCATATCTTCAAAGACGTGGAAAATTGGAGTAAAAATGACAAAATTTTAAGTAACTGTAAGTATTATATCTTTTCCTTTATATATTTTTGTAATCTTTTTCTTCAATTCTTGTAAATATAGATCATATCCCCAATTTTTACATGAAAATATTACTATAGTCAGTAGGTAGTAGGTCAGATTATAGTCTAAATAATACGTGAGTACCTAGTCGTTTGAGTACCTACATCATATTATAACGTAACTATAAACTGTTTTTGAAATTCTTGATTTTTAAGTGAAATTCCCGTTGGCCGAAGCCAACCATTAATAAAAGTGGTTATATGTTCTGGAAGTAAAATAATTATAATTAGATACTAGATATACGTATTTACTATATAAATACATAAATCCGTACCTGCTTTTGTCTGTTCTACCAAGGGAAAATATTTTTATATTTAGTTTTATAGAAAACATTAACCCTATTGCTATAAAAGAAACCAAAACCCTCATTTTTGTTTCATGTACAACTACTTACTGTATGTCAGAGTTTAACGTACTTCTCATGAAATGGATAGCAGTCGAGACTGAATTTCCTCATGAACATTTTTCGCTGATCGCCTTCTCCAGAGATAAATTTTTGACTCCAACATTATCGATATATTTTGTTCGTTAGTAGCAAGCTCATTCATTAGCAATGTTTGTACATACAAATGTATTCATTCATATAATTTATTTAGAATATCATAAATAGTACTCTTTTGTTACATACCTTTGTTTAATAAATATATTTAAAAAATGTTTGCTTTGATTAAATACGGTATAAAAATGTAAAAACCCATATATATGTATATATCTATTTTTGGATGAGAATTATGTAGGTAAGTATAATAATTTTTTGTCATTTATTAAAATTTTTAAATGTTTACATATTTAGATATTTAGCCAAAAAAATTAAGTAACGAGACATTATTCTTGAAAATTATTTAAATATTATAATTTTGTGAAGTTTCAGTTTTTACTTTTCATTAAAACCCATAATATTTAAATATTGCATTAATAATAAACTCGGTACATATTTTTTTGCTACATATCTAAATAAATAGAAGAGAAGGTAAATTGAGATATTTAAATTTCCCACTCGCCAAAAAGTGCCAGACAAGAGGGCGCTGTTGACAGTTTGTGTTGCCCTCCTTTTCTACAGAAATATCATTTCTTCTTTTTCTATTTTGTGAGTTGGACACTGCGACCAGCAGTAAGCTAGTTCGATCGAATAGATGCTGCACATGATACAACTACACGATGCTGCACTGTCTACTGTCTGTAAAGTTCAGGGCCTGGGCACTCCCACGGAAAAGTCAAACCTCAATATTAGTTCAACTACGCATCACGAGCGGCGCTAGCATCTGCACTTACTAATGTTCCGTGATTGTTCTCGTTATCTCGTTTAGTTTTAGTCGTCGGTCGTTGTTGTTGAATAACACAACCTCACACCAATCTGTTATTGAATAATTTTTGTGTCCTTTTGAAAGATTTTTTATTTAATAGTTCTTGTTAAATAAGTTAATAGTTCAAGCCTTATACTGTGATTTAAGTTTGTAGTGTTCCTGGATGTACCAATGTACAAGGTGAATGTTAGTTTTGCTTAAAAATCTTGAGGTAAGTTTCATGTACTTACTTTTTAATTGTTCGTCAATTCTTTATAAATTTCTATCTGTAGCACGAGCTTTTTTCTAATGCTACTTATTAAATTGCATGCAAGTCGTTTTAGAGAAAAGCGAAAAACAGGATTTAGTTTTCTTACTTCAATTCCAACGTGTTGAATACTTAAGTTTTTTTTTATACAAGAAGTATTTATTTTTAACCATTAATTCTTTTGACTGAACTCAGATAAATGCATAAAAAATTAAAAAATTGCAACGTGAAATATTAATTGAAGGTTGTTCTCCTTCATTTCTCCCAGACTTATGTTGAGATACCTAGTAAAAGCATTTTGAATTATAAAAAAGAAGATCTTTTAGAAAATTTTATGCACCAAGTTAAAGTACATGATTGTACCATCACTTGATGAGTACAAACTTTTTGTTTATGTAGTTATATGAATAATGGTTTAACAAACAATATAAGCATTGTAACAAATGTACTGCAGTGTCTATTATTAGTTCACAAGAAAGAAAAACTTCAATTATAGTCAGATATATAAAATCAATCAAGAAATATACCTGTCATCTTAACATTCATTAAAACTTATATTTAATAGGTTTTGTTATTAAGGTAATCACACTGCTTACCACGTAATATTTTAATTTTCAGATGCGTAGGAAATGGTGTGTGAACATCCAACAACTGTATTCGATGAATTTCTCCGACAAACATATTTGAGATCTATCGAAAGCAAACTTACAGGTTATTAATTGCTGTTTAAACATTTTATGTGTCTCGTAAGTTTATGTTATATAATTTAACAATTATTTGGTCATATGTTTAAATGTACTTTTTATTAATAAATTTTATTTTACATTGAATTATTTTTTTAAATACATTACTTCACGTCAGAACACCTTCACAATATTATTAATCACATTTTGAAAACAGTTTGGTAAAATGTATTCACTATTATACACATCTTTTTATAATAAAACTTGATGTGTAAAATAGTGAATATATTTTATTAAATTGTTTTCAAAATGTGAAATTTGAATAAATAATTAAAAAGTATCTAGGGTAGGCAACCAGCGCAGCTCCGGTAGTTCAACTACGCATCACGAGCGGCGCTATTAACGGTTTTGGCGGGAGAGGGAGAGTGGCCCATCTATAGTATCTATAATCTGTGGTAAAGTTTCTAGAACCGAGCGAATTTGTATTGGCGATTCTAAAAATGAATGCGCCCTCTGCATGAAAATATTTGAATCTACTGAAAAGGTAATTTTTGGAGGATTATTGCTGATTTAATGATAAATAACACGTATTTGGGTTTTTTAACGTAATAATTTAGTAGTGCTTGTGATTTTTTGGTATTACAAAGTTAAAAACGACGTGGTTAGTATTTGTACATCTTTATTTTTACATTTTAAAATGGCATTCAAAAGAGATCAGCACAACACAAACTGCCGTGTTTATAGGTGTCATTCCACAAAATGTGTCAATAGAAGTGTTTAAGATTGAAGATAGGTAGAAGTTTGGCCCTACTATAAGAAGCTGTTTCTCATTCATTTCTCCAAAAAGCATGTAACAATTTAATAACAGGGAACACGTTTATTTACACAACATAACCACTTTGCAGTTTGTATATACTGTTCTATTATTAGTCTTATAAAAGCAGAATATATTTTAATTTAAACATTATTTAACAAAAAATAAGCACTAATATGGTATCACACTTATTTTAGTCTAAAATGTAAGTAAACAAAAACTAAGACACCTGTTTCAACCCAAAATATTCATATAATTAGCAATGAAGCACTTATGGGACGTTTGATTGCCTTTACCACTATTTTTATCCTTTATTTCATGCTAGCTAGGGTGAAATAAAGTTTTTACTCGTTTTTACTCGTTATCCTCCATATTTGTTTACAATTTGCAGCGCCCACATCGGTAATTTGAATCGTCAATACAGATACCTGTAATTGTTAACGTTGTTGGCGTGACAATTTCAAAACTGGCGAAACTAGTTATGTTTGCTCGCTGATCACTGGGAATTAAAAATTCACATTATGAAAATTCCTATGAATTAGCTCATACAGTTGGTTTTAGCAGACAATGTTTCTACTTGTTTTAATTTATTTTTTGTAGTAATGTAGCAATGTTTTGTAAATAAATGTAATATGTATTAAGGAAAAAGCATTTTTTGGCTTAATTGATTACTAAAAAATACATAATACCTAGTTTAGAAAATCAGTTCAGCGTGATTTTTCTTAGAATATTTTGAAAATCGTGTCTAATCTATATACAGAATTAACTGTTACTTAACTAAGTGGTTACTTCCTCCCCACTCTATAATTATTGTATTTTAAATGTACGAGTATGTCTCAGTGGGAATCTAAAATGTAACTGGTTTAAATACAATAAACGAAAAGTTAAGAATTACGGTACTGCGCTGTGTGCAATATTTAATGCGTATATATGGCATTGTATGTATATACAATTACAATATTTACACTCAGTTACGTTGGGCGATGTTACAAAAATCAAAAGTTTAATTACATCATCAGGACATCGGAGTACATAATTTTCCTTCGTTTTTTAAAGGAAGTTAAAGAAACCCTGAGGGAATTACTCTCCCAAATTAATATTGTAATTTCTGTTATTTTAGTAAATTGCATTTTACTTGGAGATCCCTCAGTGATTAACAGTTAAATTAAAATTCTAAGAAATATCACCCAACTCCTTTGTGGTAATGATCTCATAATGAAAATTTTAATATAACAATTTGCTCGAAAAGTTTGACCTTTGTTCAAAAGATGTAATTGGCTAATTTAGTTACAAGGCAAAGGAGATAATTTTGAGAATAGCTTCATATAAATATTTCCTCTCACACAGACTATTCAGTTCAACAGTAACAATCACAAAAAGCTTAAAGATTATGCATATTGAAGCAATGAATCAATGAGATTTATGGGATATGGAAAATTAAAATTCTTCAAAACAATTTTATTTATTTAGACGAGTGGTGAAAATTTTTTATTCTCCCATTTATCTCAATATGGCATGTATAATGTTTTAAGAGACAATATTTTAGTTTAGATTTGCCAAATATTTTAATTTTATTTTAATAGAACCGTAATATTTTTATTTGCCTTAAGGAAATAGTTATTTGTTTAACTAGTACAAAAAATACACGTTTTCGGGTATATGAGTTTAACATAATATTTTTTTCCAACCGCTTCTAATTAGCACCTCCAGTTTACCGATTCATCGGAGTTACTATTTGTTTCTATTTTTCTATTTAATTAAACTTCAATATATTATGTGACATGCAATGTCAATGTCAAATTACTTTTCGGTACTGTACAACTGTACAATAATCTCGTTTTTGTACAACTGTACAATAATCTCTTTTTTGTACAGTTGCTATGGCGATTTCAAACAGTCCCAAAATGGCCCTCTTTTTATACAAAATAATTTAATGTTATAGTGTCTTATTCGTATTCTTGTAAAAAAAATAATTAAGGATAATTTTTCAAGATTCTTATTATTTTTTTTTTTTTTTTTGAAGAAAATAAATAAATTATTAGAGTGTATAATTCCAATTTTATAATACTATAATCATAATATTATAATGTCATGTGTCATTACAGTGTTTTGGTGATGTGGAAAACTACGTTAGTGTTATAACGTCATGCATAAGTACAGAAAATAATGAACTTGTACATTTTACACATTGAGATATAAAATCATTCTGCAAGAACTATGTATTTTGCATTTCATCTTAGCAAAACTATGTATTCTGAATATGTACGATTTTTTGTGGGAAAAAATATGTATTCGCTAGATGGATCTGTATATGGAAAACCTGTAGCGGTAGAATTATAAAAACTTGCATGGCCTATATTGCCTACATATTTGAAAAACTCGTTTATCGCCAATAACTCAAAACCGGGTCCCCTTTATGTACAGCATATTTTAAACATAATTCCATTATTTCTGAAAGAAATAGATTGGAAGTAAATAAATGGGACTTGACATTTGAAAAATGGTGTTTTTGTGAAATTAGTTGTTAACTGGATTTTTTAAATACCCTGTATAACATTGAAGCCTGTTTTCATTAATTTGAAGTACCCTTGATATTATTATTATTATTATTATTATTATTATTATTATTATTATTATTATTATTATTATTATTATTATTATTATTATTATTATATTTAAACTTAATTCAATTTCCTTCTTGGTGACATGGTTCTAAAAATATAGGTATCAATGTTCAACTACGCATATCTTAAAAAATAAATATTTCAAAAACGGTATATTTTAAGTATAGGGAAAGAATAAAAAAATGCAATTAAAAGTGTAGTATTTCATTTAAAATATTTAGTTGATATTTTGAAAAAATCAATGCCCATCAGTTTATTTCCATGTAAATTTTCTAAATTCTACCTCTACTGGTTTCCACATACAGGTCGGCTCACTTCCTCATGACACCCTGTATAAACGATTATATACATATAAAATTCGCCGTTCTTTATAGATTACGTACTAACTTCAACGTACTAACTTGAACTAGATTCAACATCATCAAGAAGGTCAAACTTTTACATTTTAGAAACTCTAAATTCTGTCTTTCAAATATTTAGTTTGATAATTAAACCATGAATACTATATAGAATATGCACTTTATATTGCTTTGGGAGATCTTAAAGGCAGAGGGAGATTCTAGTTATCTCTTTTAGTAACAATTTAAACTTCGACAAAGGAACAACACAAAGCGAATCATAGTAAAATGTACTTAATCAAACTATTTTAAACATATAAGACGGTCGACTTTAGTACTAATATTTCTGCATTTGAAACTTCTGTAATTCTAGTGTAGAGTGAATAATGAGTGAATTGATCGTGAAATCAACAGTATATGAAAATATAAAAAACACCTTCGGTTATACACAAAATTTAATTAGTTCAAATCTCAATGACAATCTAGGAAGCGTTATAGTAGATTTCTCGTAAAAACTGAACAACTTAGATTATATCACTTTACGTTAAGCTCCTTCATATCGTTTACGGACGTTAGTAATACTGGCTTAACAAAGATTGAGGTAGATACATAACATTAACATGTTTATCACATAACATTAAAATAGAAATAAATGTTTTCTGTCTTAAGCTCTTTTTTCAATTAGATGTTATTTAAATAAAAGCGTTTTTAATAAAATTACTATTTGTTTCCGATATTATCGATTACACTTCGATTATACGATCGGGTTGGTGGCTCAGCGTTTAGTGTGTCGATCGCTTCATCCAGAGACCATGGGTGCTAATCTCCATTCTGCCGGACAATTTTTAATTAAATTGTTTATACTCGTAAGGGAACAGCGGATTTGGAACGGATAATATCGATTTTTATATCGATCATCTCAATAATGCCGATCTTAAACAAGATTTGACAATTACCCCATGACCTGCCATCTGTTAGACAGTGACCTACTTAATTGTACCTACCAACTTCCGGACCAGTCGAAGTAAAAGCTAAGAAAATACCTAACGTCACATGTTGCATTGAGTTTATTTGTTATTTCCGCTGATTGGATCTTAAGGTATGTCGAGTTATCGCTACATATTAATCGTGAAGAGAAAAAAGACTCTACTGAAGAAGAAAATGAAGAGAAAAGCAGTGCCAATGAAGAGGAAGAAGATGATGACTAGTTAGTTTCTTGATTCACTCATGGTTTTTAATATTTGAATATTTTTTTATATTTTTTTTATCCTATTCATTGTGCATCACAAGATTCGTCCTAATAGCAGGGAATTTGCATGCATTTAATAAGGATTTGCTACTTTGAGCCTCGGAGGTACAGGGTATTCGCGTATATTTTGACCTCTACCTACAGGGGTTATTAAGAAAGTTAAAAATTTAAAAAATCAGAAAAATTTTTTTTCCTGATTTCAAAAATATATATTTTTTTGACATTTGCACTGATAGTTTTCGAAATCTTTAATATTTAATGTTTGCAGTAAATCATAAAAAAATATATGTTTAAATAACTAAGGAGGTTACATCGAAAATCATTAAATATTTTTTATTACTGTTGGTTTCTACTGATAAATATCTTTAGTTCTTTGTATTTTTTGTATTTTTTTATGGTACTCGCTGTCGAATATTTCGAAAACTGTCAGTGCAAATGTCAACAAAATATATATTTTTGAAATCAGGAAAAAAATTTTTACCCAAGCGTATAAAATGATACAGGGTGTCCCATTTAAATATATTGTGTTCAACTGGTTTTCCCAAATTTTCGACATTAAATTTTTTTTTCGACATAGCTAAAAGATAATACATGAAAAACCAAACAACTTTTGTATTTAAACTTTTTTTCTAACTTTCTTAATAACTCCTGTAGGTAGGGCTCAAAATATACGCAAATACCCTGTACAGTAACCAAACTACATCGCATTAATTTGGCGGGCAATTTCGATTAGTATGATCGATATTGCCCGCTTGTGATCGATATTAGCCTCATGCATATTTTAATAGAAACCTTTTATTTTTTGGTTAGTAGGTCTTGTGGGGTGTGGTTACATGCGACGTGTACCGGTGAATCTAAGCCTGGAAACGTTAATTCTTGTGTAATATGCCCATGAATAAGAGATCGATATTACCCTCCCTTCTGATTGATATTATCCCACCAGGAGGGGCGAATATCGATCATGTATAAGTTTTGAAGTTTTGTTTTATATTTTTTTAAATGGTTTTCAGTTTATATTCTTACAGAAACATGTTACCCAAAGGTCGTTATTTTGTGTTAATAAAAAAACATTTCACTCATTATTATTCTCTTAACACAGCATTTATTCTTAAGTAGCCGATATTTGACCCCTTTCCCCTATATTAAGGCCTATTCGCAAGGGTGGATTGGCAACCATCCGTGCGTGCCTAGGATGGGCTGAACGTCAGCTTGGTCCTAATATGGGAGATTATCGTCAGTTTTGTTTTACTATCCCCATAACTAATGAGGTTTTCCAGGTTTCCCTCATTCTAGTACTGAATGATAGTTAGAGTCTACCAACGTAAACCTTTCCTGAGGCGGATATGCGGCCTACGGAATAATAATATACCATCCTCTCTCTTACAAAAGTCTTAGATTTCCAGGCTAATCCTTGTCATTAGAATGATGGGTAGAGATATTATTACAATTATTAGGAATGAATGGAATGATATAAACTAGCCAGGAAACCTTAAACTTGTGTGGTAGGGAGGGGGCGGCATATTATTATTATTCAGTAGACCGACAGTCAGTAGGAAAACCTCATTAGTCAAACGTCAACTGATGTTAAACACCAAGCTAATGTTCTTCTTATCCTAGGTACATACACCGAGATAGTTACCAACTTTTCCCTATGAACAGAACTTAATATACGAGTAGACAATTTAATTCAAAATTGACCGACGGAATGGGGATTCGAACTCACGTCCTCTGAGTTACGATCGAAACATTAAACTCTGAGCCACCGATCCGATAAAAATTATGGAAATTCATTATACATATTACCAATCTGAAGCATTGCACTAAGTCCTAAGATGAGTTAAATTTGGAAAGCAGTAAACGAAATTGTCATCATTACTTATGAACATTCTATAAATGTTTATGAAGGCGCTTAGAATACGAACCGTTAACCCACAGGGTTAACAGACTATTACAGTTAACCCACAGGGAATGAGTGAGGTATCCAAATTACGGAACACGGCAACATTTACATAAATCCATCCGGGCACAAGCTTGCATGATGTGGTAGTTTCAGGAAATGTGCTTCGCACCTCAGATTTAATCAGCTGCTTTCAGTGTGAATCTAATACTAATTTGTGATAAGCGTAGCTTAAATATTACATAAAATATGCAGCTATACCCTTTGCCAGATCCTAAACTAAATAATTTTCACCGTTAGTAGTGGAGGATGCATATATAGCACGCACACTAGTTGTTTGCGACATATTGCTTCAGATATTCTTTTGCATACAGGTAACAAGAAAAATTTTAACTTATTTTAATCATAGTATTTGAATAATTTTATTAATAATATATCTCTTGGTTAGTTTTTTGGCTTAAACTCTATACATAAATGTCTAAACAAGTAAACAGATAATAGTATTAAAAAATATCTTAAAAACGCTCAACGCTCTTCATATTTTTTCCTCTATTACTATTTCCAAAGGGTTCTCAGAAAAGTTAGAAAGGATACATGCTGTTTTTTTCAAGTGCCTACCACTATTGCTATCTCAGAAACGGTAAAAGATACAGGGTGGCACAAATTACAAAAATGTTACTTAATTTCTTGCTGAAGCTATTCCTACAATCAGAGGCGAGATATAGCTGATAGATACTGAAATATTCTGAAAAATATGAAAAGTGTGTATTCCCATAATGGCTTGTAATTGCCTTATTTTTAGATATATCTTCATAAAATTTGGTTTTTATCCTTAATACTACCTGCTGATTGTGATGGTGAAGTTAGTTTTTTTTTATCTTATACGGTTTTTTTGAGGCGACAGTCAACTTTTTTTTTTTAATGGATGCTATACTACCTTCCCATTTAGTTTTATAGAGAAAAAACATTACGAATACAATGATATATCACACTTCAGGATTTTTGTTCAATATGGCGGTGAAAACGGTGATTTATATTTTATATAATATTTCTTTCATGTCAACTTGCCCATGAAAACATATTAACATCCAAAGTCAAATTTAAAGCCTGTCAGATTGTTAGTAGAATATTTTTTCTGACAAATTTATGCAAAATGAGTTAAAAACAGTGGTATAAATAGCTGTAACTAAAATTGCAGTTATGTATTGAATACTCTTGTATGTATATTTTCCTGCTGATGGTGTTAAAATACTCTACATTCAAATTATTTCTGCTAGTAAAGTTTACCAAACTTTACTAGCAGCAACCGAAAACGGAAATAGTAACAGAAAAGGAACACAGATTGTAATAAAGTATAGGTACCTAGTTAGTACAAATAAATTCACAAAAAAAGTAAATTAGGTATTCAAATTGTTCGCCATTATTTCCCAGACACATTCTATTCTTGTACAGGTGTTTTCTTGAATATTCGTAACATTCTGAGGCTTAGTTCTTGGCTCGTTCTACGTATCCTGATTTTTAAAATTTCCACATCCATTGGAGTTGTTAAATATACTTTATCCTTCAGGTAACCCCAGATAGAATCCAACGGATTTAAATCAAGCGAACGAGGTGGACAGCGTGTAGGTCTTTGAGTTCCAACCCACGAATTTTCTCGACGATAAGGGAGGTTATCCAGCATTTCCTCTAGCTCAATTTGAAGGAAATATAAATAGATAAATCCAGTTAAGTGATTGTCGAAAAAATACTGGCCCACTACTTTTATATCTATTATACCTAACCACACATTAATTAACACCTAATTTTTCTTGAAATGCAGTTTGTCTACGTCGATGTTGGTTTCCTTGTTGGTTCATCCAAAATGTATATTTCGATTGAACCGCCCGTTGTTGCAAAATCTACTTTCGTCTTACCACAATATTTTTTTGGCGATAATCATATCTTAACGCCATCTTCTTAAAAACCACCTACAAAATAGTCTTCTTCTGAGAAGATCAGTTTGCCTTATATGGTAAACCATTCGCCGTAGTACTTTTATATTGCTGAAAAGGCACTTACTACAAACTTCATTTGAAATTTCTCTTAAGGAAACTTAAGTATTATCAACGTTTTTATAGTTAACATACAATTTTTAATATAAGTTTTACCTACATCACGAAGAATAGTAAATGCATACCTAATACATTAATTGCATGTATACCTGCTTCCTCTGTTAGAAGCAGGTTGTCTTAAAGTTTTTTCTAAAGTTTCAAACTATCTGGTGTTAGGAACTCTCCTTTCAAGGTATAGCTCTTCATACTTACAAGCTTCTTGCTCGATTTGAATTTCGCATACATCATGCATATACAAAAATCATATCAACTTTTTCATAATTGGAATAACTCATTTTGCATAATTTTGTCAGAAAATATAGTCTACTAACAATCTGACAGATTTGAAATTTGACTTTCATGGGTAACTTGTCATAAAACAAACATCAAATAAAATATAAATCGCCGGTTTCACCGCCATATTGAACAAAAATTCTCAAGTGTAATATATCATTGGATTCGTAATTTTTTTCTCTATAAAACTAAATAATATAACGTCCATTAAAGAAAAGTTGACTGTCACCTCTAAAAACTAGCTTATGACTAAAAACCAAATTTTATGAAGATATCTCCAAAAATAAGGGAGTTTCAAGTCATTATAGAAATATGCACTTTTCATAGTTTTCAGGATATTTTAGGAACTAGCAAGGATATCTCTGCTCTGATTGCAGGATTAGCTTAAGAAAAAGTTGCGCAACTTTTTTGTAATTTGAGCCACCCTTTTTGCAGTTTCTGAGATAGCAATAGTGGTAGCACTTGAAGAAAACTGCCGGTATTCAAATGCAACATGCAAATTTTCATAGAAAATTAATTACTCCTGTTGAAAAACAAATTAAACTGACTCTGTATATTATTTGGCAGCCGAATGGTTTGAAGCGTTAGAATGCCAAGCTTACATACCCTTTATTACGACAAGGTGTTTTCTAGAGGAATCATCAGTAAGTCGCACAACTGAATGGATCGACATTGGTAGGCTATATTCTTTAAGAAAATAAACAACTCTTGTTAATTTGTTTTTCTATGTGAAAATAGCCATCAAGTAGTCACGTAGCACGGTTCGTAAACATAGTGCCAAATTTTGCTTGAAAATCTAGAGTAGGTACCATCAGAGAAATTCATGTAAAATCTCGATTCCATTTAATTACGACTCTTCTTAAACCCTTCAGCCAACGCTTTGACGTACCAATGGATATAAATAAAGCCTTTACTTAGGCCCTATACAAATAATTCCACTGCTGATTACGATACGATATACAAGAGGCACTGAAGATGCCATATCGATGGAGAAACAAGATGACAATAGAGAACCGTCTACGATTAAGCATCGGCCATGGCAGAAAAGTTCTACTTAAAGAAGTTCTACCTATTCTAACAATAAATTTTATCGTAAAAACGAAAAAGGTAAAATACAATCATTCCCATGCATCTGAATTATTGAAACCAAAAGTGGTAGTCCCAATACTCCTTCACACACTCTTATAGTAAGAAACATTATTAACTATACTTAATTATTCTTAATAACCTGCCATGATAATTTACATTGTAAATCTGAAAATGCCATATAACGTTACTTCTCATATTTTCTTTTTTTCCTCAAATAATTTTGGTGTATTGTTTATGGTAGTTAGAGGAATATATTAAATCAATATTACAAATATAAAAAATGTAATCCAAATTGTTACCTAATTAGATACTGCATTAGATTAGCACTGTAAAGTAAATAAAATTATTTGATAATTGTATATAAGCAATAACTTTTACATCTATCACAACTATAAAGTTGATTTCTCTCAAAGGGTTGTACCTATAATATAGAACATCAAACGAAAAAAAAAACGCAATTTATTTCAGAGTCGAATATGTTTTTCAAAGTGAATTTTGCGTTTGGATAAAAACCGTTTATTTATTCAAATTCAGAGTCAGTATATCTTTTATTTATTTCACATAAACGAGAAATAGATTTAAAGAAATGAAAAAAAAATTATATTTAAGGCAGAATTTGCACTGGATATATTTGTTTACTATCATAATTTGTTACTAATCTCGAAGGGTTTTTTATTCATCCTGACTATTTAAGGTAACAGTAAACTTTGTTCAAATTATTATTATAAATTTAATATCACATTTCTGGAGATTTCCCAATATTCAACTGTAATATAATTTATAAAAAGCCACCGGATTAAACTACAGCCATTTAACGTAATCGCTGCTTCTCAGATGGATTTCTTATGTGTATTTTTGTAGGAGTAACTGGTACATAAATAACCCCAAGCCATTAGGGCACCTCGTCGTAATTTAAGGCAATCAGGAACCTCTGCCTAGTGTTTGCAACACAATGTACTTTGATAAAGAAAGTTGTAAGGAAGAAATTATTCAAATTATGGAACAGAGCAGCGGTGGATATTTGGATTTTCGTTTTTATATACCTACAAGACGTTTACATAAATCTCTATTAAGGTAACGTTTTTGCCACTTATATTTGCGTATAATGATTTATTCATGGTGCCTGTAACTCAGAAAAAAATCCAGGAAAGGTTTTCATAGATATCCTTTTATAGATAGATTCTTCCTTAAGGGTCCATTCTCTGTAGATTTGACAGGCATGAATACGGGGTCGAATTGAGAGGATGGGTAGCCGATGGGTGAAGACTTACATATTTCCACTATCGAATTAATATTTCGGAGGTGCACGTAAAGCCGATGTAAAAAGGCACGTGGAAATAAAGTTAGCCCTCATTGCAAGGGTACCGGATTTGTCTTATAATTGCAACAAAATTTCTTTTTATTGTTTTAAATTATATATCACCGGAAAGATCAAAAGATAAACTAGATCCCTATAGTAGCAATTTTTTTTTTATTACATGTATTTTAGAGAAAATAATTTTTGAAAATACGCTATTTTAGTACAAGATTGTTTGCCTGGAATTTTAAAAATAAAAAGAAATACCATAAATTACTACTATAGGGACTTAGATTAAAGTCTTATCTTTCAATACTTTTTTACTAAAAGTCGCTATCTTTTATATTTTGTTTATAATAATTAGACACGAGACGAACGCCGATTTAGAGCTTATTTCGACCTGGTGAATGGACTCTTAAAGAATGAAGAATCTACATTTAACAAAATACTTTTTATTGATTGAATTAAACTGTATTTATTTGTTTTTGGCCCTTTCTCTGAATATTATTAATAATTTTTATATTCTAATTAATCTACAATTGTTTATATAAACCATTTAATATAAATCAGACTAAACTCGTACTTATAATGAAAATATATTCAAACTTACTACAAAGATAATAACTCTTCGAAAATTATTACGTATATAGTTGAATAATCACCATTGAACATCATTTATAGCGGATTTCTGATTTTATATGGAATAATATTTTAAGGGGGGTTATTTTTTATTTTTAATGAAACAAAGTGTCAAATACTTACAACATCAAATAATATAGTATTTATTATTAATTTCCAACTAGGTCCTTCCGTCCCATTGCCACAGCATGAGGTGGAGACTTGAATAAAACCGTTGAGTTAATGAAAAAATAATGCGCAATTGCGCAATGTTATATACCAATAAAGGCATCAGTTTTCGTCTAAATATTCTCATATTATCCTGGATTATTTCAGAGTATTTGAATTAAATTAAAGTAACTTCTATAATCTTATTTGTCTTAAATCGATGATAAAAGTTAGATAGATATATCTAATATTAATTCTATCTCGCTAGAGCTATCACCTAAAATGTTATTTATTGTCCAGCAAGTTCGCCTTCTCGATGTGTATATACAACGATACTTAATCTATAAAGCTGTTGTATATACCAGAGTTAGCCAAATTAAAACTATAAATAGCGTTACTCTTGAAGGAGGGATAATATGGGTACATCCTGACAACTAAAAGTTTGTTCTGAAGCTGCTATATTAAATTCTCGGCTACAACTCACAGTAATTGATGAGACTTAATTTCTTCACAATTTTCTTCCAGACGAAATAGCAATTCTTTCCTCCTATTTCTTAAAAAAATATTGTTTAGAGACAAAAAAGTATCGGCAAAGCTTCGTTTCGGGTCAAAGCATAATGAAGGGCTATCTGAAAATAAACATTTACTTTTCTTATAAAGATAGGTTTCTTGAGTTTGCAGAGGAGGTATTGAGCGAATATATTACATTATATGTTCCTTTCTTGTAAGTGAAACGATATTATTCTATAACAAAGTATTTATTTTAAATAGTCAGTCGTAGTATTTTTGTAGGTTTGAATAATTTACCGAAATGTATAATCAACAATATTTGATACTGGAAATAATATTTTAACTTTAAAAATCAATTATATACGTAGTTACTTTATATATTGTCACAAAACTACTGTTTAAAGTTTCTGTAAAAATGTTATGTATTTGTTTAAGATAAACTGGGATTGTTGTAAATATAAGAAATGTGTGTTAAACACTTTCATCAACTTACTGTTATCAGTCTGTCTCTCATATACCTACCTAATTTCATAATAACATTAGTGGAGGAAAAAACTATAAAAAATTGCAATAATTGGACACATATAGACAAAAACGAAAGATGTGCTTATTGTGTTACCAAAACATGTGGAAATTCCTCCACCGTTGTTGGTTGTGTTTTATACACCAAACTTTTTACTGAACCAATTCTTGTCTGTAGATCCATGTTACTGAAGTTTAAATCGTTTCAATTTACGTTTACGAGAGTTTTATTTTGAGAACAATTCTCTAAATCGCAATGATTACGTTTGACACTTTTAACAGCAATTGACACGACAACAACCTATACTGTATCTATGTTTTCCATAGATACTGTTAAATCCAATTATTGAAGCAACTAGATTCCATTTACTTTTTGCTACTAGCTTAATTTTTTAAAGTTATATAGGACTTTAAAGTATACCCCTTACTTTATGATGACCCCATATATATTATATATGTGTATATATTATATATATACACATATATACAAAGTAAGTCAACGAAAAGTTTCATCCTTGATTATCTGTCAAAGGATTAGTTTTTTCATCGAAGGAGCCACATTTTTATATTATTGACATTTATTTATTTATTATTTATACAGAGTGCCCCAAACAAGAGAGGTTTACCACAACTTGTAAATTTTAAATTGAACACCTTGTATATTTTTACAGATTTCGATAGAACGTCGATTGATATAGGATTTGATGGATTTACCTCTAATAGTAAGCGAGATATTCATAAAAGAGTGTTCGATAACTAGTATTAAGAGAGTGTTGCTAGGCTACAAACAATACAAAGTCTTTCTCCAACATATTGTTTTTATGGTATCCCTAATCAATACCTGTATAGGTACCTCTAAATACCTCTATTAATATGACACCTATATCTCTATTAATAAAAATAGAGGTAAATACCTCTATTTTCAATCTTGAAGGGGGTTGCAACCTTTGGTGTGATATCTATTTTCAATGAACAGAAAATATTTAGCGCTACGTTATTTCCCATCTTTAGCCCATCCACACCCACTGTGTATCAGTAATGAATTAATGTTCAGAGGTGAGTGCATATAAAGTGGATTAATATATGGCAGGACAGGGGAAGTAGCAGGGTAAGGCAAGAGTGACAGTAGACAAACAAAGTGCATAAGTTGCACGTAAACAATTCTATTTATTGGCTACTTCCCTGTACATGGTGAGTCAACCATAGAGTAAAGTTCATTATCTCATTTGTTTCGAGAATTACGAAAAAACGTTAAATACAAAAGTTTTATAGAATATTAAGGTGCACAGTTTAAAATTATTTTTGAGTATACAGGGTGGTTCAAAAAAGCGTGGCGAATATAACATAAGTTTTTTTAAATGGAACATCCTATTTTTTAATTTATTTTTAGATTTTACATGAAATTCTATAACTTTTTTGTTGATAATGTCATATACCTAAACCCAATAGTTTTTCTAATATTTTAATTTTTTTAGAAAAATATTAGTTTTTACTCTTATAAGAAACTGACAGTACCGCCATTGTTTCTGAAGGTGGAATACTCAAATTTGGTACAAACGTTCTATAAGGATAACAAAAAAGGTATATGTAAATAAATTTGAGGTAAATGCTACAGGGCCTTCAAAATAAATTTATACATTTCGACTATTTTAACTTAAAAAAAATCAATTTTTTTAAATGGCACACCCTGTATATTATTATTTTTTCTGATAGATTTTACAAAACCCGTCCACTTTTATTAAGTATGTCATATACCTAGTTTTCATAATTTGGGAGTTATTTCGATTTTATTCATTTTTACACTTGTTGTTATTACACTAACGGATTCATTGGGTGGTCCCCTCGATCATGTGACTTAACACCTTTAGATTTCGTTTTGTTAGACCACTTTAAAGATCGTGTTTATGTGAATTCCCCTACAACACCAGAAGATATCGAAAATAGGATACGAGATACCTAGAGGACAATAAACATCCTTTATGCTATGGAACATGCAAGAAAATATAGTAACAAGACTAAACATGTGTATCTAAGTAGACGGGCATATTTTTGATCATTGAATACTCCATAATAATTAAAAATAAGGTAGTTAGTAGGGAAATTATTATTATTTATATTAGTTTGTGTTTCCACAATAGCGTAGGTAAGTGTAAAAAAGAATAAAATCAAAATAACTCGCAAATTATGAAAACTAGGTATATGACATAGTCAATAAAAGTTGAAGGCTTTTGTAAAATCTATCAGAAAAAATAATAATATACAGGGTGTGCCATTAAAAAAAATTGAAATTTTTGAAGTTAAAATAGTCGAAATGTGTAAATTTATTTTGAAGGCCCTGTAGCATTTAACTAAAATTTATTTACATATACCTTTTTTGTCATCTTTATAGAACGTTTGTACCAAATTTGAGTATTCCACCTTTAGAAACAATGGCGGTACTGTCAGTTTCTTATAAGAGTAAAAACTAATATTTTTCTAAAAAAATTAAAATATTAGAAAAACTATTGGGTTTAGGTATATGACATTATTAACAAAAAAGTTATAGAATTTCATGTAAAATCTAAAAATAAATTAAAAAATAGGGTGTTCCATTTAAAAAAACTTATGTTATATTTGCCACGCTTTTTTGAACCACCCTGTATACTCAAAAATAATTTTAAACTGTGCACCTTAATATTCTATAAAACTTTTGTATTTAACGTTTTTTCGTAATTCTCTAAACAAATGAGATAATGAACTTTACTCTATGGTTGACTCACCCTGTACAGGAGACGATGAGAAACAGAATAGACGACTGTTCAGTTGTTGATAATAAACTTTGGTTGTTTGCTGCCACCATCACTTTTTACTAAATGAACTTTAGTAAATGATTCAATATATATTTTACTGTTTCGTGCTCCATATACTCGTATGAATACTAAAAAGTCCTTGCAAAGAGAATCGGTTGTGTTAGTAAAATTCAATCAGTGACCAATTTGTTTACAGTTGGGAAGTATTTTACTTCATATTAACTCCGTAAATATTTCAAATACAAAAAACTAAGTAAAAATATTTAGCAATTTATAAACGGTCGATATATGAGCGTGTTTGAAAAACCTCAATTCTGCTAAAAGAACTGCTAAAAGAAAAAAATGCCAAATTATAGTTATAATATGAATTTGTGCTGTAATCTACATTATACATTATAATAAAAATTGGTTTTCTGGTGGATATATATCAGTTTATAATAATAATAATAATAATAATAATAATAATAATAATAATAATAATAATGCCTTCATTGCCCAACAGATAAAATCCATTTACAGGACAAATTATAATATATATAAATTACAGAGGAAAAAAAAAAGAAAAATAAATAAAATATAGCAAAATAAACAAACAGAAATAATAGATAGTGATACATAGTAATAAGTTACATAAACTATAATAATTTAATCTTTGAAATGCTGGTATGCTAATCTTATAAGATCAGATAATGAACAACAAAAAATATCACAAAACTGACTTAAAGAATTAAAATTATTACACATAATATGTTTCGGTGATATTAATAACAAGTTAGAATTAGGCGTCTTACAACTGAAAGTTACATTCTGCCTTGAACTCAACCTGAGTACATAAAAGTTGATAGCAGAAAGCAGAGAGTCACAGTCAATATTATTGTGAAGCAGTTTAAATAAAAATATTATGGATGAGCATTTTCTCCTTGCCTCAAGACTTGTTATCAAAAACCTGTTGGTTAAAACGTCATAAGAAATCCCTCTCTCAGGGTAGACACCATCCTCCTTAAACGCTAGATATTTCAAAAACCTTCTCTGAACATGTTCTAACATTGACTTCTGATTATTGTACAAAGGATACCAAACTAAAGCACTGTATTCAAGTCTTGAACGCACATAAGCAAAATATAGAATTTTTAATGAGTTAGTATTAGTAAAATCCTTACAGTTTCTGATAATGAAACCATAAAATTTTAAAGCTTCATTTGTAATGAGCGCTAAATGCTCATTAAAATTACACTTTGAGTCAAACATTACACCCAAATCCCTAAAAGAGCCGCACCTGGCCAAAGGAAGATTGTCTATGTTATAATTGAATTCACAATAAGTTTGTTTCCTGGTAAAACTGACTACCTTACACTTTGAAGGATTCAGGTGCAAACTGTTTATTAGACTCCAATGCTGGATATTATCAAGTTCCAACTGCATATTTAAACAATCATCAAAAGTAGATATAGCCGAAAATATCTTTAAGTCATCTGCATATAGAAGTTTGTAACAAGTTATAGTATCAGTCAAATCATTTATGAATAATAAAAATAGAAGGGGCCCAAGAACTGAGCCTTGAGGTACCCCCGACGTGGCAATGTAAGTGTTGGAACTAAAACCATTGTAACTAACAAATTGGGGTCTTTTATGAAGATATGACTTTAGTAATTCAATAAAAACGTTGCATAAACCAAAATTTGCCAGTTTGTGTAATAAAACTTCATGACTGATCCTATCAAACGCCTTCGAAAAATCTGTGTAAATGACGTCCACCTGCCCTCTATTATCAAGTATATCAGAAATATATTGCGTTAATACGGCTAAATTTGTGACGGTAGATCTACCTTTCATAAAACCATGTTGATATGGAGAAAATCGATTCCTAAGTGACAAGTAGATACGATCATAGAGAGCAATCTCAAAGACCTTTGAAAAGATGCAAATTATAGATATAGGCTTGTAATTTTCAACTAGTGATTTGTCACCGCTTTTTAATGTTTAATGTAAACACTTCTTAATATTGTTAAAAACTGTACAAATGCTTTTTTTAATGGAAATACTTTACAGTGAAGTAAACAATCTGAATAAACAAATTTTCTCTTAACATTATCTCATATCTGATAATATCTTGTAATAAAAAATGAAATCCTTTAATTTAAATTTTTTTGAGAAATCTGTTATTTTATCATTTTTTTATAACTGCTTCAATATTCATTCTTCCCCCATTTCATACGAATGTACTTTAAAAGTAAAAATATTTAATGAGTATTTTATATATACGAATTTATACTCGAATATATATTCGATTACGAGAACTAAGCGGGAATTATGCTGACCGAAGTGACCCTATGTCACTCCGTTCCATCCAGGATAAACTGCAGTCAATAAACTGGGATGCGATGACTGAAAGAGTTATATGGAAACTCAAAGCGTTTGTCGTACTGAAGTTTAAAAAGAAATTTCATTTCGCCCTTAACATTCATCCTGTCTTTCAAGGCTCTCGAGAGGACTGAAACATTCTTTACATATTCCTGCAGTGTTTTCTTATTCCGGTAACGATCTATTTGAATACAAATTTAAATTTTATTTGTCTTTTGCGAATCATGGTTCTACGTAGTTCACAAACGCATTTTATAAGAGGGATGAATGTAATGTTCTAGATGCTTTAACACTGTATAAAAAATATTGGGTCTCGTGCAGTACATATATATATTTTTAACTTATAACATTATATATTGCAACACCTATGTAGAGGAATATTGAACAAAAGAATATAATTTTCCTATAATTATATAATTATTATATTTTAAAACAAGTCTATAGTTCACACAAATCTTTCTAAATAGTTAAAAAGAATGTGGTTGTGTAGCTTATTTTTGAGCGGTAAGTTTTTTAAAAGAATATTATAACATTTGCGGAAAATTAAATGTACAGATTTACCTGAACGCCAAAACTTCGTGAAAATACTGGAATAGTAATTTTAATTAATGCTAATGAAGATTTAGAACATATCAGAGCTGAAAGCGAAGATACAAAGTTTTGTTGAAAACAACCCTGAGTTTCCTCCAGGTATAGCATATTCATAGATATGAGATTGATCTCATCTCTTTAAATAATGAAATATTAAACAAGCATCTGCATTACATTAAAAATAATTATTTTTGGTCACATACCTTTTGTAATTAACTCTTAGTTAACTTTTTGGCTTAATTCCTATATAAAGAGAGATATAAATACCTACATAGAGGATGTTGTTACAGGAAATTATTCTAAAGGAAATTATTCTTATATTAGAGATATGTAAAAGTTTATTCGTTTACTTCAGTTTTACTATTACTTTCATCACTTATATTATTAACAAATCTTTCTGTAGTATTCGCTATATTAATATTCAACAATTTTTTACATGTGAAACACAATTTTCCAGCTACTCACAGATATTTTGTTCACTTCACTAAGAATAAGATCCGGAACACTAGCATTTAGATACAGTGATATGGCGGAAGCCTTATAGCACTGGGTGCCCTTTTCGCGAAACTGTCACGCTCAAGGAGAGTTGCATATACATTTTTTATAATCTATTTAGGATCTAAAGATAAGGGTATTCTTCGATTTTCATTTCCACACTGTATCCTTTTCGGATGTTCTTCACTTGATTCACCACTTCACATGTAAATAATTTTTAATTTACTAGAGTAGACTTTTGGACTATGAAGAACAAAGATTCTTGCTGAATAGAAAATTAGTGGCATGCACAATAGTCCTAGCTGTGATGTCAGTGGTTTGGGACTCGTTCAGAGAAACCCACCCACCTGTAGAAAAAGAAGACTTTCTCAGTCAAATTTGTAACTATAAGGTTACACGGGCGTAGTCGGATGACCCCCAAATATGGTACATCGTTGAAATAGTAATTTTATTCTCGATCAAATGGTGGAAAACTTAAAAATTTAGGAGGCCTGGATTGGATGATTGGAAAGTTAGACGGATTAAATTTTTTTTAATTGCTAGTAGATGCTCTCGTTTATATTTGCACTTGTTTTAGCAGTAAAAAATATATGAAAGAAATAAGAAATTCCAAGTGTTTTCTTTTTTTTAGGATGCAATGCGAAGTGATGTATCGCCAATTTATTTTCATATATTTAAATGGCATGAAACTACACAACTTTTTGTAATCTAAAGAAACTTGTATCTCTTATTATTTGTGTTTAGAAGACATCCCAATGGTATACATCTTTAAAAGTATAAACATATAAACGTATAAACGCATATAAAACGAAGAATATACCGGGTGTCAACGGATCTATTAGACAAGCCATAACTTCTAGAGTATTGGATGTATAAAAATGAAATTTGGTATAGGTAAATGGTAGAGGAAGAGGAAAGTTTTTGCATTTTTCACGTTTAGGTTACTTCCGGTTTCACCGGAAATGGCTTCAATTTTGAATTTTTAAATGGAACACCCTGTATATTTTTACATATTTGAATTTCTGAGACAATTTTGGACTAGAAAATGGCATTTTAAGAAGTTTTCTCGCCTACTTGATTTTTTTAGAGCCATTTTTAATATTGCATCTAGGTGGCCATGATTGAGCGCAAACTAATCTGAAGGCCTTAGATGTCAGAAAAATGTAATCGCAAAGTTTTAGTGATTAGTATGATAGATAGGAATGAGACAAGTTGGCAAAATTACTTTTTTATATCTAACTATTTTTTTTCAAATGGCAACACTTTTTAGACAAGCACTGTTCAAAAAGGGATTTTTTTTGCGAATCCAACGATACTAAATTCATTGTGATTGGATTAAAAATAAGCTCATAAAATACCTAGATTCCTATTGCTAATAAAATAGTAGGTAGGTACTGGATAATAATTTACTTACTATGCTCAAGTGCGCCATGGATAAAATTGTCTCAGAAATTCAAATATGTAAAAATATACAGGGTGGTCCATTGAAAAATTCAAAATTGAAGCCATTTCCGGTGAAACCGGAAGTAACCTAAACGTGAAAAATATGCAAAAACTTTCCTCTTCCTCTACCATTTACCTATACCCAATCTCATTTTGACACATCCAATACTCTAGAAGTTATGGCTTGTCTAATAGATCCGTTGACACCCGGTATAGAAAATTATTTATAGTAATCTAGATGGCACAAGTAAATATTTGTTTTACATTCAATGTCAAAATGCAATTTATGCAATACATGAATATTTTTTATATACCCATTGTTTTTCTTCAAACCCGAATGAAGTTATATAAAGAGTTTATAAGATCAGTGCAAAGAATTTACCAAGTCTGTATGTTATATAGTTTTTAAGATATACAAAAACAACACATTAATATTCATACTATAATTATTCGTTTAAGATTTGAAATTCGCTTATTTGTATATTTTACTACAAACTTTCCTTATAAACTGGAAGTTCATGTGGGCAAACAACTTTCAGAATGCAATAATCCATGTAATCGTACAAATTTTAGTACTTCGGCCTTTGCCACTAGTTCTTTTATTTGTAGTATCCTATTTAATAGCATCAAATAAATTGTTTTCTGGTAACTTAATTCCAAAGAGACCATATGTCACCGGAAATGCTCGATTCCATGGCGCAGCGGATATCGATATCTAACATTTCGCTTATAACTTATAAGGGATGTATTTTTTAGAAATGGTATGAAACATTCAAGTTGAGCCGCCATTTACATGTTTCAAGTTAAAATGTTGTTATTGCAAAAGATGCAGTTAAAACATCTAGTACGTAAAATAAAATAAAGTCCTGAATAACTCCTCCTCATACTGTGCGTTTCACGAAGTTGTATCCCGGATTGGAATGTTAGTATATATCTCCAACGTATGGAGCGTCGTCATGTTATTAGTTAAATTCAATGCATTGGCACATCTCGGTTACGGACCGCTACAAATTGAGGTGGTGTGATTTAAGCGCGCGTGCAAGTCTCGCACAGGATTGGACAGCAAATCCTGACAATCCGAACATTCCAATCCGGGATACAACTTCGTGAAACGCACAGTACTTGTTTCGTCTTTGATGGATGTCTCTTATAAATAAACTATATACACACAAATATACCCCAAGATAAATGCATGCTGGAAATAATATTCAAATACCTTGTGCTACGTTATTATACTTAGATCATATAATCACGGAGGCTACGAATTATCTAATTGATAGGATATAATTATAACGGGTGAGTTTTTTAACCTGAAACTTTCAAATATCTCGAGAAATAAACACTCTACGAAAAATACCTATTACCAAAATTTTATCATTTAGCGGGGGAAGGGCACTAATACTAAAATTAGTCCACCTCCCCCCTCTCTGTATGTGGGGTGGGGGTAACGAATTCTACGGCAAAAAATAGAATCCGAATCTGCAATAAAAATATACGTTCCTATTTAAGATTTCAACGTTACCCCACGCCCCACCTACAGAAAGAGGGGAGATAGCTTATTTTAGTACTATTGCATTTCCCCCGCTAAATGATTAAATTTATTTTTATTAAATAAATAAATTTTTATAGGTGTTTTTTCGGTGAGTGTTTATTTGCTCAGCATGTATAATCGCAGAGCCTGGGGAGTTTACTACCTTAGAAATTTTTACTTCAGGTGAAATATTGTGGTAATAATTTGTGATAACTAATCGTAGAGTAGACTAAAGTCACAACTAAAAAGTTGTGAATCTAATAGCCGAATTCTTCCAAATTATTCTCATAACCTGATCAAAAAATGAGAGTAATGAACTGATAACTCCTAAATACACACACGGTCTAAGCACTAAGTGGAGTATAATAGCCACTGTATATTTTCGATGTCTCTTACTTAGTACATTTTGCTTTATATTTGATGTATGTATTTTTAGGTACTATATGAGGTACCTGCGACAAATAAGGCCCGGCATGTAATAAGGCCCGTTTTCAAATACAACATCTTATGAACAGAAGAGCACTGCAGTTTTCTATATGGAAACTGCTCTTGATATGTCATTGATCAGACAGATGTCGCTGAGCCGATTAAGCACAACTTTAGTTCTCTATGAATTTGTCATTTTATAAAGTTGGATTCTTCGACTCTGTTACTGTGGCGCGCTATAAACGTTTGCTTCTACAACAAGTTTTTTTGTATGTCAACAAACGAAATTGTGTGCAACGGGTAAGTAGATGATATATTACTTACGTCAAAAAATATTGGGATCTGAAATTAACGCAAAACTATTTTATTTCAACCTAACCTAAAATTAGCACATGCTAGTAATAAGGCCCGAAAAATTTAATGGTGGGCCTTATTTCTGACCAATAGTTATTTTGTTTTATTTGATTTCAGACTAATAATGGGCAAAGTGTGCAGACATATTAGAGCAAAGTGGACCGAAAATGATTTACAAAATGCTATTCGGGCAATTGCTAGAGGTTTGTCACAACGTGCAGCATCTGCAAGATTCAACATTCCCAGGCGTACACTTCGCAACCATCTTCAGAGTGGAAAAGTATGCAGGAAGCTTGGGACCAGATCAATTTTATCTAAGGATCAAGAAGTGGATCTTGTAAACAGGATTTTACGCTTAGCTGAAATCGGTTATCCACTAACTCCAAAAATTATGAGACATCAAGTTTACCGATTTGCTGTAATAAACAATATAAACCACAAATTTAATGAAAATTCTCAGCTGGCTGGACGTGGATGGTTTAAATTGTTCCTAAAACGTCATCCTCAACTTGCTAAACGTAAAGCTCAAAACATGAATGTAGCTAGGGCTCAGAAATTAAATAAATTTATAGTTACAGATTACTTTCAAAAGCTGAGCGATACTCTTGATGAACTCGACTTTAAAAACAAACCAGAACGCATTTACAATTTGGATGAGAAAGGCTGCAGGTTAACTATTCATCACCAACAAACTGTCTTGGCCCAAAAGGGAGTAAAGAGACTGCATCTAATAGCGCCCGAGCACGCAGAAAATGTAACGGTTGTTGGATGTGTTTCTGCTAGTGGAGGAGTAATTCCGCCAATGGTTATTTTTAAAGGAAAGAGAAAGAAACCCGAGTTCGATGATAATTTACCAGCTGGTAGTCTTGTCAAAATGGCGCCAAAAGGAAGCATGACCATTGAATTATTTGTTGAATTTCTTAGCCATTTAGGAAAGTACAAGATCGCTGGACCAATCTTACTTATTTTTGATGGGGCAGCTTGCCACTTGGACTTTACGATTGTAGAAGAAGCTGCAAAACATGAAATAACACTTCTTTGTATGCCGAGTAACACGACTCACGAATTGCAGCCCCTCGACAAAGCCGTCTACAGGTCGTTTGAAGCACACTGGGATCAGGAGGTTTTAAGGTTCTGGTCTCAGCATCCGGAAAGAGTTCTAACAAAAGCCAGATTCAATAAAATTTTTTCTGTAGTCTGGGCACGATGCATGACCCAAGAAAATATTTCAAGCGGTTTCCGCGCAACTGGGATCTATCCATTTGATCCATCCGTAATCCCAGAGTCGGCCTTTGCACCTAGTTTAGTTACAGAAAGGCCCGAGGAGAGACCTGAAATTAATGATGTGAACCCAGATAATACAGGAAATGAGGGTGACAACTGGAGCAGCGATGATGACTTGCCTTTAGCAAGCATCAGGACCAGAAAACCTAATGAATCGGAAAACTCATTCCATGAAATTTTACCCACACCAGAATTAAGAAAAAAAACAAACACGATTCGTCGCAAAGCTATTAACTACAGGGCTACAATTGTAACCAAGGATCTTTTCAATAAAAATGATCCTAAAGAAACACCTAGGCCGTCAACTTCAAGAGAATTTTCCAAAGCTGCATGGTATTGCCGTGTGTGCAAGGAAGCAGCAGTAAGAGATATGAGGAAATGTGTCACGTGCAATAACTGGGACCACGAAGACTGTTTAGGTTACTCTCCTTCTGATGACGAAGAATACAATTGTGTATTCTGTGATGGGCAGTAATAAGGCCCATTATTTTAATCTTTGTTTTATTTTGTTTTCTGATGAATATTTGTTAACTTGTTTTAGTTTCTTGCATATTTTCTACTCAACTAAGTTGAGAATAAATGTTGTTTTGAATAAATTGTGATGGGCCTTATTTTCAACACTGGCAGAAATAAGGCCCACTTGCAGATACAAAAATAATAATATATCTAGGCTTTGTTTTTGTTTTTTTTTTCAGATTTTTAAGTTCCGTTCCTGTAACTGATAAGTAAAGTTATTGTACACAAAAAAAAAACGTATTTATGTAACGTTTTTTATGTACATACAAACGTTTTTCCTTAGGTGGGCCTTATTTGTCACACTTACCTTGTAGTAAATTATTACTTGGCCATTTTTATATAACATTTTAAATTAGGGACCATTGTAACCTCATCCATCAAGATAGAATATAAGGTATTATAATCGACTCGTTGCTGATATAAGGATATTTCCAATGCAACGTTAAAAAATGTTCAGTGATGTCTTGGTTAGAAACAGTTAAAAAGAATAAAAGATGGATAAAATGTACATCAACTTATTAACAAGTGAATATACATTCATCAAAGATTGCAAGATTGCATTCAGCAAGATTAATGGCAGGGAAAAAGACAATGACGACGAAGAAGATGATGCTGCAGATAGTGCAAGTGGACCAGACAAACAGGGTATATTATTCATACTGCAAGTGTTGATTCTATTAAGAATATACTTAACAAAATAATGTACACTTCTTACTGCATGATTTACCCTAAATATGATTTAAAAGTAAGAAATAATAATTTGGTAATAAATTGTTGACAGTCATTATGTTCATTTTATTTTTGTTGATAATTTCGTTGTGTTAATATTTCTTATTTTCATTAATTACAATTGTACTAGCCTATAGACGTATCTCGAGAATAAATAATAAATATGGGCAAGATAAACTAGGCGGCGATTTTTTAAATCATATATGTTTTAAATGGAACACCCTATATGCAATACGACATAGGAGGTGTTGCTATATGTTATTTCATTTCTGGATTCTACGTAAAATTCTAAACACATTTCATGTAGGATGTCCTGGTCCTCAACTGTTTTTGAAATATTTACAGGAGAAAATATTGATCTTTTCCAACTTTGACACCCTGTAAAATCTAAACGGTTTGAAATCAAACAAAACGGTTTACACATTCCTATCTTAACTTTTCATAAGCTATCGTTTGACACTAATTTCAGATTTTTCCAGAAATTAAGAATTTTTTATTAAATTTAATCTCTTGGTTAAATCTGAAATTAGCGTCAAACGATAGCTTATGAAAAGTTAAGATAGGAATGTGCAAACCGTGCTTTAGATTTTACAGGGTGTCAAAGTTGCAAAATGTCAATATATTCACCTGTCAATATTTCAAAAACAGTTGAAGATAGGTATTGGCGATTCCAAAAATGAATGCGCCCTCTGCATGAAAATATTTGAACCTACTTAAATGGTAATTTTTGGAGGCTTATTGCTGATATAATGATAAATAACACGTATTTGGGTTTGTTAAACGTAATAATGTAGTGGTGCGGGTGATTTTTTGGTATTACAAAGTTAAAAACGACGTGGTTAGTATTTGTACATCTTTATTTTACACTTTAAAATGGCATTCAAAATAAATCAAGTAACAATTTAATAACAGAGAACAAGTTTATTTACACAACATAACCACTTTGTTGCAGTTTGTCTATACTTTTCTATTATTAGTCTTATAAAAGCCGAATATATTTTAATGTAAACAATATTTAACAAAAAACAAACACTAACATGGTATCACCATACAGTTTATCACACTTATTTTACCTGTATCAACCCAAAAAATTTATATAATTAGCAATACTATCGAATTTTTATAATGTTGTAACAAATTTTTCAGCAATAGTTTCAATTTTTAGTTTATAGGTCACAAAACTTAAAAATTATGATTTTCAAAATGTAATATGAATACGTTACCTATGGGTAGTCTCGGTATACTAATATACTTTATTTTCTTTAAAATATTAACTATTAGTGATAGAACCATTAAACCAACATCGGCACATTCGTAACAGAAATTTCTATCTTATTTTATCCCTTACTATTTATATACAGAATTATTTCAGTAATTGAAACAATACTATAGGCTTTGACTATATTACTAAGACTAGCCAAAGTAATGCGGGACTAGGTTGGCCGGTTTGGGAGACCATTTCTCGGCTGATGGGAGACCAACTCAAATAGTTGCGGTAAGCTTGGACCTCGCGCTAACAGATGGCAAATCACAGCATGCTGTGGCATAATGTTGCACAGAAATTCTGGTTCATAAAATCTAGGTTCCGCCTTTAAAATATGATTGGTTTGGAGCACAACATGTATTTTATAGCTTTATTTTATTACTTATTTACCCTAAAACCACTTAAATATTTTCCTAATTATAATTTGCGTTATCGTTGTGTTACCGTTGTCAGTGTGTGATACCTGTTGGCATATTATTCATTTTATGTTTTTCCTTAACTCGAGTGCTACTGTTAGTTATTTACTTACCATGTCTAGGCAATCGGGAAATAAATGTGTATATTTAAATTGCAATAAAACCAAGAGAAGCTCTCCAAGACTCAGACTTTTCCGTTTTCCATATAAAGATGAAAATCGATTAAGACAATGGGTTTTTGTACTAGGTATACAATATCTACATATTATCATATTTAAGTACCTAGGTATTTAATTATTTAATCAGATCGATATAAAATACATCAACTCTTTAGAATATTGTCCCATTACGCATTTTGGAAAAAGTAATGTAATTGTACTTAGTATATTTCACTTGTGCATATTTTACACAAATTTGTATTATATAAATTTATCAAAATTATTTCTTTATTACCTATACAAAACTACCTATATTTTTAAAAATAATTAATTGCTGAAAACAGTTGGTTATAATTTTTAAACAAATTTTAACATAAATTAATCAATAGAGAAATTCCAGTTAAACATCTCCTTTTTAATCGAAAGAAAAATTCAAATAACAGTATTATTTAATGTACCTAATAGATAATAATTTGTCATTATTTAAAACTGTAAAAATCTGTTACTGTTACTTAGTAGGTAATGCAATATTTATTAACAGATAATAGTATGTAGGTACTTATCTGAGTAGGTACCTATAATTATATTTTTGAATTGAAAATATTAAATTAACAATGCATTCAGTACCTACTTCATTAAACAAAATAATAAAATTGGTAAATTTGTTCTTTACACGGAAATCATTATTTTGTTCATTAGTATAACTCATTTTACTTATTACTGTAACAATGAACAAATTTTATTTTAGCTGAAATAGTTGCACATACATCTATATCTGTAATTTGTTTTAAGAATGTGGCGACGGCAACCTGAAGTAGGGTCAGTTTATTAGAAAAACAATAATTCCAATAGGTTCCAGGAAAAACAAAAGGTTCCAACCCCTTTCATGAAAAACAATGAAAGCATCAGTTTTGATGATAATTTAATGGTACCAAAAAATATCTACCAATAATTATGTAATATGTAATATGTATCTCGAACACAGAATTGGTGGTAATAATCTGATATCCTCAACATGATTCTTATAAAAATTTTTGATAAAGGCACTAGGTACCTACCTATAAAAATATTTCAGATATTTAGACCAAATATAAACCAGATAGACTTTATTGCACTAACTACCCTGTGCATTTACGATAGGATGGTCAGTGAAACTTGGGAATTGTATGTGGCTGAAGACAGACACAGAATCAGATTCGAAAAACGGCAAATTAAAGCGGACCAGTTCGTTATTGGAAGTAATGCGAAATTATTTAAAAAACCAGTTATTTCCCACATGAGGACTTATTAAATAATTAGTACTTTACTAGTCACGTTTACTTAGATTACAAAAAATGTTTTTCAACCTCCAAAAGCAATTTAAATAGCTTATACTTATATAACTATATAAAGATTAGAAAACTAATTACCAGTTAGGTAGGTATACCCATAGATTAAGGGTATACCTACTTACTTCCTTTAACAATTATCTCATTGACTCTCACTTCTTCAACATCGCAGGTTAAAGACGTACAGGCCTAGTGTTCTAAATAATAACAGTTAGGTAAAAACACCGAGTTTTTAGGAAGCGAGTGAAAATCATTTTTCAATGAGAAGTCAAAAATCGTGGATTTTACAAATAAAGGTGTTACACATTTTCATTTACAGGTTATCATTATAGACTTTCTACCATCAAGCTGGTAGACGGAAATTAGGAAATTCAGAGTTTAAGGGGATGGAATTCATTTTTCAATCCGAATTCATAAAAAAATCGCGGATTTTACAAATAAGGGTATTACACATTTTCGTTAACAGGTTGTCATTATAGACATTCTACCATCAAACTGGTACAGGGAAATTAGAAAATTCAGAGTTTAAGGGGATGAAAATAATTTTTCAATGAGAAATCATGAAAAAATCGCGGATTCCACAAATAAGGGTATTACACATTTTCATTAACCGTCTACCAGCATGATTGAAGAACGTCTATAATGTTAACCTGTTAATGAAAATGTGTAACAGCCTTATTTGTGGAGTCCGCGATTTTTTCATGATTTATCTCATTGAAAAATTATTTTCATCCCATTAAACTCTAAATTTTCTAATTTCCGTCTAGCAACATTATTGTAGAATGTTTATAATGATAACCTGTAAACGAAAATGTGTAACACCCTTTTTTGTAGAATCCGCGATTTTTTTATTATTTCAGATTGAATAATGAATTTCATCCCCTTAAACTCTGAATTTTCTAATTTCCGTCTACCAGTACGATTGTAGAACGTCTATAATGATAACTTGTAAACTAAAATGTGTAACACCTTTATTTGTAAAATCCACGATTTTTTTTTTTTTTGACTTCTCATTGAAAAATGATTTTCTCTCCCTTAATTAAAATTATATCCCTTAAAATCTCGGTGTTTTTACCTAACTGTTATTATTTAGAACACCAGGCCTGTATGTCTGTAACCTTTGGTGTTGAAGAAGTGAGAGTCAATGAGAAAATTACATAGAAATAAGTAGGTATACCTACCTAACTGGTAATTAGTTTTCTGATCTTTATATATTTATATATAGGATATTTAAATTGCTTTTGGGGGTTGAAAAACATTTTTAGGAATCTAAGTAAACGTGACTAGTAAAATACTTAATTGTTTAATAAGTTCTCATATGGGAAATAACTGGTGTTTTAAATAATTTCGCATTATTTCCAACAACGAACTGGTCCGCTGTAATTTGCCGTTTTTCGAATCTGATTCTGTGTCTGTCTTCAGCCACATGGGAATCGTACATATTTATTATATTATACCTAAAATATATTGTTTGTTTAATACATTATTTTCACACCGTTTTGAATTGTTATAACTACCCTTTATTTGATAAAAGTGCCTAAATAATTACATACCTATACCTATTATTTTTGCTCAATTAAATTAAAGCTACTAAAAGGAGGTACTTACTATATAAAATGAGAAATAGGTAATTTACAAATTATTATTGTAAAATATAAGGCACTTATTTTACAACATGTATCGAAAAAATATTTCTGCAACCCATAGAAATAAATTAAACAAAACATACCAAGAATTACTACTTATATTATATTATTTAATTAATTATTATTTAGAAATAATTAATCATCCAAAATTATTCTATGGAAATATTCCACAAAATAATAAAAGGAAAATAAAACTGAAATTCTTGGAGATGTAGGTATAATAATGTGGGGTATAATAATGATTTTGATTTATCAAAAAATTACATAGTTTATCCGTGGTTTGTCAGTAGGTAATCATGATACATGATATTATAATAATTAATTATATTTACTTTTTTAATATGTATTTGGGATAAAAAATAATGTCTTATTTAAAACTACTTATAAATAATTATATTAATCCTACTATCAATTAAATTACGATAACCAAAATGCATACGAGAAATATCAAGACGTAATATGCTCACAAATTACCTACTTAAAAAAATACTTATTCTGTTACATTTTTCTAATAAAATTTTTGAGGCCCCATGAGATTATTATATTCTATAAGAAACTGCACATATAAATTTCTATATTTCATTGACATCGAGAGATGGCTGGACGCTGAGCCTTGGTGGGATATCGACTCCGCCTTTCAGATCTCCTTATTAGTTTTTTGCCGGGCACAAGTTTTTTGTTTACTGGCGGAGGCTTGCGATTAATTTCTTTCGTTCAAATAAATTCGTAAATTGTACACAGGGAGACATCTGACCGACTTTGTGTAAACTATAAGTACATTTCTTAAGGACTGTCTCTCTTGGTTTATAAACTCAATGCTATAGGTAAATTTCTAAGTGACGCGATGACATAACCTTACATTCCACATACTGCATACATAAGAATTCTATTTTTGCTGAACCGTTCGGTATAATAGACGATAATGTGAGAGGTGTCACTTTCACTAGCATTATGAGAAACTAGCTCATAATTCCTTGGTTAAATCACGTTAGCGTCAGTTCATCTCTCACTGTGTTACAAACCAGAACTTTATTTGTTACCGCTAACTCTCTGTGGCACCACGACTTACATCTCTGATTCATTCGCGATCTATTCATCCTTAACCCCCGTTGTTGAACAACCCCTTATTTCACTTAATAACACCCTTTTCAAGTCAACAGCAAGTGATTCTCTTCCGACTCTCCCAGCAAAGTTGTCTGCCACGCATTAAATTTCACCACACATTCTGTGACATTAACAAGTCGTAGAGGAATTTATCTAGTTCTTTTGTATTGTGTCAATGGTAGTAGCTAAATAAAATGTAATAATGTTAGTAATTTATGTATATGAATTATAGTATTATTCAGTTATCATTATATTGTTTAAATATTTAGGTTGTGTAAAGAATGTATTACGAGTTTTTAGTACTTTTTCTGAGGAGGGCGAAAGTGTAAAATTTATCTGATCATTCGTAGTACAAGGATGAAATATTTAGGTTGTGTAAAGAATGTATTACGAGTTTTTAGTACTTTTTCTGAGAAGGGCGAAAGTGTAAAATTTATCTGATCATTCGTAGTACAAGGATTTGAAAAGGTACTAAAAACTCGGGCTTTACCAGATGGGAAGGATCAATCTAGGTAGGTAAACAGATAAATAACTAAAATGCGCTTGGAAATATTTAGTAATAGACATTTACTCTATTGAGAAAGGCCTAATAAGCCGAAATACTAGTATATAGAGTGTTTTCTATATATTTCTTGAAACATCTAAATGAGATCTGTCTTTTTTTTCAAAACAATTATTTTCACGATGTTTCATAAAGAACCATCCGCTTCCAGTATCAACTTTATTCCATTCTCAAATTGAATATTATCTTTTAAGATCATTTACTACAAAATTTGTAGTAATTACAAATCACTGTCACGTTTGACAATTAATAATTAGGTTATTATCCTCTTAACTGAAAGTTAGTATGCAAACAGGTACCTTGAAAAACGCTGTAACTGTCAGCTAGTTCTAAACTGATAGTTATCAATCCTTAACCGTGCATTGAAAAACCGGTCCCCTGGCTCATAAATAACTAACTTAAATTAATAACTAAGTATAGAAGCCTTCGGTAATGTAAAAAAATATATCGGCTCATAACTCAAAAATAAATTCTAATATCGATTTATTTTGATAGCTAGTTGAATTTGCCTCAAAGAGTTAATAAAGAATGTTCTCTCCATTCCAGTAGTATGGTAAAAAAGCTGTCCCGGGCTTCTGTACATTAATGGTAATATCCTTGGTCTATGCAAATAATTTGATTATACTAGTTCTGAATAAATTTAGCAGTCAGGGAGCATATTTTAATTATGAGATATAAATATAAAATTGTATGATTTAAGGGACAATACACAAAGTTTATTGCATTTTTAGCACCTTATTTGTTTCAATATGTTCCTTTTTACCATTTTTTAATATAGTTAGTTAATATATACATTATAATTTATTGTTATTTTAGTGATAAAGAGTTCCCCAGGGTTGCTAAATAGTCTAGACTTGACACGGCAGACATATTCTTACTACATTTAGCTATATCTTGTGCACCCGTTTTTCATATATTAAACCACAGATAAAATAACTATACACTATACAGATGGAACTGTACATTGTTATATTTGGAAGTATCAAAATGATGCCAACTAAAATTGCTGGTATCAATTGCAAATTATTCTATTTCTTGACTGTGAAGAAGAACTAAAGAGGCAGAATTGTTTCTTTATAGTCTGAGCTAGCTTCCAATGATGAAAAGTTGTTGAAAAAATGCGTTATTTTATTTTCTGACTAAAAATGGCCATGTAACGTGTACGTTGATCTATCGGTTTAACTGTAAAGGTTGATTAATCTGTAGCTGAACGAATTTTTGTAGTGTCTCCTTACTATACTAACTAAAAGATTTTCTCCTAAAATTTAACAGAAATCTAGAAACCTTGGGTTGGGTTGGGAACCACTGTTCTAACCGGTAATGTCGATGAGTATGGGGTATTTTCGTTTTGGGGATTGTCGAATTTATATGGTGTTTATATGTGTTAGTATATACTTGAATTTATATGAAGTAACCTATATTTTTAGTATTGGTACGTACTTAAATCATTACATATCGTATAGATGATAAGTAGACTCATACATGTTTAGACCTCTTTTTCATAGTAGATCAAAAACAAATGGTGTGACGTGTTCTAGAATTGACGAGTCTCAAATTGATGAGGCAAAGAATTTTTGTAGTGTGCTCCATTTGTACAGAAAGCTAAATTAATATTTAAATAGTGACATATACAGGGTGGGCCATTAGTGCGTATGCGGACTGTACTACCTATACCGTTAAAGTTAGAATAATAATTTTTGGTATGAAGTTAGATGCCAGTGGCGTGCATATTTTAAAATTATTTTGGCACATACAAGGTGTTTAATATTAAAATGTCGAACCGAACATACATTTTTTTAAATAGAACACCCTATATATTTTTAGATTTTTGAATTAAGCGTACTTTTCTGAACAATTTAATATAGCACTTAATATATCTAAATTTACACGTAGCGACGTTATTGCAAGTTTTCTATGAAAAAGGTCGCTACTTCGCATTATTGTATCTCTCCATTTAAATGAGATATGACGTCCATTTTTTCATAGGATACATTAAGAATATGTCTTTATTCAAGAAAATATAACGATTTAAACAAAAGTTACATTTGCTATACAGGGTGATACATTTTGCATATCGTAATTTTACTTCAAAATTTTAAATGGGACACCCTGTATATTATCATGTCGTCTTAAAGAACTCCTTTTCAGCTTTCTAACGATACCATACTTGGTGGGCTTAAATAAAATTTATCTGTTAAAAAAAGGGTTTGAAACTTGAAGAACCGTTGAAATTAAGATAAGTTGTAAAAAAATAAGTGAATAAAAAGTTTATACTGGCAGTTTACTATTAGTTTTATTGTTAATAACAAATTGTGAGTCGCACTTAATAAAAAAATAATTCACATTTTAATAAATAACGAAAATAACCATGTCTTCGTGGTTGGTTGTAAATTGTAAAGATAAATTATTATTAATAGGGATACCTACTATACTCTTATATAAGGTGCTTAGAAAACAAAATCGAAAAGTGGCTTGGGGAACTGTCACTGTCATTATTAATGTTTCTATTGTGTTGGTTTTATTGTATCACTCCGAAAACTAATATCATGTCTAGCATTTCTTCTTTAGTAAAATTCATTTTCGATAATATGGGTACATTGAATATTTCCTCTAATACTGGGACTGATACAATAAAACCAACACAATAGAAAAATTAATAATGACAGTGACAGTTCCCCGAGCCACTTTTCAATTTTGTTTTTAAAGCACCCTATATAAGAGTATAGTAGGTATCCCTATTAATAATAATTTGTCTTTACAATTTACAATCAACCACGAAGACATGGTTATTTTCGTTATTTATTAAAATTTGAATTATTTTTTTAATAAGTGTGACTCACAATTTGTTATTAACAATAAGACTAATAATAAACTGCCAGTATAAACTTTTTATTCAATTATCTTTTTATAACTTATCTTAATTTCAACGGTTTTTCAAGTTTCAAACCCTTTTTTTAACAAATAAATTTTATTTAAGCCCACCAAGTATGGTATCGTTAAAAAGCTGAAAAGGAGCTCTTTAAGATGACATGATAATATACAGGGTGTTCCATTTAAAATTTTGAAGTAAAATTACGATATGCGAAATGTATCACCCTGTATAGCAAATATAACTTTTGTTTAAATCGTTATATTTTCTTGAATAAAGACATATTCTTAATGTATCCTATGAAAAAATGGACGTCATATCTCATTTAAATGGAGAGATACAATAATGCGAAGTAGCGACCTTATTCATAGAAAACTTATTAAACACTTTGTATGTGCCAAAATAATTTTAAAATATGCACGCCACTGGCATCTAACTTCGTACCAAAAATTATTATTCTAACTTTAACGGTATAGGTAGTACAGTCCGCATACGCACTAATGGCCCACCCTGTATAGCGCAGCAAGACTTAGGATATAGGAAAGTAAGAAATAATAATACTTATGAAATGAACGAAGGTGGAAATCACACTCAATTTTTATATTTATATTTTACATTAAGAAGACTTGGCATCCTGTATTTTGCCGGAGGAGCCAGTTCGAAACATTATAAAATAATAGTTATTATCTGCTATTGTGTAAAATTAAAATTTGATCCGCATAACCCATATATCAATTTCTTCTTTTACCGAGAGAATTTAACGTAGTATTGAAATTACATTTTCAATATTATTTACAAAAATTCTAAAATTTGTTTATTGCGAAATTCAAATAACATTTGCATCCTCCTTCTTTGGCTTCTTCAATAATTATTGTGACTTACAGTTATATCCAAATATTCTATCAGAGGTTTTACTTAATGAATGCTTTATGAACAAGTTTTTAATTTTTTTTATCATTTAACTTATCTGATCATTTATCCGATGTTGAGATTTTGTGCAGTGTTATTGGTTTACCTAGTATAAATATTTTTCCAAAAAAATACGATTTTTACGATATAATAGGAGGTGTGACAGTAATAAAATTATAATGTGCTATTTACTAACTACAATAAAGTACCAAAATCCGGTAAATACGGGGTGGGAGAAAAACAAAGTGGACCTAACGATTTAACTCATATAATCCAGTCCAAGACAATAAAAAAACAAAAACTTAATCCAACGAGAGAAAGGACTTGCGCTCGGGCGAAAATTCGTCTGTTTAGATTTCTGCCTATTCAACTTCTGCCTCGTCGAATTGGCTCAGCAGTTGACCAGGGCTGGCGCCTTGCTTTGACCCGATACTTAACTTTTTTAATGTTCATACCTTTTAAATAATAAATGTCTTATTTTAAGAAATATTGAGAGTTTATATCACATGACGCTGATAAATTTATTTCACCTAATTAACCTACTACACTGAAGAAGTGCCTTCGGTTAGATTTTCAAACTCTAATCGGGAATGCGCAAAGCAAGTCCATTCTATCGTTGGATTTAGTTTTAATCTGTAAGGTGATTCGTCAGCTCTTGCTTGTGTTCATTTTTTTAGATTCAGGTCTGGTATATTTCTATTTAATTAATATAATAACATTATATAACAGTATATGCCATTACCTATATAACATTATATGACAGTATATAACAGTATATGCCACTTATTGAAGTTTTTATGTCTAAACAGAAACAATGAAAAGAAATAAAATTGTAAAGATATTAATATTATAACTTGAAATTTTAGTTTTTTCCAAACAAATACAAAACAAATTAATTCATTGCGCGTTATTGATACCTAGACATAAAATTTTGAGCACTTTTCTTCTTCAAAATCTCTTACCGTGGATTTCAGTACGGGATAACGAATTTGACTCACCTTGTAATTAGCTCTTCGCTAGAAGATAGACATTTCCACCTTTTTATAAAAAATCGTTCAGTATTTTAATCAAGCTGTAGCACAGCGAATAAAAATCCTTTTAAACACCCAATACTCATTTTTGTTTATTTTCCAATAATGAAACTACGTTTTATCTCACCTACTAAAGGGAATTCACCTTTACGCTTTGCCTAGGGACGCGCGTCGAGTTTTATTTATTTTATACACTTTGACGCCGGATGAACGAGGCCAATTATGCAAAAAATTTTACAAATTTCGTCAGGAAGAGAAAATATTTAAGATTTGCTTTACTTTCCTTCTTTCGATAGTTTTTGACAACTATATTTACTAAAAAATTTACAAAAGATAAATCGTAATTTATAAATTTCATAGTAAGTATTCTAATTTGGCCATTTATTAACTAGTCCTTTTAGAAGTGTCACTACTAGGACTAGTCCCAAAAGTGACAGTTCTTGTCGTACAGCTACTAATTGGTATTGACATATTAAAATTGTTCACACATTTGAAAATTTTGTCTGTAAAATAGCCGACTTATTAAAATTGCCAAATCCTAAAGCAAATACTGACCATTGTTAAGTCAAACTTCAGCAACTTTATTACTTGTCGAGGGTGGTGGCAACATAACCAAGCTTGAAAGACACAGAGGCTGGTCAACGAGTGTGCAGGTATCAGCATATAGAAAATAAAATAAAGAGAGTGAGAGACACAATTAGGAACTATGGCATCATAGCTACTCCAGCGCCTCTATTGGTTAAAGTAAACACTAAGTATTTTAGCTGGTTATTTAAATGTGATATTATATATCAGTATTTACTTAGTAGGGAAGTTCACGCGACAACCATTTGCTTCTTACTTTGCACATTCCCTAATTATTACTGCTTTACGGTAGAGTTACCCACACACATTTAACATTTATCACTTACTTAAGATTTAACACTTAAGGAAATATTTAGGTAAGGGAAGATAAAAATTGGCCACTCGACGCACGTTTCGCCAACGAAGTTGGCATCATTTGGAAATGACTAAACAAGAGTTTTCATCATCTCTGGATGAGTCAACTTGTTTGGCGAAACGCGCATCGAGTACATTATAGTGTTTTGCGATTATGTGGAAAACTACGTCAGTGTTATCTTCACACCAAAGGCTCCAACACCTTTCAAGTCTACTAGATGGGATAATCTATCATGTTTTTTAACTATATGCAGCCTTTTGCTCTTGTTTTTTCTTGTGTTTTCACTTTTATTACATTAATAACCAAAGCAACAGTAAATTAGGGACGTGCTAAGCAAGAAGCAAACAGTTGTTGCGTGAACTTCTCTTTTAAGTGAATACAAATATAACATCAAATTTAAATATCCCGCTAAAATGCTTGGTCCTTTCCTGTAGTCAATAGTGGCGCTATGCCCAATGTATTTTAACAATGTATTTATGGTTTCACAATGTATTTTAACCAATAGTTAACTGACTATAAGTTTAGAATATGATATTCATTAACATTTTATCTACAATAATTCACATTCTAAATTTATAGTCAGTTAACTATAGGTTAAGTTACAGAAACCAAATATTAACTTAACAATAAAATAAGTATAGCTCGTGGTTAAAAGATATATCAATACCGAGTATACTGATACTAAAAACTACAAGGCGCAATACTATCAACTGTCACTACTGACATTTTAGATATTCAAACACCGACCGACTACAATGTTACAATTGAGCATAACCAATTGCAGTAATTGTAAGAGTAATATCAATATTAATAAATCAATGTTGAAAAAATACTGCACGTAACTTCTCTGGAAAGGAATTTTACTGGACTCTCAAGTTCCTCCAGTAAAGCATTACTTCTTGGACTATAGTTACGTAAGTAACTATTACATTGAGTTTTACAAGAGCTTTCATTACAATTAATCATGTTTAGACTCATAATTGATGAATTATTAATTATATAATTATTCCCTTCCCTGAATATTATATACAAAAAAGCTGTCCTACTCCAGCTGTTTTACTCCAATTAATGAGAATCCCTGGGAATTTATATAAAATTTGAGTAAAATAGAATAGTTTTAGTGTACAGTATCAATGTACTCTTGAATAAAGCCTAAGAATCCGACACATATGTAAAATAATAATAATAATATCTCTACCCCTCATTCTAATCACAAGGATTAGCCCTGAGACTTGTGTGGGAGAAGGGGCGGCATATTATTCTTTCGCGGGCTACATTTGCGCCTCAAGAACGACTTACGTTGGTAGGCCCTAACCACCATTCAGTGCTGGAATGAGGGAAACCTGGAGAAACTCATTAGTTAGGAGGACAGCCAAACATCAACTGATTTGAATCTCTCACATTAACACCAAGTTGACATTCTTCCCATCCTAGACCATCGCCAGGATGGTTGCCAACCCATCCCTGCGAACAAGCCTTGATCTACGAGTAAACAATTTAATTAAAAATTGTTTGGTGGAATGGGGAATCGAACTCACGACCTCTGGGTTGAGCGATAGAGACACTAAACCCTGAGCCACCGGCTTGGTGGTTCAGGAGGTTTCTCTAATTAAATTTGAAACATTTATAAAGATATTGTGACTTTACTTTTAGTAGAAATTATAATGTTTATAGAACATTTTGACCTAGTTTCATATTTCATACCAGTTTTATATTTAAACATAATATATTTATGTTACTCATATACATAATAAAAATGTGTATCTTTAAATTTATTAAGGTTAAGAAATCGTTATTTCACTTGCTACAAGATAAATTTATTTCCATGCTTCTAGTTGCATTAACGAGTATTCAGAATAAATATTTGCTTAATCCAGCCAACACTAATGCAAGGAAATTACCGACTTGCAAATCGATTATCCTGCAAAAGTGTAGCGAATATTAAAGTCACCTTACTACTTCAAATAAGATAAAGTATTTGTGTTTCCTTAATTTAAAGAAGCTTTTACAGATAAAGAATTATCTAACGACCATTTAAAATTTTACCCAAATCTGAACCTCACAGTTAATTACTTTGGATAAAACTGAGTCAAAATCTGGAACATTTCTTATTACTTTTATAAAACAATGTTAATGGTAATACTATCGGGTGAAACAGGAATATGGCTCACATGTGTATCTTTTTTTTAGTTGTCGAGGTAAAAAGAACCGTAGTTTATTAGGAGACTAAAAACTGCAAGGACGCCATAAAATATTCTCAGATATTTAACAGTTATCCAAACTTTTGAAACTTCAATGTACCACTATACCACCCTGTATACCTTTAATTTAAACGATTTCAATCCATTATCAATTTACAAATCTTTATACTTTATGTCTGAAATTATTTTTGTGGCATATCTATATTCGTTTACTTTAGAATCTGCAAATAGAGAATAATACGCACGATTTAAAACAAACTATTTGCCGATTTTTATAGCGTAGGTGTAGAATGTCATTTCTACTTTCGTTTAATATCTAGAAAGAAACAGGGTCATTCAAGGTGACCGCCTATTAAGGCGTATCTTCAAAACTAATAGGGATATAAATTTGAAATTTTGACACATGCCATTTAGCCAGGAGATCTATTTTTTTAAATATTTTCGGTTATGGTCTACTTCCAGTTATACCGGAAATCTACGTCAATTTGCTTATTGTTAATGAAACGCCCTATATATTATTCCTTTACCGAAAATATCGTAAAATTCTGAGCCAAAAGTATGTATCATACCCTATAGCAAAACCCAGCCGTTTCGGAGATATTTTATAAAACATTTTATAAAGAATTTGACAGGTGCAAGGGTTCGTGAGAATATTTATAACTTTTTCGCTTAGCACGGGTTTATTTGATCCTTGGCCAAAGGAAAGAGCCTATATAAGTTGTGCTAAACTTTAGAGTAAAGATAAATTCAATAGGCCTATAGCAAATGTTTATCTCTCGTTACATTTTGGAAAATTCAAGTACCGAAAACTTTTTTAAGTCAAATGGAACACCCTGCGTTTGTACATTATTAGCTCACATTATTTAACGTTATCTTCCATATTTCTCTATGTGAAGTGTGGAATACTCAAATTAATACTAGAATACTCAAATGAGGACATACCTATTAATTTTATTTTATATTGAAGAAGAATGTCAAAAAATAATTTAGAAGAATCTGTAGAATTTTCAAACATCGTTTTCTTTGCTAAAATAAATGGAGCCAAGGAAATAATTAGTCCATAATCACTTCGGATAAAAATAACATGACTTCCTATAAAAAAATACTGTTAAATTGAACATCGATGGATTCGATCATGACTGGACCATGGCTGTGACCACCACCATCAACGGACTTTAACATTTCTTGATTTTTATTTATAGGGTCGCATAAAAACAATAGTTGTTCTAGTATATTGATACTATTGATACAATGTTAGTTCTGTTTGATAGTTGAGTTCTATTTTCAGTTTGGTTTTTTTTTATTCTTTATATTGTGGTCTTGATGTTTTCTTGTTGCATAATAGTTTACTTATCTACGAAGGTACGAAGGCGTAGAAGGGCCACACTATTAAGTTTTTCAGAATTCTGACTTTAAACTCGGAATTCCGACTTTAAGGTCGGAATTCTGACTTTAACCTCGGTATTCCAACTTTAAAGTCGGAATTACAAGTTTAATGTTTCCGAATTTTTTCAAATTCCGACTTTAAATTCGGAATTCCAATTTCTATGAACAGTTTTATAAAATTGAAGAAAATAGAGGTATTTTAAAAGGTTGTAGTTTTAACCCCTACAATGAATATACTGAAAGAAAAAGAATTTAATTCTAAATAACATGATGTAAAAAACTACAGGGTGTTCCATTTGACTTATATATTTTTCTTATACACACAGGGTGTTATATATTCCTATTATAATAGGAATATATAATTATAGTTAGATATAGGTATCTCCAAAACTAAGAATGATATAAATTTGAAATTTTCAGAGATGCCATTTTGGCAGGAGACCTATTTTTTAAATATTTTGGTTGGTTCGATTATTGATGCAATAAATCAACAGTTTTTGGTTGTAGATATTGATTGGGGCATGTGCGATGCATTGTAGGTAGGTCTGTATTAAAAAAATTAAGTTGATGGTGATGGAAAGAAAACGAATTTCCACAATTTTAATTATTTTCAAATAATTCAAAAAGAAAGAAATCGAAATCCTATATGATATAGTTTACAAGAAACAACGGGCTAAAAGAAAACATTTTGGCCTGATTTTCTAAACTATAATACATATTTCATGATACCAGTGGAATATTACTATTGATATGAAACCAGTGGAATATTAGTATATGAATTCCATAGATTTTATTATACAGTGCGAATGTTTAGAATGGAAACCGTAAATGAAATGCGCCCTGTAGATTTTTCGCAAAAACGCTCGGACACGTCAATTCTTAAATTCAATTACGCTTCTTTTGATACCATTGTTTTGGATATGACGTCATCAGGTAATCTCTGTGACGTCATCATGATATTTTTTCAAATGGGAATGTCCAGTTCTTTCATTAAATTTAAATAGAGAAAATATTCCTGAAAATGGCAATATACGACACTATGGCCTTAAAGTGGATAGTTTTTGAGATAAAGGGCTTTGAAGTTTGAAAAAAGAAAAAGTAGGTTAGTAAAAAAAAACTGTTTATCACAACATAACTAATAGGCCAGTCATTTAAGACATCGTAAGTCGCAAAAAATTGCAGAGTTCTGATTTTTTGGAATGTTGTTAGGATAGGTACCAATAGTGTAAAACCAAGTTTGCCGCTTCGAAAGACCTGTGCTAACTGCATGGTGCTCGAAAAACTTTTTTTTTTCGGACTTTTTTCAGTTTTTGGCTTATAACTTCTAAATGGTGCATCCTACGCCCTATACAATTTTAAAGTAGATAAAATTTACTACAATTTGAGTGCAACCGGAGCTTCATAGGTCTAATAGGTCCCGAGATACAGCACTTTAAAATTTGGCCATTTTTCCCAAAAAGTTCGAAATTGTTGTTTTAGCCGAATATCGGCTAAAATACTCAGCCTACGAGGAAAGTAATGGGAAATGAAGTTATAGAGCAGTTATTTAGCTTTAATTTAAGCATAAGCGGAGCACTGTAGGGCCAATAGTTCCCTTGTTATCAGGAAATAACAAAAAATGAAGGAAAATGGGATTTTTCAAGAAATGGAGTCTGACGAATTGCAGGACTTTTGTCAAGGATAAGAAAGACATAACTCAGTGGAAAATGGTTTTATATCATGCAAAACGAAATTGAGTTCAATTAATAATAACGTATAAATTTATCAAAATTATATCAAAATTGTATAAAAAATATTTTGGTAGTTTGGGAGACCTTGGACGTGAAATGTTAAACGTGAAGTGATGGTGGGACCTCAACTGACTCCTGCGACAGAAATACAGAGCACAACGTAAATTAGTATTTATTGCGTAATCAATTTTATAATAAATTACAACGAAGGATATGTAATATTAGGGTTACCTTTACGCACTTAGCGAGACAGTCGTGTTCTTTTGGAAGGCCCAGGTTCGTCAGACGGCTCTTCTTGGGACTTCGGAGACTCCTCTGTTGTCTGATTAGATCTACTACTAGATACTAGTGGTAAAGGGTCGTCGACGTCATCTTCATCCGACTAGGCCATGGCTAAAGGAGGAGTATTCAGGCAGGTCTTCCCCTGACAAATTTTGCAGTGATGATGACCCTGCGGTCAGGGTCATTATCATTTAATTCTTGTACTAGCTGAATCTTATAGGGATGCCATTTATTTTTTTTTCATGTATTTTATCACAGAACTTTGGCTAATTTCATGATTGGATGCGATTTGTCGCGAAGTAACATGTGGATTTTCTTGAGCATCTAACAACATACCTAGTTGTACATAGTCTGTAGTGGATGCTCAACCTCTGATGCAATTCCGAACATGTCCCAACCGGATAAATTTACTTACAATCTTACTCACTGTTGATTTTTTAATGCGTGGTTCATTCGGATATCTATTACTGAAAATGTTGCATACTTCATTAATTAATCTTTTCATTTCGCGACAACCTCTCAAAATAAAGATCCCAATTCTTTGTTTTTCTGTTAAAGTTCGTACCATTTTTAATTATCACAAAAAAATATTAAAGAATAACCGACTGTGACAATTAGTTTTAAATAATTTGCGGAATTGTCACTATCAGGATCAAATAATTGAAATTTTTTTTTTACTAGCCTACTTTTTCTTTTTTCAAACTTCAAAGGCCTTTATCTCAAAAACTATCCACTTTAAGGCCATAGTGTCATATATTACCATTTTTAGGAATATTATCTCTATTTAAATTTAATGAAAGAACTGGACATTCCCATTTGAAAAAATATCATGATGACGTCACAGAGATTACCTAATGACGTCATATCCAAAACAATGGTATCAAAAGAAGCGCAATTGAATTTAAGAATTGACGTGTCCGAGCGTTTTTGCAAAAACTCTACAGGGCGTATTTCATTTACGGTTTCCATTCTAAACGTTCGCACTGTATTTCGTCGCCACCGGTAAGCGGACTATATGAAAATAGATGCTTATCTCGTCTTTCTGTCAGGGTTAGGTAATATTTGCTTATTATTTCCCTTGTATACTTAATTATAATTATTACCAAGCTTTAATATGTGTGCGAAGACGTATATATTAAACGTCACTAAATTGCCTCCTCTCATACATAATAAGTCCTAACTATGAAAACAAATGAGCAATAACAGGAATTAAATACAAGAAGGGGCGAGAATATATTCACCTTTATGAAACGTCACATAATAGTATTTAATTAAAAGGGTTAAATACACTGTACATTTAAGTAAACGAGTTAATGCGCATTGCCTTTATAAACGAATATTTATTTAACTTAATTTAGTAGGTATCAAGGTACACCTTTTTTAAGTTATTCAGTAATATTTTTGATAGTATCAGCAAATTTTAATTCAAAATATATTTACTGACTTTAATTTATTTTTCAATTTATTTCTAATTATTATTAACATGAATAATGAATTAATATAAAATGGGTAATTGAAGTACAATGTGATAAAAACACGGAAGTAGGTACAATGTGGTAAAATTTGTAAATGTCCTAATTATTATTTTGCATTAAAGTCAAATGTATGTTCTTTACTGCATTTAACTAAATTTATTATATTTACTGAAATCAGACAAACTTCAAGTTATCTTTAAATATAACTATAAAAGTCATAAATAATAATAACATATTTTAAACTGATTTTTTTACATTTCATTTACCATCATAGAATCATAAAATTTCTTAAATTAGTTCACATTTAGAACACATTTTTCTTTAGCATGATTGTGATACTGTTAAATGGCTGTTTGAGAGGAATCTGACAAACTAAATATTTCAATATGGCTGGCCTAGCAAAAATCATGCTAGGCGAGCTAGGCTAGGCATTCTCAGCCTTATTAATAATAAAACTTAGAATGTTCTAAGACGTAACTAGAATGTAATTAGTGAAAACTGCATTAATAATGCCATTTAAATGCATGTTAACGCTAGAATGATGCTAAATCACTAGTTATCAGTTTGGGTATGTTTTACAATAAGTTAAAGTTAACCTAAAAGTTTGACAAAAATGTCAGCAGTTTTTCTTTTCCCTCCCAATTAACAGATCAAGAACGTTTTTCTGAAATATTATAATTTAATGCGAAATTTTCCGTATTTATATGTCAGTAACCTCAATAATTATATAAAATTTTATTATGGCATGGTTACTTATCCAATTCATTAGGGGGTTTTTGAACCCCAAATTTTAACACGTCGTTATCGTTATTCTGAGCATGTGCAGTTCCAAAAAGAGTATCATTTTTGGTACTACGCGTGCTCAGTATAACGTTTGCGATAACGATAAGGTAAAAATTTAAGGTGTTCAAAATCTCCCTATTATAAAAGGCAAAGTTAATGCTTATCAAGGGCGGATTTACCATGAATTCAAATTTTACATTAGCAAAAAGCAAAATCGTAATTATAGTTAAAAAAAATATAAACGTACTTCACTAAGGATATTTTATTAAACACTTCTATTTGCTATTTCATATTTGTCCAAAGGAAAACGTACCTATCTAAATGCACAGATAATTTTTAATTTCACAAAATTTTTTAAAAATGAGGTTCTTTGAGATACTTCCCCATGTTGTAAAGCTAAATCCGCCCTTGATTGATTATTAGCACAAAACAATTTTGACACAAGACACTTGTCAGTCTTGTCACTTTGGGTAAATATTTGTAAGTGCAGGTTAGATTTATTGCAGTGAAATTAGCTCTATCTATAAAATGAGATGTTGTCACATTAACTTCTTATTTAGCATGCTGTTAGTTATTTGTCTATAAATATTTAATTATTAATATGAACTACTTAGATTGATTTAAGAATCCGGTTAGTTGTCATTAGTAAACATGATGTTATTGTGATTATTATTAATATGGGTGCAGATGATTAAAACTAACAGTTTCAATCATCTCCAGATGATGTCAACTTAGTTGGCGAAACGCGCGTCGAATGCAGTTTAGTGTTTTGGTGTTATGTGGAAAACTACGTCAGTGATTATAAATATCTTATCACGAAGAAATTCCTCTTAACAAGAACAGGAAACTGAACTATAAAGAGTAGTAAGCTATATAGTCAAAAAATAAATCAACAAATTTTAGTTTCTCAGGAAACATTAAAAAATATCCTAGTGATTCCTTAACAAATTGTGGACAGTTCTAAAGTTTTCTAAAACCGACACAATAGTAACGATGGAATTTGGAACAGAGTATATTATTGGTTTTTGTTACTATTTACTTACTCCTAAATTTCTAATTCGTCAATCATAGAAAATTCCAGCGAATTTATAATTCCCAACGGATAGTATACTATACTAAATTTATTGCAGAACCTGCAGTAAACTAGTATATTTGGGATTTAACAGAAAGAACTTCTTCATTTGCTAGAGGTTTGCGGCGGCCGGCGAGTGTGCATTACATTTATTATACCATCTGTTGGGAATTGTCAATTTGCCGGGTGGTATTTTATGAGAACTTCTTCGTTGTATATATACATATACAGTTACAAATGTATAAATGTATTTTGCCACACTAAAAATAAATAATAAAAATAATACAGTAGAGACCCTGGAGAATTCCCAACTAACTGTATTTACACGTATAGTTTCTTAGATTTCTGTTTTATATCTTACTCCATTAATTACGGTTTCTTAAAGTTCTAAATAATTTGACCTTATTTGAAGGAGATGCCGAAAACAACTACTCCATGGACAATGTTTCATTATCTCCAGCATCTCCATGGAAGTCGCCACATCCTTCATCGAGATCAACTAACAGACGTTGACCGGTTTCGCGCTTATTATACGCTCGTCAGAGTGCCATAGACAGTGGAATCAATGAATGATGTTGCGACATGATTGCCTAAGGGGACTCCTGAATATTAGTAGTTGTGAGAAGCACACCATAGTACCCTCTTTGGATTTTTGCTACTATCTATCTGATAATTATTGTCTAATTGACAGACAGATAGCGATCTGCTTTTCCGCAGGTGCCATTACAGCAGTGAAGACAATAGAGAAAAAGACTTTGTCAGTGTCTGGTAGTTGATTTCGCTGAAAGATGTGACGACATCCATTGAGATGCCGGAGTAATGCAACGATAATAGGGGCACATTGCCCGTGGAGTTGTTGTTTTCGGCATCTAGTTCAAATAAAAAAGTAGGATTGTCTTCCTCAAAGACAATAGAGGTCACTGCTGTAATGGGACCTGCGGAAAAACAGACCGCTATCTGTCTGTCAATGTGACAATAATTGTCAGACGGATAGTAGCAAAGACCAAAAGAGAACACTACGGTATTTCTCACCACCACTAATATTTCATATATAGGTAACGTGGAAAATAAAAGTAAAAAACTATCAAAGAATACTTTAAATAACTAAAAATATAACTAATAACTAGGATTATCTTCCTCAAAGAAAATAGAGGTCATTGCTGTAATGGCGCCTGCGGAAAAGCATGTCGTTATCTGACTGTCAATTTGACGCATAAAACTGATAGTAGTACATGATGTAGTACTGCAACCTTACACCGCCTCGGTAGCGTAGTGAGCTTGAGCGTGTTGTGGTCGCATTCCTTCGTCACACTGCCTATCATGGCCTAGGTTCGATCGCCAGCTCTGGCACAGGTAATGGCGGTAGGTATGGGGTATTTGTCTATATTTTCTATGTGTAATCCCCTTCCGGACAGCTTTTGGCTTGCGATTTGGGGGTTGTCTAATTTATGTGATGTTTTTTAACCTCACTGTATAAATGGCTGACAACCTATTGTTCACTTTAATTAAGAAGCTTTTCCAGGTTTCCCTTATTCTCGTACTTGACAAATCCCACACAAATCTCTGACTTCCGGGCTCGTCATTACGATGAAAGTGAAAGATAGACATATTATTTATTTACGAGATCATTGATCAAATGTAAAGTATTTCCTCAGGGTACATTATTTTACATTTGGTATTTCATTAAAAAAAAGAAATTACAAGGTTGCATTTTAAAACAAGTTATACATCCCGAATGTGGATGTTGAATTGTAACATACTGCTAAAATGAACAGAAATTTATACCCACTCAGCTACCGTAACATGAAACTTTAAAATAAAGCGCTGCACCATGTGAAAACATTAAAAACACAGTTAGACTCTAGAAGTTGAAATCAGCTTACATAGTTTCCAGAATGTCTGCAAAATTTTCGTCTAGATCCAATCACTTCTTTTATTGAGGCAAAAATATAGGTATAAAAATATGTTAATTATTGAGAAATGTATTGAAAAATTTTAAATTCAGTCATGTCCTCTCCTACTTTAGCGCTCTCAAATACTCTCCTCCTAACTAAAAATCATTTATTTAAAATAACTAAAAGGCTTATTAGGTATCTGCAGAAACCAAATATTTTTGTATGTATTATAAATCAATAAACAGAAATTATTCCAAATTTTCTGTTACAGCCTGTTAGAATATTGCCTGTAAATATGTATTTACATATTAACCACACTTAATTGGTTAAAAATCAGCTAAAAACGACCATACGATTTCTTTGATTTGATAGGGTTATAACAGAAAGAGAAAAATTATTTGAAATTTAATACTTATAGTATAATACTAAGTAGCTAGTTAACCACAAACGTACCTACCTTAATATTCTTTTAATCTTGTTAGGATTTTATTTTATATTTAACATTTAATTTTCAGAGTTTAATTTTAAACTATAAAAGTAAGTTTTCTGGCACAAGAAAACACTTACATTGTGTCAGGGAACTAGTTAATAGAAAAACAAAAGTATACTCTTTTTTTGGGATTACACCACCGGTAAATAATAAAAAACGGCAAACCATTTTGTACCATACAAACTTTCTGCTGATGACGAATTGAGGATCAACATGAAACGTATAGAAAACAGCTAGGTAAGTGTTTAATTTCTTTTAAGTTTTATTATAAGAATTATTTTATTTAGACATAATTCAAAATATGATTTGAAATATTACAGAATTTTGTATAAAACTGATTGTGAAACCCACTGATGAAATTCAGTTCATTTATCAAATACTTATTTTATTGCATATTACCAAGTGGCTTTCTTGGGGCAAACTTTTGAAGTTTGCCCTTATACTTCACTTTGAATATTTAATTTGAATACTTTTGGTTTCCTGTTTTTTTTTTTGGTTTATTATTTGACAGGTGGTGTAATCTCAAAAAAGACTACAATGAATCAGGAAAATACCCCACAAATAAGTTACAGACATTATGTATATATATTTCCAACATATTTGACCGGAATTTCCAACTCCATTAAGCTGATACATTTTAAGAATATAAAAAGTTAAACTACATGTTGGGTTTTTCATACACATCTCTTTAGGGCTACAGGGAAAAGATATATCAAAATTATATAGAGACAGATAACTTTTAAACATATTCGTTATATAAAGTAGAACATGTTGTTGGAATCTACATTGAATTATCAGATTTTTAAAGTAAATAAAGAAACACAATAAAAGGAAAAATCCAACATAGCAAGATTATCATGAAAACTAACCATTGATATACCTTCTAAAATAATTGTTTACTGAATATGGTAGTTTTATGCTATAACATCATTTACTTCCTAGTGCATTCTTTCCACTTACTTAAAAACCTGATAATTATATGTAGTTAACAACAGTATTTGGTTATTGGAAGGAGATGCTGAAAACAACTACTTCACGGGCAATATGCCCCGACTGGCGTTGCATTACATCAACATCTCCATGGATGTCGCCACATCCTTCATCAAGACCAAATACCAGACAATGACCGGTTTCGATCTTGTTATGATCTCATCAGATTGCCATAGGTATCGGAATCGATGAATGATCTGGCGACATTGATTGCCTAAGGGGCATATGTGAATGTTTGTAGTGGCGAGATACAGTGAAATACACTGCAGTGCCCTCTATGGGTCTTTGCTACTACCTGTCTGACAATTATTGTCTAATTGTCCTTCCAATAATTAAGTAGGATTGTCTTCCTCAAAGACAATAGAGGACGCTGTAATGTCATCTGCTTTTCTGTAGATCGTTATCTGTCTGTCAATTAGACAATAATTGTCAGACAGGTAGTAGCAAAGACCCATAGAGGGCACTGCAGTGTATTTCACTGTATCTCGCCACTACAAACATTCACATATGCCCCTTAGGCAATCAATGTCGCCAGATCATTCATCGATTCCGATACCTATGGCAATCTGATGAGATCATAACAAGATCGAAACCGGTCATCGTCTGGTATTTGGTCTTGATGAAGGATGTGGCGACAGCCATGGAGATGTTGATGTAATGCAACGCCAGTCGGGGCATATTGCCCGTGGAGTAGTTGTTTTCAGCATCTCCTTCCAATAATTAAGTAGGATTGTCTTCCTCAAAGACAATAGAGGTCGCTGTAATGGCATCTGCTTTTCTGTAGATCGTTATCTGTCTGTCAATTAGACATTAATTGTCAGACAGGTAGTAGCAAAGACCCATAGAGGGCACTGCAGTGTATTTCACTGTATCTCGCCACTACAAACATTAACAGTATTTGGTGTTCTGATTAATTATTAATATTGTTACAGGATACCCGACACAGTGCCCGAGTGCGGCGTTGCCAAATCTACTTTTCAAATAATGGAGATAGGCCCTTTTGCTCCCATTTCCTGGATGTCATCAGCGGTACTCATCGAATATCCCTCGTATAACTTAACTGTCGATTAATTATGGAACTGCCCTGGTATGCGGATTATTCGTGAGTATTCGATGGAAATTTCTATGAGGATCTGGAACTCTAGTTTGCCTATATAAAACCCGTGACGTTCCAGCGAGAAAATCAGTCTTAATCAGGCAGCGATCAAGAGAAGAAGCAATACTTAAGTGAAATAGGTTCCATTTTCGAAGTGTTTTCGGTGTGTAATTATTTAGATATTGTACAAGAAGTGTTATATTGTGTCTAAGTGTTAAATAAAAATTTGTACTGTTGTATAAAAGTCTCACTTATCTTTAGAACCCCGGAAGAAGTAACAGTACTTATGTTCAAGTGTCAGCTGTTTATATGTATTTTAGCTTGTATCTCTTCTATATAGCCCTGAAGAAGGCTTGTGTTCGTAGTATAAATTGAAACATTAACTGTTTAGTGTATTACTTCACCGATGTCCTGCATCGTGTTTTTTTTATAATTTTCAATTTTATAATTTCCCATAATTATTAGTTTTACAGTATTTTCCGAACATGTTACAAAACCATACCTATTTTACTTTGATGGCATTGATTATTTCACAAAGAACGACATAAAATTAATTTTGAATTCAGAATAAAATGTAGGAAATTTAATTACCAAAAAAACAATTAATGTTTAATTGACTAGCAACTTAAAATTAATATACTAATTAACACTGGCGCAACTAATTAAATAAATGGCGCTAAATGCTTCAATAGACTAGCCAATAAACCAGTTATTTAATTTCACCCTTTCTTTATTTTTAATTAACTTTAAGTAAATATAATTCGGCAAATAGAAAATAAAATACATTTAATATAATGTACAGTCCTTTGAGAAGCGTTAATTATCTCTTTCACTAATATAAAATAAATGTTCATTAAGAAATGATAAATATGATACCGATTTCAGATAAATATCATTGCTCATGTTACCTAGAAATAACAATAAGTAAGTGCCTTTCTCAATAGAGTAAATGTCCATTACTAGTTGAGTAATAGACATTTACTCTATTGAGAAAGGCCTAACAAGCCGAAATACTAGTATAGAGAGTGTTTTCTATATATTTCTTGAAACATCTAAATGAGAACTGTGTTTTTTTCAAAACAATTATTTTCACGATGTTTCATAAAGAACCATCCGATTCCATTATCCACTTTATTTATGATAAAGATAATGATAATGATAATAATAAAACGTTGAACGGAGAAACATGAAACGGAGGCCGCAATCTTCTGCAACTGCATAAAGATAAGCCATTGCACGGTGTCTTTTATAAGAACCTTGAAGCCCATGGCTTATCCTAAAGGCTGACCTTTGCTTTTTAAGGTCGACGGGGCTTAAATCGAAGGACGAGGCATTCACAATGACTTGCCAGGATTGTGTATTTAACATCCTCGTCGCAGACAATCATGCATCTGCTCTCCGCTTGTCCCGCATATGCAGTCTCTGTCTATATCCATAGACATAACGCGGCTTTACGAGTGATTTTCTGCGGCACTCGTACGAAATAGATGAAACACCAGTGCTGCCATACTTTCCAGGGGATATTGAATCCGTTGTGGGGAATGAGAAGTGCCGAATATATCGGAACTATTATAATTTCCCATTCTCAAAGCAGATTCGAGCCAATAAGCCTGATGTATCCTCCTCGACCACCAGTTTAAGACAATGTTTGTCATCGAGTTTTCGGCTCCTACCAAGACCAACATTGTCTTGAAAGACGAGGAGAAACGGACGTAATTTCGAGATCTTCTCTTCGAACTCCGCAGACTCCATCCAGAACATACTATGAAGCTTGTGGTACTGATAATAGAAGCCCTCGGTGAAACAAGAGATATACTCAGCATGTCGAAATTCGGCAGATCTTCTAGCCGGAAGAATGCAGAAGCAATTTTGGGTTCACTACGGCTAATCAGGGCACACGATTCTCGGACTCAATAGTTATTCACCCCACGGATGTGAGGAATAGCTACTGATAACCACCATGAGCCACAATAGACCACATGGTCGCGGTGGAGGGTTTGGTTTTCGGCTAACTCACTTTTGAACCTAACCTACTGATAACTACCAGCGCACGACCCTGACAATCAGACCGGTCGACTAGATTTAAACAAAAAAAATAAAATAATAATAATAATATGCTGCCCCTCTCCCACTTCATGCCTCTAAATTTCTAGCTAATCCTTGTGATTAGAAGGTAGGATTATTATCATGAGGGATTAATGTTGTTTTATTGAATTTTAACTACTTTCGTAGTTACATATTTCCTCGCATATTTCCCACCGTTATTTTGAAAATATTAAAACAATATTTGAATGGAAGCCCTGAATTTTTTTATTCTGGTCACAAGCATAGAAGCATCGTGTTGTTAAGATATAAAATAAAGAGATTCTGTACAATATATTATGATATTCCATATGTAGACCCAAAGAGAAAATGATTTGGCTAACAGATATTTCAAATTACAATTTTATAGTAGACAGCATAAGTAACTGCATTTTTAGTGACCGCCGTCACTTATTGCAGAAATCAAAAAGTACACTTTGAAAATACCAATGTTCTAGTGAAGTATTTGGCCGAGAGGAATAACACTTAAAATTTACCTGTGTAAGTCATGCTTTTCAATTTAGAGGAAAAATCCATTTGGGTTAAAACTTCCCTGAGGATACATCTGATTAAAACTTTTAATGAAAGCTATAATATATCATGATTTTTCTTGCTATAGTCAAACAAATATAGTTGAAACTATTCGTGATATTATGGGTGATGTTAATAAACCTTCAAATTTTACACTTATTATTTGCTTGTGTACTTATTTACACTTGTAAAATCGCAGCATTATATGGAGAAAATTATGTATACTAATTAAATAATGAAGCATTACATAATTGTGATTCCTAATCAATATGAAATTTTACCAATAATAAATCATTTGATCGTGATTTTATATTCTATTATGAAATATTTTACTTCCTTTGTGGGAAATAATTATTAAAACCGTGAAATACTATTTTGTTATCAAAATATGCATTTTTTCCAAAATATCAAAATAAAGGCGTAATGTCGTGATTGCCAAATTAACGTATGTTATAACTAACATACAGCGTGTTTCAAATTGGATGCAATAACACTGGAATCTTAGAAACCATTACAGATAGAGACTAGGTTAAATTGAGGCAAAGTAAAGCTTTGATGAGCAATAATATGCGTCAAAAAAATCAAGGCTAAATTGATTTTCTTTGAGATATTTGAAAAAAATTCTAAAGAAGAGCTATTGGAAAAAAGGACACTTTCTCGTATCAACTTTTTACGCTCTATTGAATGTGTAAACACTTTTTTTAAGTAACATTCTGTCTCTTCAGAGCCATCATCAACTTGATTTTTTCTAATACGGCCCCATTAATATTATTACATCACTCGACAGCATTTTTCCTCTTAAACCAATTAATCATTTAAGTTTACCATTTAAAATAATATTTTATTTTAAAGTATGACTTTTAAAACATAAGTTATTAAACACTTTCCTGTCTTCAGTTTTTTTAATTATGTAGACACACTGGACACATTGCAGAACTTATCTAAATTTTAATAAAATTAAGTAGGTAAGTAGCATTATAAAAATACTTCATGATTCATCTGGCTCATTCATGGAATTGGTAGTGTAGTTTGAATAATTACAACTTTAATGTATACAAGCTATAATGCAAATTGTTTGTGTTAGCCAAATGTTTATTTATAGAACATTGCCAACAGCACAGCATGTAGAACTGAACTTATATTGTAATTATTTACCAGGCCTCTGCTCCTTTGTTCCTGCTTCATAATGATAAAGACCTAGAAACCCCGATCAAAGCCGTATGTTTACCACCACTTCATCGAAAACAAACGGATAGTTGAACTTTATATTGGTTGGGGATATGAACATAAGGGTTAGTGAGTATATTAAACTCTATTTTAAGCTTATTAATAATTTGTTTAATATAAGTAATAATAATAACAATAACAATAATATTCAGTAATACTGAATGCACACACAATCTAATCATTAATGTTGATTTTGATGTTTTAATGGTCTTACATTATTTCATGAACATTTTGTCTTATAAACAATAAAAAACGTATTTATTTTATGAAAATTTACACGAAAATTTCACGAAGGAAAATATATAGTTTGTAATGTACCTACGGTACTTTACTCCTCTGTCAAATTTGGTATACGATATGCTAAATATCACTTAATATAATAATCATTCATTTATAGATATAGATCACTTTCATAAAACGCTGTAATTATTTACAATAGTTTGAACAAGCCTCTAAAAAATTATCTGTTAACAACTTCTGTAAATCAATTGCTAGTTGCCATCGGCTGACTGTGAATAGTCAGAGATTAGGGAACCTGAGCACGTGGGTATCCATAAAGTGCATAGTATCCATAAAGTATCCATAGCTTGGCGTTAGTTCTCATAACCTCAGTTATAACCATGTTGTAACTGTATTTGCAAAGTTAAGATCAGTTAATTTTGAATTGACATTCACTAAATAATCTAGCGATTCACCCACAATCTCATGGTAGCTGATGTTATTAAAGGTCAAGGGGTTCTTAGGAATCCTCATAGATTGGTACTTTCCCCACTATTTATATTGAGCTTCATCCAAAACTCCTTATTATATTGTATTTTCAATTGCATTTGTTAGTTTAGTTTTAGTCTCAGTTTTTGTCACTCTGTTTTGGGCGAGTTCTATGTAATACTCGGAAACTCGGATAGCTAGTTCAGTTTCTTGTTTAATTTAATCAAATTAAGTTGAAACAATGTTGACATCCTTTATTGAAGTTACAAAATTCATGCGCAACCCTACGCATTAAGGGACCTACCTTAATGTTGAAACCACCAGATAATTATTATATTACATAGGGGGTTTTTTGCATAAAGGCCAATTTAGTAAATTTCAAAGAGCAATTTATCTTAAAAGCCACACTAAGTAGGTATATTATTTCATTGTTCAATTAGTACGTTAATTCTCTACAATTTTCGTGAACTATATTGTATACCTAATTTCAATATTTTCAGAATTAATTGGCCAGCCAGGTCTCCAGACTTGACTAAATTAGGTTTCTTCTTGTGGCTGCATGTTAAGAATGCTGTTTACCGATCTTCGTCAACAACACCAGAAGATAAGAGATAACGGGTGCAATACTCATTTGTTTCGGGTTCCGTGGAGATATTGCATATCATTTTGGAGATTTGGATTTTGGAGATTTGCATATATTTGTGATATGTCAACAAATAATTCATTCTTAAGAAGATTAAAAAAATGTGTTGAACGTAATCGAGGGAATTTTGAATTCCTTGAAATTATGAAATTAATTTTAAGAAACTGTCCAAATGCTTAATTATTACGCAAAAAATCTGAAATATCCAGAAAAATCTTATAAGTAATGCTTACGATTGCCATATGTGCCTCTTATAATTCTATTTAATGATTCTGGTAGAAAAACTGCAAATTTCTCTGAATATATTGAAATTAGGTATAAGATATAGTTCACGAAAATTGTGGAGAATTAACGTACTAATTAAAATATTTAATAACAAAAAAAATTTAAAATTGGGAAGTCTGTCAGACTATAAAGAATGTGTCAGCTTTCGTAATCATTAAGATTGATGATTTCTGCGCATGCGCAAATCGAATAAAGGGTCTAGGTATAACACACACTGTCCAAGATACTCAGATTGGTGACTGACTATCTGAAGCTGAAGGATACCCATTTATATACCGGACATTGCTTTCGGCGAACGTCAGCTATATTTTTGACTAATGTTTCTGGATATTTTGACGCTTAAATGACATGGAGACTGGCGTTCATCATCTGCAGCAGAAAATTATGTGGAAGAGTTAGTGACTAATAAGATTGAGATAGCAAGAAAAATAATGTATGGTGAAGAGGCAGGATAAGTCACCCTGTTTTTAATCATTGTGAAGTTAATTTTTATGTAAACAAATAAATGTTATGAATTTTATTGTAGTTTGACAATTGGCAATTTACTTTTGCCCACTCGTTCCTACAGAAATAAGTTGAGTGAACAAAACAAAGGGTTTTGAGTTTTGTATCTAAGTAACAAACTGCATGTTTCAAGACTTTCAAGAGCAGGATTAAACAAAATGATTGTAGAATGGTAAAAATAATTTAAATTATAATTAAAATTACCTTTATACTAAGATCTAAAATTGATTTACAGTTATGATTATGATAATATAATTAAGCGATGTCAAGCGGAAGATCATTGAGTTGTGTGTCAAAGGTAGAGAAACAAGTGAATGAGAATCAATAGCCAATTTAGGGAATCTGATCTTTCTAGGAAACTTTATCTGAAGACGAAGATCCGATTCAGTAAAATTAGCCGTTCTACCAATCACTACTCAGAAGTTGACGACTAAATAATAACTGTTCCAGCTCTTTTATGCATGCGTTTTCGTCCACGAAACGCGGAGTTGAGAAAAACGCCGCGTTTCAAGAAAGCATGAATATAGTTACCATATTTATGCATTTTACGAGCGTTGTTTTGTTGTCGCGTTTTAATTTCTGTCGCTGGCCTGGCGACACGCGTTTTGAAAACGCAAGAAAATATATCAGCGTTTTTATGCAAGGCGCTGTTTGTCGCTAGTCCAGAGGCTCGAAAATAGATAATATAGTAGAAAATGTTGACCAAACAAGACGTTTGCAATGGAGACAATTGATGTTGAGCTGTTCATCGATACTATCAGAGAAAATTCTGTTATATAAGATTCTTCAACGGAATTTTATAAAAATAGACAGTTGAAAAGGGATAAATGGAAAGAAGTTTGTGAAATTATGTGCCCTGATTTTACCCATAAAAGTGAGTCTGAGTGTTATTGCTAACATTTCTGCAGGAGAAAATGCTAGATCCTGTGAAAGCTCCACTTTCTTCAATAAAGTATATATCTGTCAATTTGCGATGCGTGGTAAAATACGTGTGCATAAAGTACAGTTTGGTATAAGCGGCGTTTTTCTCAACGCGTTTCGTGGACGAAAACGCATGCATAAAAGAGTACTGAGTTAGGGAAGAACAAGGTGCAATGCGCCGATATGGCCACGTGAGTGCGAATCCTCTGACCGAGACTATGAAGTACGAACTGCAATGTGCAAGCCCCCAACGTGGTCATGCACTCATTCTCAAACGACACAAAAGCCGTACAAACTAAACCCTCAAGCTTTCACGTGGCGTATTTCTTTAGCGATACAATGAACACGTGTCGATGGTCATTCCGATGGCACATTTCTTTGGAAAAATAACATTAAGCCTAGTACCTATTCAACTTGGAATTCTTTTTGCTAGTATTCCAGTATCTTTAATACTCCATTTTTCTCCTAACAAAAGATATAAATGTAAAATGTTTTGCTATATTAACCATGATTCGCTTATATTTTACTACTATTAAATTAAATAAAAATAATATAAGCATCTCTTGAAGAGAAGATAAATATTATTTAATAAAAGGTGTTTCAATTTATAGTTATATAGTAAATTATCCAGGATTCATACATTCTGTTAGATATACATAAATCTCTGTTTATAAGAATATATAGAATTATTTTAGTTATTAAATTCTATTTATTTATAAATTATTAGTTTTAGTTTTTTGAATTATAAAGATTCTGTTGTGTTTAAACATAAATAGTTATATAAAAGAGTAATCACATTATTAAAAAGTAACTTCTAAGTATTGATATGTAAATGTAAAAGTAAGTAAATTTAATAATGTATATTTTAGATAAGAAACTATTAAGTAAATTTAATAATGTATATTTTAGATAAGAAACTATTTTCAAAGCCTCTCGGATGCATTGTGGTTGCTAATGAATCGCTACAATTTCTGAAATGAAGACGATCAAAACAAGGTAGTATTCGGAAGAGATTCGCTGCTGCTAACATATCCTGAACAACTTTGCAGAGTACCATTTTCTCAAAGCGGGCAATATCAAACATAATCACTTTCACTTTTGAGTTACAGCATCCCCTCCCTGGTGTAATAGTAATAAATTAAACGCAATGACTATTCAAGATTTTTGTTGATTATCGCCATAATTAGCCTTTTGACACGCAGGCCACCTTTACGCCAAAAAACGACCCTAAATTTGTTCTATTTGTCTGTCTATCTACATCTACCTGGATTAAGGTAAAAATAGTGTGTTCCAGTTTGGATTAGTCGAACCAGGTATTTTATGGAAATGTAGGTATCTATGTGACTGTATCTTTTCTATTGGATTATCAGGTCTATACTTCACTGCCTATATTAACACATATATTATTTGTGGAAAAAGCTCGTAGATTTTTACAACAAAATATTTATCGGTTAAATTTACCAACAAACGCCAAAAGTCGTTTAAAAACATGTAACTATATACGTTCGGTAAATACCAAATTCCTCTGAAATTACGTGATAAATATCTCAACCATCTAAGGTTGTCCCTGCGATGATAAAATCAAACTCCATTTATTTAAGCTGGCTTATAAAAAACGTCGCAAGCTGTAACTTCGTCGTTTTTTATTCGATTTTAAAAAGCAAAAAAGAAAAAAGAATAATTCAAACACTACAAACTACTACCCAATATTGATTTTTTCAACATCAACCAAAGCGTCAACAGACGGTCAATCGAATATTGGAATGAATATGAAAGAAGTATGCATTTTATCTATAAAATTTACGAATTTGCAAAATCCTGAATCCAAGGAATCAAGAAAAATATATCATTTCAATTAAAAGTAAAAACTGGCATGTCGGTTGGTGTACCAATTTGTAGTGTTTTTTTAATCAATCATGTTAATGTTTCTTAGAATCGGAAAAATTGCAGAGTTACAGCTTTCGGCGTATTTTATTCGGCTGTCGAGTCCCAAAACTGGGACCACAGCTAGATCCATTCTCCACTCTAGGGTTTCCTATTGAACGGGGATCTTTGTCTACTCGCTGAAATCACTCTTGACTCGCAAGGTTCCAAGAATGATTTATTCAAGAGCGTTAGTCTCATATGAGCGCAGCCCTCAAATTCACTCAGAATGTGCAGCGCAGACTCATCTGAATCATCGCAGAACCGACATACATCTTTCTGCCAATCTTATACTACAGAGTGCAACTTTTATAATAGGTATACTTATTAAATAGCAGTGCCCTCTTATGGGCCATGGCATACTCCCAAACGAAGGTTTATTTATACCTAGCCTCTTAACAGTTCTTTTCTGCGAAGAAACCTTCCATCAGTGCCTTCATATGACTCTGTCGTGGTTATAAGATCCAGTAATTCCTATGTTCTAGTTCCACCCTTTTTCTAGTAGCGGACAGAAGAAATACATTTCAGATCCATTTCTAGAAAGTTCATCTGCGCGTTAATTTCCTTCAACGCCTTTATGATCTAGCACCCAACACAGTCTTATTGTATTGGTATTTGATAGTTTAAGTAGCCATTGGGGACAATCCCAGACAAGCTTCAACTAACCTTATTTGAGTTCAACGCCTTTATCCTATCGAGCTTTGCTTTCGAAGAATATGTAGAATTACGCTCCGACTATAGCTTGTGCGCTATCTATGCCTCAGTCCAATACTGCAATCCCTGTTACTCTGTCTGTTTTGGAGCCATCTGTGAATCTCACGACGCTTCAACACTCCAGAGAATTCCTTTGACTTCCAATCACTAAGATTATGTATTTCAACTTCGAATGACTTGCAGGAGTTAAACTTTGCAATAAGGCTGTCAGATCTCATCCCTAGAATAGATTCTGACATAAATATCTGATGTTGGAATATCCCTTCCTTGGGGACAATCATTAAATACTTACCTACCCATTACCATTACCCTACCTGTTCAATCATTATTATTTCTGATTCGATACGCTGCTACCCTTGCTCATCTTTCCAATATTACATATATTGATGGTAGATTTAGATTTAGCAGGATTTTTAACAAAACTGATGGAGACGAAGCCATAGCTCCAGTTATACCTGTACAGACCAACCCCTTAATCTTCTTCTTTAGATTTTCTATTACAGTGATCTCGGTGGTACTATCCTGCTACCATACCAGACCCTCATAAAGTATTCTACTACACTGAGACTTCTCTAATGCCTGTATTTATAGTCGGTCCTCGAGGACACCTTATGTTGTATAATACTTGAAGAAGCCTTAAATGTTTTTTGAATGTTCCTTCAAGCTTCAATCCTGAATAATCCTTAAGCTAAGTTGAGAGCTACCTTAAGGGTCCCTTCAATATGTAGACATGCGCAAATGGACTGAAGCAAATTGTTTTCTCTTTATAATCGGTAAGAGGTTAGATTTCTCTTTTGATTTAAGTCTAATTCTTTTATAAGTCTAGTAGTTTATAAATTTAATATGTGGTTATTAGTTAAAGCAATGGCAGATGATAATTTTGACGATCATTTTTATTTTCAAAATCTGCAGGCAGAAATACATGTCAATGTTGTTGAACGTTTGCCAAATACCAGGTATACTCGCAACACAGTCATCCTCTAGAATTATATGGAGATGACGAATTTAAAAGCCGTTATCGCTTTTCGAAACATACAGTAATTCATTCAATATTACCACTAATTGTTGATGGTTTACAAGTTCTGACTAATCGTGGTTTATCTGTCTCACCGGTTTTAAGAGTGCTAATATGTTTGCGATTTTATACAACAGGAAATTACCAGATAAATTCGTCAATTCGTTAATTCCAGAATAAAATTTTTCAATTAATTTTCTGTTTTTAATGTGTTTCCGGAGATTTGAGGAAAGTTAGCCAAGCTACGGTATCGATAACTGTAAAAGCAAATATCGACTGTACTATAAAACTAAACTGTAAATAGAAATATATAAGTAAGTACAAGTAATGTTAGTAACTTTACCAAATATTGCTAAAAACTATTCACACTATTCGAACATTCTTGTTCGAATTCACACTCCGCCGAATTGCCGAAGGAGCGTCTTTAAATACACCTTAAATACAATTAAATACTCAAGGAACACTTGGTGAAGATCGACTCAAGTCAAAGCTTGAGTACTGACTATAGATACGGGCATAAGCCTCACTATCTTTGCTGTCAATCCCGAAGGACTGAAAGTGGTCTCGTACCTCTAGTAGATAGTGGTGCCAATTCCTAGTTTTAAAAAATATATACCTAGCAACCACCATATAATATCATGTATATATTAACAGAAATAATGTTTAAACTGTCATCATGGCACTCATGATTTGCATGTATACATAGTTTTTTAACCGAACAATTACAATTTTATAAAATGGTGAAGTCTAACTGCTCTAATAATTTTTTGCTACAAATACTTTACTAAGAAATTTGAACAAAACTATTGAAATAAAATACATTGCTACCGATTTCAAGATGATCTGCGATTTAGACTTTCTCTTAGTATGTACTAAAAACAAAAGAAATAAGACAGACCAACTTTGACTCTTCATTTAAATGTCATAAATTTGGTTCCATTTCCTTTATATCTCGCAACCGTATTAGCTAATATCGGACGTTTGGGCCTTTCACTTTAAAAATTAAAATTACTGAGTATGCTTACGCATATTGAGCCTAAGTGGGCATCATCATGTAGGTATCATTATTAAGACGGTATTTCACTAATCTGAGAAGAAAATTGTATCTTCTCAATTTTTCTTTTAATTTTCGTGATGTACTACTCAAACAATCATATAAGAAAAATTTCGTAATTTATTACCCATAAAATCATCATTAGTATATAAAAAATCGTCAGTAGCAGAGGTTTGTCCATTAACTGGATAATTACTTGCGATATTATAATAAGATAGACCAATGAAGTGCGGACTCGAGTTCGTGCCATGATTATAGCTGGTATTTTTTATTATAGCCATTATTTTAATTATAGTCAAACATTGTGTATTAAAAGGCTATCTTGCATTCTTGAGTTAATAAACCAACTTAGAATATTACGTAAAATAAGATTACATGAAAATTTGAAGGTACAATTAACAACACAAAAGGGATTAAAAGGGCTTTACAAACAAAATTAGACAGACGCGGTTTAAAGATCAAAGAGAGGTGTATAAAAGATATGAAGTTGAGGAGAGAAATATTCTCGTGAATTTGGTTAATGTAATAGCAAAAAACTTGTTACATCTTGTTAGGCCATAATCTAAAAGTTGGTTCAAATACAGGTGAAAGTCTCAAATATTTTGTTTAATAACTTTGCGGGCACACAAATTAGTTCTTAACATACAATTTAATCCTATTTTTGATGTTAGTTTTACCTTAAATTTGTTTATAAAGTAATCCTATTTTAGGTACCTCTAATATTAGTTCTAAATACTGTTAAAACCCCTGTATTATCTTTATTTTCGTCATATACATTATTTCAGGTTGCAGAAAATGCAAATGGCATACATTTTGTCTCAATTATTGGTTTTGTACTATATCTTCAAATAAACGAGTCTGTTTTCACCATTTTGATTTAGCAAATAAACAGCAAGTAATCAAGGTATTATAGATTAGACCGGTGCCATTTTGGTGCTAACTTTTAAAAAGTACCGGGTCATTTTTGGTTACTTTGAGCATTATTATAAATGACAGCCAACACTACGTTACATTATACAAAGTTTACTGTTACCTCATCTTGGTCAGTATGTTCAGACTCTTTTCTCCAGTTACAGTTAACATTATATTAAGTATGGCAAAATGCCTGTTTGTTTTTTAAGTACTTATAAATACGTATAAAGTCTTGTTTTTCAAATATTGTTACAAACTCACTAACACAGTGCCCGAGTGCGGCGTTGCCAAATCTACTTTTCCCTCAGCCTTAAGGAAATTGTGCATAATCTGGCAACATCGCCTCTGGGGGTGCCCTTGTCCATTTTTCCTGGATGTCACCATTGGTAATTATCGAATACCCCTCGTATAACTTGGCTCTCGATTATTTATTGAACTGCCCTGGTATGTGAATTATTCGTGAGTATTCGATGGAAATTTCTGGATCTAGAAGCCTAGTTCACCTTTATAAAACGCACGGCATACCGGCGAATAAGTCATTCTTAATCAGGCAGCGATCAAGAGCAAATAAGTAATACTTAAGTGAAACAACTGCAATTTTCGAAGTGTTTTCGGCGTGTATTTATTTAGATATTGTACAAGAAGTGTTGTATTGTGTTTAAAGTGTTAAATAAAGATTATTACTGTTGTATAAAAGCCTTACTTATCTTTAGAACCTCATATTTTGTGATGACTATTTCAATTTCATGAAATTGAGGTAATATCTTTTGTTATTGTAGGAAACAATCATTTCATATCTGATACTATCATTCATGATCTGATATTGCTTATCTATACATATTTGATGGAAGACATGGATGGTCTAGCAGATGTATTATAAAATATAAATCACATATTAACGATTATACGAAAGGGAAACAATCACTTGGTAAAAACTTGATAATGATTATTTTTTGTAAATACTAAATACAAATGTAATTGTACATTGCATATTAAGGCGGTATACTGTCGGCAATAATTGATTATTGAATAGAATGTAAAATGGAAAGCAATGATTGATTATCGATTTTCCTTATAATATTCTGAAGATGATTTAAATATATTTATTTATTCACACTATATTTGAATTGAAAATTCAATTGTAACTATAATCCAGTAATAAAATCTTCTTGAAAATTACATTCTTTCGAAAACTGTTGCAACGTTTGTATTTGGTAGTTTCACGTACTTTATTTAACACAGTACATCGAGGCATTCCATAAATACAAACCACAAATACCATAAATACAAACTTGTTTCAACAAGTACTGATAAACTTTCCTGAATAAGTTTTACGTGATCCACTCGACTATTATGAATAATTGCCAGTTATTACTGATATTTACTGAACTGAATGCAAATAATAGCAATTTCAATCCTTTTTTCATTTCTAGTTTCTAGTCCAATCTTTAGAGTATCTCTCTTCATTACATTCTAAATTGCAAACAATCGACCTGTAAGTCATAATAGTTTCCAAATTGTTTAAGCTCTAAATTTTCATTGTTAACTATTAACTATGCAATGTAGAAACTAAAGTATACGCAATAAAGCCAGATAACATCGATGATCTCAAAGAAAGAATTCAAGCAGAAACAAGAGATATCGCTCCTAAAGTTTAAGAAAATGTTAGAAGTTTTACTACAGACTGAGTTATTTCCAATAAGTATTGGATAACATATTGAACATATAATCCATTAAAATAAACAACAAGTCTTTGAACAATCTCATAGTTTAATGCTATAGTAATAATCACCTCATCAAAGAGCATTCGGAAATATAAAAATATACAGTGTATTCCGTTTCACAAAAACTACCTCTTGTATTGCATTTACATGAATCACTTATTTTATTCCATAACCAATTGGTTTCTACACTGTATCTACACTGCACGCCCTCTTCCGGTCTGTGCTACTATCCGTTTGACAATTATTGTCTAATTAACAGGCAGATACGAGTAGTGATCTGCTTTTCTGCAGGTACATTATCGCTTTGACCTCTATCGTCTATAAGGAAAACGATCCTATTTATTTATTTGAAGAAGATGCTATAAACTACTCCACGGCCTATGTGCCCCGACTGGCACTGCATTACTCCGCCATCTCCACGAAAGTTACCACATCTTTCATCGAAACCAGCCGCCGGACACTGCCCCGTTTCACACTTGTTCTGTGCTCATCAGAATGCGTGCTATAGGCAGTGGATTTGATGAAAAATACTATGGCATGATTACCTAAAGGACATATTTAGTGTTAGTAGTACTGAAAAAAAGAGGGCACCACTGTGTTTCTCACCACTACTAACATACCAGATGCCTTTTAGGTAATCATGTCGCAGCATCGTTCATCGATTCCATTACCTATGGCACTCTGATGAACACAGAATAAATGCGAAACCGATCAGTGTCTGGTGGTTTGTCTCGATGAAAAATGTGGCGTGGAGATGCCGGAGCAATGCAACACCAGTCGGGCACATAGTCCTTGGAGTAGTTGTTTTCGGCATCTCCTTCATATTATTACCTAGTAACTCATTATAAGTATATACAGAATCCTATAATATCTGTACTTCAGTTCTAGTCATCTAAACTTATTTCAAAATTGAAATCAAAACCTAATTATCATTAAATTACTTAAAAATATATTATGAATATCCGTCACATCAGTTTGTATTGCATGAAATGTTAAATAATATTACCTACATTATTTCTCCAAGATATAACGAAATGCTCTCTGTTTTTTTGTTAATATCTTTCAGCTGCTTGTATAAGGCTGATAGCATTTTCTCTCAAATATATAGTAAATTAACCGCAGCGGGATATCTATAGTGAATTAAATCACCCTGGATAAAATATACTCGAACCAAGACGAAGATATAGATGGTATGTAATGTAGTAATAGGGTTATTTGAACGCTTTATGAAATTTATTGTCTCTGTGTCGAGGCCTGCTGTAAGAAATAAAGTGTCTGCATGGCAAATCATTATTATATAGAATTAAGCCCTGTATCGAATATATGTTGTGATAGTTTTTCTCCTAATTTATATTTATGTAGGTACTAAGATTTTACATCATTAAACAAACAGGTTTTTCCGAAAAATATCATAACATAGATTAGGAAATATTAATAATCGATATATTTGAAGGAGATGCCCAAAACACTACTCCACGAGCAGTGTGCTCCGACTGGCATTGCATTATTTCGGCATCTCCATAGGAATCGTCACATCATTCATCGAGACCAACTACCAGACTGCCAAGTGCCATAGGTAGTGGACTCGATGAACGATGCTCGACGTGATTGCCTAATGGTCATCGTGAATGTTAGTAGTGGTGAGAAACAGATCGTAGTGCCCTCTTTGGGTCTTTACTACTACCTATCTGACGATTATTGACAAATTAACAGACAGATAATAACTTGCTTTTCCGCAGGTGCCATTAAAGCAGTGATCTCTATTGTCTTTGAGGAAGTTGTGGTTGGTGGTTGGTCTCGATCAATGATGTGGCGGCTCCTATGGAGATGCCGAAGTAATGCAATGCCATGCAGTCGGGGCATATTTCTCGTGGAGCAGTTTTTGGAGCAGACAATACAGGTCACTGTTGTAATGGCACTTGCGGAAAACTGGTCGTTATTTATCTTCAATTTGACAATAATTGTCAGATAGATAGTAGCAAAGACCCAAAGAGGGCACTACGGTTTCTCACCACTAGTAATAATCAATATATCTTATAAAAAATACAAAGTGATGTAAAGAGTTACTTTTCACAGTAAGAGAACGTGAAAACCTGTAAGTAATATGATCCATTATGGTTTATTCTGGGAGGAACCAGAAGTATTTAAAATAAACATTGGAATTGTAGTATCAAAGCAAACTTCTAAAGTTTGTTCCAAAAAAACACTGAATAATATGTAATAAAAATATTGTTTCCGACGATACAGTTAATACTATTAAGTTTAGTAAAAGCATTTTTTTAATTGATTTTTCTTCTTATTGTATAGTTTTAACCTGTGTCCAATCAACCCTGTGATTGTTGTCCAATACATGTTTTATTTATGTAGACTTATCAACAATTGATAAGGCTTCATTATTAATACAGGGTGTCTCACAATGTACTGCGGCGATCGATCTCTCGAAAAGTAGCCGTTGGAAAATCTTGAAAATTTGGTAGTATTCGGGTAAAATATTTTTAAAATGTAAAAAATTTCAAAATATTTTCCTATTGTACCGGAAGTAGATGTCATCTATATATTATTTCATTTCTCGATTCTACGTTAAATTCTAAACACGTTTGATGTATAATGTCCTGTAAAGTGTAACCGTTTTTGACACATTTAAAATTTGGTGTAGAAAATGACATTTGCAGACTGAAAAATAATTATCAGTTTTGACTGTACCGGAGCTTTATTATTTAATTTAGGTTCGTTTCTTTGCAGTAAGTTTCTTTAGCAGTCTTCGTGTCATATTTTGATAATTATTAACACAGAGTGCTTAGATAATACAAATACATTTCCCAGTAATCGCAGATTCTTTAATTAAAAGACAAACCTTACAGTTGACTTTTTGTCATAACAACCAACTGATTAAATATTTAAATTTAATTTTTAATCTTTAAGATTAACACATAACAACACTAAACTTTTCAATATACATAAATTTAGCATGAAGTTGTAAAAATATGGTATACACAGTGATATACACAAAAAAAACTAACAACCATGAGTTTGGTATTTGTTTTTCTATATCAGATCACTTTCTAAGAAAATGTTAATGTTATCTTAATTGTCGTAGCGCTAAAGATAAGGAAGATACCCCGTTCAACTTTAAATATCTTATGTGCACCATTTTGTATTTGTGCCTTTGTGAAGAAAAACTTTTTCTGATTTCAGTTATACAACAAATATCAAGGTAATAGGTACAGGTCAACAAGGTTTTCGTTTCTGCGAAAGTTACAATTTATTTATAATGTATAAGAGTTAGTGAATAGAAAATAGTTAATTATTAATCCAACCTAATCTAAGAATAGTTTTATTTTGACTTGGCGAGCAAACCAAGAGACCAGCCACACCTAGTGTCAGAAACATTTGAAATAATAAATATGTCACACAAACTCTAACGGAACTGTAAAGTTCTATTTGTATTAATAGTTGACGATGCTGTTTCCACAGCATCCTTTTACAATATAAATTATTGCGTCGAGAGCACTAAAATAGTAACTATAAGAAATAAAAAGTTAAAATAAAAACATGGTTAAACATTACAATTATTTTCAGCTTTTCTTGGATATTTTCAAAATGAAAAAAGTTTGAAGTTTCTTTTTAGCATATTAGTAGATACCAAATCCAGATTGGTATATATGTTACAGGAAATATCCGATTTCAGGCTATTTCAGTTTGGCCTGAAATATCCGATTTCAGGATATACTAAAATTTCTTATCATTGTTAGGAAGTTTGCATTTTTCCTAGGACATACTAGTATTGCCTGATAGTTTTTAGGACAAAGTAAAATAGCCTCATTAGTGGTAGGAAATCTCCGATTTAAATTATTGAAAAAAAAAATGCATTAGGGAAATTTATTCAGAGTAAAAGGATGAAGCAAAGCAAACTCTTTCTTTAAAAGCGTTATATTTAAAAGAGATCAAAGTTACCTATAAATCTAAAATGGAACACATTTGTTAAAGGTGAATATGATTTAAATAATATAACAAAAAATATAGTTTTTCATTAAATAGTAAATAAACAACAAAATGGAACCTTATTTGTTCCTGCAAGAACTGTTTTTGTGACATTTTGAATTGCACAGTAATTGGCGTTTTCTTCATAAACACGCATTTGTACCACAGTGTATTGTGTTTTGACATCTAATATATCCCTGGATTATGCCCAAAGAATTTGTAGCTGCTTTTAAAGAAATTATTTTATCTTGGGGAACATCGTCTATTGAAATAAAATTTTGTTTACATAGATCAAATCCGAATCTGGTATAGGTTGTTTTAAACATCCATCCTTAGTCCCTAGTTTGTATAAATTATCATCAGTTTCCAATAAACTAGAGGTATAACGGCACGATTCCGATTAAGAAACTACAACACTAATATTACTAACCATCGAAACTTCTGGATGCAAATTTTTATTTGGGTATTTCCTAATAATAATCAGGTCATTTTAGTTTGTCCTAAAGACTATCAGGCAACACTAGCATGTCCTAGGAAGAATGCAAAGTTTCTAACAACGATAGGAACTTTTAGTGTGTCCTAGGCCAAACTTAAAAGGCCTTAAATCGGATATTTCCTGTAACATATATAAAAATCATAGTGGGTCCTGAAAAACGTTCACCCTTTCATTTACTATGTAGGTAATATATTTTTTACTTATAACGAAAGTTTCAAAAATGTGCTACAAAAAACATGCTACAACGAATATTACTCTGCGGATACTATTTGTCGCGTGAGTTCCGTACATAGTTCTTAACGTGACTCATAATACCTGTTAGGTTAGTCTATCAAGTCTCTAGAGAGAAAATAGTGTTTATAAATACTAATAAAATAAAACAGGTCAACTGCGTAATCGTAGCTTTTGTCGACGCATGTAATGCGTTTTTAATTAGAGTTATCTTACCTTATAAATTCATCCTCATTTATATTTGAAAGGATGACATCAGTTAATTAATGAACTGTTGAAATGAAACTATCGTTTTTCATACCCTAACTATAATTCATGTTTACTTATCTGTGTTTCAACTATCCTTCATAGAGATCAACCACCAGACACTGACCGGTTTCGCGCTTATTATGCGCACGTCAGAGTGCCATAGGTAGTGGAATCGATGAATGGTGTTGCGACGGTTGCGACATGAGGAGCATCGTGAATTGTTTTCGACATCTTCAAATAATAAAATAGGATTGTCTTCCTCAAAGACAATATAGGTCACTGCTGTAATGGCACCTGCGAAAAAGCAGGTCGCTATCTGTCTGTCACTTTGACAATAATTGTCAGGCGGACAGTATCAAAGACAAAAAGAAGGCACTACGGTGTGTTTCTCACCACTACTAAACATTCACGATCCACCAAATCATTAAGTTTAATCAACAGATGAAGGCACTTCTGTCAATATACAAGAAAGTCAATAATCCATATATATTAAAACGCGTCGATTCTGTCTCGCTCTAAATTCCGTCGTCGAATCGACAAAGTTTCAAAGCTATCTCCTCCGAGGGGCGATCTCGGAACGATCTCCGCGGACCACCGGAGGTCACCCCCGGCCTTTCTCCAATGCGTAGGGGTATTTTCGTCCCGTTTCTTACGCGTTTTCCCAATTTAAACGCCTTTTCAAAAAAGTTCTGCAAAATTTTTGTCGATCGCCGTTCGACGAGAGAGATGCGGCTAGCACCGGCGTTTGTCCTAGCGCCTAATGGTCCCGTCACGCCCGCCGAAATGCCGACTTTTCGCGGGACCTCCGAGACTTTTTTCTAATTTTTACGGCTTCGAGAAGGGCTTCACGCGAAAGTTCAGACCTTTCTCTAATCCTTTGAGATTTTTTTTCGAAACCGTACGTCGACTCCTTCTACGTCTATTTCGTCTTCGAAAATCTCGAGTCGCATCCGTCTCAACTTCTATCTCATTTTATATGCCCATGTGAGATCGCACTAACGAGACAAGCACCTCCCACGAAAACTGTCAAATTAATTAAACTTCAAATAGGTTATTTTCATTATTTTCCTATGAGAAATATTGCTAACGGAATCGATAGTACTGACTGCCAAACACTGATTACCAAAATACTGAAGCGAAATGCTTTTCCAATTAGAAAATCGGTAAAAATTATTTTTTCAGGTTGACACGTTAAGTTTACATACTTAAACGTCTCAAGGTAAACATTTGACAGCAGGCGTGGTAGCCCAACGGGAAAGTCGTAGGATTCAAAACTTCATAATGCTGATTTCGTGAGTTCGAGTCACGCTGGAGGCAAACTTTTTTTTTTACTTTTTAATTCCAATTATTTATTAGTATTAGTATTTAGTTATTCTGTTTGATTATCCGTAGCTTTTATTCTTTCTGCACGTAAAGTTTGGAATTAATTCGTTCATTTTGGCAGTCTGTTATATTCTTAATTTTAGCTTACAAAAGTAAATATCTACAATATTTTTGGTCCCATTGATAAAATTGATAATAATGTTTACTTAAAAATAAATTCTACTTTCAGTACTTAAAAAATTATGATGTTTTACCATCAACAATAGAGTACCCTTATAATTCATTAAAATATTTAAAAAAATCGTTTAGTATAATTACATCATCATTCAAGATACAAAATTTCTTTGATATGTATTTTCTATAAAATAATATTATTCTACATGCGTTTATCACCCGAAGGGTGACCCCAGGCAGCAGGCCAGGACCCCCGGTAGGGCTAGAAATGGGAACGAAAATCGCGACAGCGATTTTCTCCCATTTCTAGTCTACATTTACTTTTCTCCATATTGACAGATGTGCCCTAATTTTGATTAAACTTTATGATTTTGTTTTATGTACATGCATAAATTTAAAAATACAATAAAAAATGCAGTGTTCCATTTAAAATAAGGAAGTTCGTATCCACGTTCGATACAAAAGGAAGCGACAGGAAGTCAAAAATATTTGTGAAAAAGTCAGCGTTATCAATTACCCTCCCATGCAAATTTTCAAAGTTCTACCTCTATTTGTTGATGATGGGAATGATGAATGATGGCATTTAAAAATCATGCCACTGAATACAGGAACGGAAAACCAATGAAGTCATATATCTTACCGCTTAAAATTTCATAGTAGATAACTCCTTCCAGAGTCATCTTGTAGATTCAAAATTTAATTGAATTAAACTATGATGCTACTTAATCCAGTTTTGTTGGACGCCTCTATCTTCACTTGTTCAAAAGTTAGAATGGCTCTTTTTGCCCGCAAAATAGATCAATGCTTACGATATTGTGCTACATTTTTTAAAACATGACTCTGTGTGTGAAAGAGGCATTAACGTAAATATTTAATTTGGGTATTACAGTGAAAGTAGATATTAAGCTAATTAAATAATGTATTATTCATAGTAATGCTATTTTTTTAAGGGTCTGTGAAGTACAGAAATTATGTGCCCTCTTTTAATTTATAATAAAATTATATGTACATATTTGCTACAGAAATTAGGTATTTAGCTAAGTATTTTATACATTATATTTGACATAAAATCTTTTAAAAGAGCGGTATCTAAAATAATTCGTTAAATATATTAGAAATTGCTCGTAAGATACACTTGTATCGGCAACGCAGTAGCGGTAAAAGCCCTCTGTGGGCAGCCTTTGGATATTGACATTTCCGTGGTATCTCAAAACAGTGAATTCAGATCCTATCAATCGTAAAGCATGAACTGTACCCGTCCTGTATGACGATGGTGTCGTCAACGCCACGACTCACATCAGACGCTGTCGTAAATTTCAAGGAGATAAAATCAAAATGCCTCCTCAATATCAAAGAAACTCACTAGTGCTATTTTCTATAGCTAAAACAATTGTATTGTATTGATATATTGCCATTTCACAGGATTATCATGCAGACAGGAAAGGCTTAGAAATTGGTTTGTATTGGCCTTTCTATTGGAAAGTTTTCCCTTAAATGCATGGCAGTCAGTTTTTCTGTCATCATAAATATGAATAATGACATTGCAATCGGTTAAAATATCGGTATAAAAATTAAAATCGGATGTTTTCCAGATACTAGGGGTATAATCTGTTAACAAACCTTCCTTAACTAGGGTAAAAACATTCTTATCTCAGACACTGAGGTTGGAATGGTTTCGTTTTGATTCAAAAGTACAGGGATTATTCCCAGGGGTATTGTAGGTATGAAATAGGTTGGTGAGATTTGGCTGGTAGTCCTTATATCTTATTGGATCTTGGAAGACGTTCTGAAGTAGAACTTTCATTGTTTCTCGTTACTTCCCTCTATTTACTATTCACTTTTTGTAAAGTCCTGGTGCATTTTTTATAAGGGTTTACTGTATTTTATATAGTGGGTACCCACTGATATAATGTTCTTATCTAACGGTTTGTTTGGATCTTTAGTTCTATTTCTTCACTAAAGAACATCTTCCGGCAGACATCTCAGTACACCCATTTTAATGAGAGTTTATTAGTTCTTCTTAGACCTGAACTAAAGCAAGGTTCTACATCAGTACAGTTCTTATAATTATCTCATATAATCTTATAAGATTATATGAGGTAAATCGTTGGGTAAACTTTGTTTTCTCCACCTGATATTTTCCGGATTTTGGTACTTTATTGTAGTTAATAAATAGTACATTATAATTTTATTACTGTCACACCTCCTATTATATCGTAAAAATCGTATTTTTTTGTAACAATATTTATACTAAACCAATAAAACTGCGCAAAATCTCAACATCGGAGAAATGATCAGATAAGTTGAATAATAGAAAAAAGTGAAAACTTGCTCATAAAGCATTCATTAAGCCTATGATAGAATATCTGGGTATAACTGTAAGTCAGAATTATTGAAGAAGCAAAAGAAGGAGGATGCAAATGTTATTTGAATTTCGTAATAAACAAATTTTAGAATTTTTTGTAACTGGCTCCTCCAGAAAAAATAATAACATCAGTTGATGTATTTTTGTAAATAATATTGAAAATGTACCAAATTCTATGGATTAAGCGGATCACATTTTAATTTTACACAATAGTAGATAATAACTATTATTTTATAAAGTTTGGTACTGGCTCCTCCGGCAAAACACAGGATTCCAAGTCTTCTTAATGTAAAATATAAATATAAAAACTCAGTGCGTGATTCGTTCATTTCATAAGTTTTATTATTTCTTACTTTTCTATATCCTAAATCTTACTGCGCTATATATGTCACTATTTAAATATTAATTTAGCTTTCTGTAAAAATGAAGCACACTACAAAAATTATTTGCCTCATCAATTTATTGAGACTCTCAATTCTAGAACACATCCCACCATTTGTTTTTTATCAAGCATGAAAAAGAGGTTAAAAAAAATATAGGTTACCTCATGTAAATTCAAGTATATACTAACACATATAAACACCATATAAATTCCACAACCCCCAAAACGCAAAAACCCCATACCGGTACCCCATACCATCGACATTACCGGTTCGAATAGTGGTTCCCCATGGGTGGTCCGAATACCACAGGTGGTCAGTGGTCATCTTCCAAATGGGCCGCAAGACTAGGTACGGGTACAGCCACGCCACAGCTACATCGAGCATTGCCTGAGAGTCAAGATGGAATAAAATTTCTGGTAATATCTGGTGATGTTTTCTTTATGAACAAGAATTCTCAGCGTTACTTTAAATAAAAAATAAAAACAAGAACGGGTTGGACGCAAGCGCCGATATGCGCGAACATTAAGTAGCAACACCAACCATAAAATTTCTCTGCTACTGAAGCAATAGGTACATTTTTAGGACCTAATAATAGTTTGTTATATTTTTAAGAAAAGTTTTATACGAAATTATGTTTTTATAATTACATAACACTTGGCCCCTGAAGAGCCAAGTTTTGCTTTAGTGGTTCGCCATCTCTCAAAGGTTGGGAACCACTGGCTTAGAATGAGAGGTAAAAATACCGTTAACACAACTTATTTTATTAGAATAGTTTACTTATGTGTTCCTAGATTCATACACATTCGAAATCTTGCTGGTTATTAGACTGAATTATTCATGGTATTGAATCTGTGTCACAGATTCTTTCCCGCCTTATTTTTTTAGATACAGCTTTCAAATTTGGCTTGGCGGAAGTTCTAGTTAAAAATCACTTTTTTACGTAAAAATAACATTTTTTCGACTTCCGATTTTTGTTCAAGTATTTATTTATTTATTTATTTATTTTATTTATTTATTTATGAAAATACATCCAGCAGGCAGAGCTCAATTACAGGAGTATAAGATAAATATAATTACTAGTATTATACAGTACATCAAGCATGTCAAAAAGAAACATCATTTCGTAACATATAGATTTACAACTAACAACTTAATTATAACATATTATGCCATAAATCAATCAAAGACTAATCGAACGACATTTAGTTTAAGAGTGATCTAAAAATTTTGTTTCTAAAACAGTTGATGTTGCAGCGAAATATATCAACATCGTTAATATTATTGAAACATCTACATATTGTTATTAAAGCGAAGTTAAAGTGATATTAAGAATAAGGTATGGGAAAATAAAATGTAGAGTTGTTCCGCGATATTAGTCTAAGTATACTGAAATAAATTTGTTGTAATATCACATGTGGATCAACATAGTTGTGAATAATTTTATATAGAAAGCATGTACTTAAGAACTCACGTCTTTTACGAAGTGAAGGGAAAATGAATTCAGTTAGTAAACAGTCGTAACTGTAATTTCTTTCCGGATAAAAATGGTGTTTTCTAAAATATAAATATTTCAAGAATTTTCTTTGAAAACATTCAATTGTGTCAATATATTTAGCACTATGGGGGTTCCAAATCACACTGCAGTATTCAAGCTTACTTTTAACAAGTGCAAAATATACCTTACAAATAGTACCTGGCGAGGTAAATTTTCTGCTGTTGCGTATAACAAAGTCCAACATTTTTAAGGCGTTACATTTAATTTTTTCAATGTAAGGGTTAAATGTTAGTTTTATAGCAAAAGTTACACTCAAGTCTACAGTTTCAAAAACACTATTTAGCTGCACCTTGTTAATTGGATAATCAAAATTAATGCAAATTATTTTTCTGTGATAGCTCATTATTTTGCACTTGTCGATGTTGAGGGGTAATTTGTTATTTTTACACCATATATTGAAGGCTGTCAAATCATTCTACAATAAATAGCAATCTGATATATCTTTTATTTCTTTGTATATTTGTTATCATCTGCAAAGAGAAGGTTAGAAGAAGCAATAACACTGAAAATATCAGAAATAAATAGTAAAAATAATAGGGGTCCCAGGATTGATCCCTGGGGCACCCCAGAAGTAGCAATAAAAGTAGAATATTTGACTCAATTTCTACAAATAATTTTCTGTTAGATAAGTATGAGTTCACTAATTTTACAGTATCATAAGAAATATTTTACCAAAAGTAATGCCAACTTTCAATTTTTATACGGAACACCTTGTATATTATTATATTTTTTGAATATACGTCATTCTTTTAACCAACTATATAATATAAATTATATTTAAGCTGTCAAATTACTTTTTGTCTGTTTTACTTTTGAATATAGAGTCACTTCCGAGGTACCTTCTCTCAACTGTAATTTCAGTTCTGTTGGTTTCCCAGATAAAATAAGCCTATGGTTGGAGTGCTTATTATTATACTTTCTAATTGTACCTTAATTAATACCATTATGGTGCCATTTAAACTGGTTTCAGCTCTAACCACTTTGAAGAATTTGAACGCACGTAACTAAAAAAATTGAATGTTTTTGACGCCAAATCTTTTTTTTTTTTTGTATGGTGGCTATGATCCATTAGAATTAATCTAATCAAAAGTAAAATAGAGTCCAGAAAGTAATTTGACAGCTGAAATGTCAGTTATGTTATATCGTTGGATTCAGAAAATCACATAGATTCCAAAAATATAATATCAGTGTGTTCCATATAAAAATCTAAAGTTGCTATTACTTCCGGTAAAACTAGAAGTGGCAATAATTTTATTTTTATGTCAAAAAGTGACTTTTAATATGTACTTCCGCAATGCCAAATTTGAAAAAAAAGATAGTTCTACAGATTCATGGTATACCATGAATCTATATCTCACTGTATATAGAAAAAAATTATAATAAGACAATTAAAATATTAATATAAGTACAGTTTTACGATGATATTATAAATTATTTTTATTCTTACTCTTCGCTGAGTTTATCCTATACAAATCATCTTGTAATTTTCAAGCTTTCAGCCATGTATTTTTAAACAAAAAGTTGATGAATTGTCTTCACAGAGCAGAGATAAATAAGGATGGTGATAAATCTTCAAAAGGAACCCTTGCAATTTATTAAAGCAGCATATCTAATAATTAAACAGTCATAAGGACTGAACAGAACTAATTAATAACTCTTAATTGCACTTTTAGCAATAAATTATAACAGTTCGAAAAAATTGATTGTTAGAAATATTATTTATCCCAAATTCTTGCAACTGAAATCTCAATAATTTATTTTACCTGTTTTTTAAAGAATAATAATGCGAATAATTTTTGTTCTCCTAAAATTTTGGAGTTATTGTAAAATCTGTAAAAATCTGTAAGTACCTACTCCTTTGTTTTTTATTAGAAGGTACCTGTAAAATTTACATTTAAATTTACATAATTTACATTTATTCATTATTATAATTTCATAATTTAAATTTACAATATCTTGATTTATTAATTTTATATATGAGTTAATAAAGAATAAATAGAACTATAAACATACAAGGTGTACCAGATGTAGTATTAACGGGATTAAATAAAAATACAATTTTAAAAAATATTAAATTTGTTTTCGCAAAAAACGTGATAAAAAGTACCTATTGTCACGCGTATATCCAATTCATTATCCTATTCAAACCATATCAAACCTATACAAACCTATTCAAACCTATTCAAACCATTCATTATCTTATTATTATCAGTCACCCTCGGTTTGACTGATAATAAACCTTCTATTTCAAATAAAATAGTTAGTTTATATGTAATTTGAGATATTATAAACAAAATATGACCTTAGCAGCATACGTACAGATTGTCACTAATTCTTCTCCCTCCTTTTCAACTAGTTAGCATTTCAGAAAAACGTGGGCATAAGGGTATGAAATGGTTTGTGGTTTTCTACAATTTAGATTCATTAATTTATGTACAGGGTATCTATTTTTGCTGTTGTTCTGCTGCCATTAAAATGCCATTTTTTTAATGGTAATGCATATATTTTTTCTACCATCAAAGACGCCATGAAAAGAATTTTCCAAAAATATAATATAGGTGGTCTCTACTTCCAACTATTTTTGAAATATAGCCACATAAATATTGAAAATATATAAAATATAAGTATATAGACGAATAGTACACTCATACTTTGCCCATAGCCCAAAGAGATTGAAAAGAGTCAGAAGGGTTAATGACAAGGATTAGTATTTAAATGTAACAAATATTTTTTGTGACCAAATTATAAATTTAAACATTCAAACTAGATACTTTATTAATCTTTTCTAGGTTATTAGTGTTTAAAATGTAAATAAAATAGTAAATAAATAATTAAATATAATATAATAAATTCTGTATAAAAACTTTGTCTTATACCTTGGTCTACACAACATAATTATATTTAAATATTAATTACAAGGGTTCATAAAATGTACATTATCTTTACTCTGGAAAATCAAAAATAAAATTAGATATACCTAATTCCTTCCATAAAAACGTATGTAGGTATATCTACCAGATACTGATTTTTATTGAAAATCTACAAACAAATGGAAATCAGGAAATGTTTTATTAAAGTTAAATATGGCCTGTTTAACTTAAGTAAAACCCAATTTCTGTTATTAGGTCGTTCAGCAATGAAAAATAATACACTACAATACATTTTTCTGCGAACATTGATATAATTTTTTTTTCACATAAATCATAAAGAAATATAGCCAAGTCGTGCCAGAACTAATTTATATATAAATCATTGCTTTTTGGTTACCTTAATTCTATTTCAACCTTCTACACTTAGGTTTAAGAATTCCTTTTGCACGTTTAGGTGCAGTAAATCAAGTTATTGAGATAAATAATGTCAGCTTCTTATCCCTATTACTAAATTATTTATCCTAATTACTTTAAAGCAGGTCGCGATTAAACGATGATGTTCGTAATATTTTGCGTCGGCTAAGTTTCAGAATTGTATATTCAGTCTTCATTGAAAATTTTAACATTTATACAATATTTAATATTCAACCTGCCTTCATTTTTTAACTGCGGCCTGGTCTTGGATGTTGTCTATATTTTATATTGTGAGGAGAGAAAATATAACACATGTGGTTATCGACATATTTTAGAAGGGGACTGCAATTCCGTTTTCATCACTCGTTTTCTAGTCTTGCTGACAAAAACACAATTTTCTACAGACTTTATATACTTACTCGTAGTTTTTGAAACGTGTGAGGCGATGTGTTTCTCTTTAACGAAAATGTCTAAAAATGTCTAATTATATTTACTAGTTTTCTTCCATTTTTAAATTAACACTTTAATACGAAGATAGATTTCTCTTTATTATCGTTTTCTATTACCAAAGAGAACATACTGTGTATTACCGTGTGTACAAGGTGGCCCGTTTAATATGGGCCTATACCTTATCTCAGAAACTACAAGTCCCATGGAAAAAAAATTATAAGAAATTGTTTTTTTCAAAGTTATCTTCAATTTTTTAATATATTCAAATTTATAACCTGGGCGATACATATATACAGGGCGATGAACTAAAGTTCCTTTTTTTTAAATGGCACACCCTATATATTATTACATTTTCAGAAAGCCCTTCTAAAGACAATTTGAATGATATATGACATGATGGGTCTGACGCCCACCGTTTCGGAGTTATTGAGAATTATCTTCAGGAAATAGCCAATATTAAAATCGTGCTAGAAAAGTTAATAATTAAGTTTTTGAGCATCAACTTGCGCCAAGAGAATTCTAATTTTATTTGCTTTATTATGTAATTACTCAATATTGAGTTTATAAAAAAAATTTTACCGTGTTGCCACATTTTGAAAACCATAAATTCTCATGATTTTTTCAAATGGAATACCCTGTATATTGTTACATTTCTAGAAAGCCCTTCTATCTACAAATTCAGAGATATATGATATGATGGGTTTGTATCCCATCGTTTCTGAATGATTATCCTCAGAATATGGGATTTTAATATTGGTTATTTCACGAAGATAATACTCAATAACTCCGAAACGGTGAGCATCAAACCTATCTAATTATATATCATTGAACTTGTCTCTAGAAGCGATTTCTGAAAATATAATAATATATAGGGTGTGCTATTTAAAAAAAAGTATTATCTTCGGGAAATAGCCAGTATTAAAATCCCATATTCTGAGGATAATCATTCAGAAACGATGGAATACAAACCCATCATACCATATATCTCTGAATTTGTCGATAGAAGGGCTTTCTAGAAATGTAACAATATACAGGGTATTCCATTTGAAAAAATCGTGAGAATTTATGGTTTTCGAAATGTGGCAACACGCTAAAATTTTTTTTATAAACTGAATATTGAGTAATTACATAATAAAGTAAATAAAATTAGAATTCTCTTGGCGCAAGTTGATGCTCAAAAACTTAATTATTAACTTTTCTAGCACGATTTTAATATTGGCTATTTCCTGAAGATAATTCTCAATAACTTCAAAACGGTGAGCATCAGACCCATCATGTCATATATCATTCAACTTGTCTTTAGAAGGGATTTCTGAAAATGTAATAATATATAGGGTGTGCCATTTCAAAAAAAGGAACTTCAGTTCATCGCCCTGTATATAAACAGGTTATAAATTTGAATATATTAAAAAATTGAAGATAACTTTGAAAAAAACAATTTCATATATTTTTTTTCCCATGGGACTTGTAGTTTCTGAGATAAGGTATAGGCCCATATTAAACAGGCCACCTTGTACATTCTATAAGATATATACAGGGTGTGTCATTAGTGGGTAATAGTTCGATTACTCACAAACGGTACATTATATCAAAAAACTTTTTATATGAAAGTTTTTTGGTACTAAAAGTGCATATTGTAAAAATATTTTCAATTACACAGGGTGTTCCAAAAAGTCGGGACAAGGTGCAAGTTGGTTATTTCAAATGCGATACCTTATATATTATTATATTTTTGAAATCTAGGGATCACTAGGAACATATTTGTATTAAGGTTCCCTCTTTTCGTTTTGGAGATATTTAACAGTTAATGGAAAAAACCTCGTAACACTGCATTGGAAAATAAATAAAATTTCCTTTATGGCACAATATGAAAAGGAAAAAAATGTAGTGTAAGTTAGCACAAGGGATACCTTAAATATTGCACTTGAAATTATTTGGTAATTTTATACAGGGTGATTTTATCGTGATTTATATTTCACAATGTTAAATTGCCTAAATGTCATTTTTTTAATGGAACACCCTGAATTTTATGGCATTAGATGTAGAATTTAATTGCCTTTCAAATGGTATTAGGATGTCCTATACGAAAAGTTGACCGGTTTCGAGATATTCTCGATTTTTTGAAAATTTAGCTTCCATAACTGATAATTACAAATTATAGTCAAGTAAGTTATGAAAACAATTTATTTTGTTGTGAAAATTATTTAACTGTCAAATAAATATTCGATTTTGTGTAATCTGTACATTTTATATGCAAGATGCACTATTCCAAAATGCTCTCAAAAGCACCACGAATTCTGTTCATGTTTTCTCGTTGATGGTGTGCGATAAACTAAATCTTTTATGTATCCCCATAAAAAAAATCTAATTTTGTAAGATCCGGGTACCGAGGAGACCATGAGATAGGTCCACCCTTCCTATCCACCTATTAGAGAACTATTTAAAAATCTTCCTATTGAACCGCTATAATGTGCAGGGCAACCGTCATGCTGCAACCGCATCCCTGTTAATTTAAAAGTCATTTTCCAAAAATTTTAAATTTCAAATGCAAATAAATTTCTCCATTGATAGTCGCTTCAAAACAATATTGTCCAATAACCTTGTCGCCTAGAAACCCTGTCTACCGTCCTAAATACTGTCAATGGAGAGATTTGTAGTACTCAGCGAGCAGATTTCAAAAATATATATTTCTGTTGGTTTTAGATACAAATTGGCTGAAATAATTAAGGAGGAACATGCAAAATATTTTATTTTTGTCAACAATTTTATGTTCACATTTTATGTGAATATTAATATTTTACATTTACTATTACATATTATCCACAAAAAATTTTCAATATGCTCTCCATTTTTTCGATACAAAGTATTTTTTTATAAAAGTACCGTCCTTGCACGATCCCTCGATTTATCCGCCAAGTTATGGTTTGCCATAAACTTATTATATAAGTTCTTAAATGTGTTTTTGACAGATGGCTGAACTCCGGGAAATCTCCTAACAAATTCTCTACATGTCGCAGCTCTATTTTTATTACTTGCGATGAAAATCTCGACCATTACGCACCTTTCTTCGGTAGAATATCCCATTTTCACAAACATATAAATAAATAAAATTTACAGTACTTCACAAAGTCAATAATTACTTATTCTCGTTAAATTATGACAAAATACAAAAAGAAAGTTTACAAATGTGCCTTACAGGCCCATAACAATTTATTTTATTACTGCATCCTGCACTTTCGATTCAAGTTACTCACATTTTGACACTCTCGGTGTATTTTTAACAGGTTTCTGAATTAAATAATCTGCAAAGTGATTGTATGTATCTTTGCCAATAAAATTTCTACGGTAGATGTGTTAACGTGTGTACAGTTTAACGTAAAAGTCGCAAAACATACTTTTTCGAAAAAACAGATTTTTTTTATTATAAAATGACAATTGAAAAACTGCCAAAACCATTTCGCGATATCAACTTGTACTTCAAATATCCCCAGTAATGCAACCCAAAAATATTTACGAATTGACATACACTTCAACTTTTCCTATTTTTACATTAACTTGTTCTCTACCCTGTAAGATATGTACGTACTACTACCATACGAAAAATTATTTTGGAACAAAATCTAAACGAAATGAGCTTTCATAATCTGAAAAGTTCATAGAAATTCATTGACCCATTCTCGAACCATAGTAATTTGGAAAGGTTGCTAAAAATTGCTTGTCCCGTTCTTTTTGACGAGCAGTTTATTTGGACGAAATTTCAAAAACACACAATTAATAAACAGTCAACTTTCTTAAACGTTGGACATTTCCTTATTAGTTCTTTGAGAGGAAAGTTGTCGTTAAATATAATTCTCTCCAATAAAATGTTCACACCGTGATCCCAGAGCAAAATAATACAAAGCTGCAGACATCGATTTTCTTTGCGAACACTTGAAGTCTCCTCATGAATAGTAAAAACTGAAAGTTTAAAATTGGCTCTTCTAGCACTAACTCTTAAAAAATATATTACAAAACTTAGAACTTCCAATAAAATTTATGAAGGAATGTGAGACAAATAAAAATAAACCTGCATAACCCATTAAACTCGGCAAGCACTTTTTTATCAAATGAGATATCGATAATAATTGTAACTAAAATGCGTATTCTCTTATCTTTGCATATATTGGTTTTGTGTAAAATTCATTATGAAAGCCACATGTTTTTTCAATTGTTTAACATTAATATTTACCACTTAACATTAGTTACGTAGAAATGAACTTGAATGGTACTAGGAATCATCAGGGCTCTTGAATTTGTATCACCAAGTATTCGTATTACTATGTCACTGTAAAACTTATAACAAGTGACTGTTAATAGTCAACATTTAATGATGGAGAATGAGAACTGAGAAGCAAGGGACAAAAAAAGGGACCATAACCACAACATGTCAGCTTCAGCCTTTCTAATCTGCAGGATCTCAAGATGAGGTTTTTTAAGGTAGGCATGTAGGTTAAGCGGAAAGAAAACCATTTATCACGCCATACTTTGTGTCCAGTAAATATGCGAATAATAATTATCAAGGTTTTCAACTACCAAGTATTTCACATTTTCCAGTAAATGTTGATTAAGCTTTAATTTTAAATTAATAAATGATCTCCAAAGTAATAATAAAGTCAGTACCTACTCAGCCAGTGGCGCGGCCAAAAATCCCGCATAGATACAGGTCTTGAAAATGAACTTTTGGTATATGAATTAGTCAGTATATGTTTTTTTCAATTAAAAATATATTAAAAGCTTCTGAGAAAGGGTTAAGAAATGTAAAGTTAAATTAAATATGTCAAATTATTGCAACGAATTTTATTCCAAAATCTTACATAAGGGATTTTAATCCATCTCAGGGTCGTATGTAAATAAATAAGGTTCTCTTTTTTCCTTTTCTTCTTTTTGAACAAACAACACAATGAATGATAGTGGTAATTCTGTATTAAGCTAATAATATAATATTTTCAAAAAGGGATAACTAATAAAATATGATGTGGCCTGCCAGGTGAGATTATTAAGATTTTGCTGTACATCTAATATCTGCCTAATTAGATTATTGATACAGGAAACAAAATGGCCATAATTATCTTGACAATATTAGTTCTTAATACCTAGTACTAATAATAAATTAAATAAAGTAAATAGTAATAGAGCGAAGCCCCCTGTTCATAGATCTATGGGCCGGGTTCACAGGATTTACGTAGATAATAAATAGTTTGTTATTTATATTGTTATTAAGTAGGTATATTAGCCCTGGATATCCCTAATCAGTTATATTATAAAAGTTCTGATAAAGATATAAACTGGTCTCATATAAAAAAAATACTTATTAGCAATCAGCAAAAAATAGTCCTGCTTCCTGATGGTATTGTTATGGCGTGGATGATATAAAAAAACACAACGGCACTACATTGAACTTATCTGTTTCCCCAAGCTGATGGTGAAGAAATAGGGAGGAGGGTTGATTATCGGTTCGGCAAGGTTCGCACTGAGAATATACGTCGGTCCTTCCAGCAGGACTGGTTCCTTTCAGGACAACGCCCTGTATACAAGTAGAGTTTTCTGTATTTAATCAAGGAGGCAAACGAACACCCAGTATGACCAGATCTTCACGGACGAGAAAATGGAACTCCTGGTTAAAGAAAAGGTCCAAGAACAAAACGTCCCATAAAAAAAAACCCTGCAATGAATCATTGCATCACTATAGTATTACAATGCAGGAGAAAATACAAATAAATAGATACTGTTACATACCTCAAGCTGGAGGGTTTTTTTACACAAAAGATTATCTAAGACGACGTGGTCTTCTGCCGTCGCTTCTTCGTGGAGAAGAAAATCCCAAAAAGGCGTAACTTCCCGAATCACTTGTTCCCTACGAACTATCCAAGGAAGTTTTCAATATAATGTGAAAATACTAAAAATCCCCACAAAGGTAAAACTTGTCTAGCACTTTTCACAATGTCTCCACGAGGAAGTCTCTCGAAAATCTCTCTCTACTTTCCTTTTTTTCCATCGACCGTCTTTTTTATGAAAAAAACTATCTGAAGAAATTTAAACTGCCTAGCATTCGGTAAAATATACTTGTATTTAAAAGTGGACATTATCGTCACCGGTGGGCTGGAAATTGGGTTTATAAAACAATATTATTAATTTTCAAGTTCACCAGTACTGTTGCTGGGATCATAAATGGGTTTGGAAAGAGGGGCGATATGATTACGACGTCTGGAGAAAAAGATAGGGCAGAAATTGGTGTTTACAGAATTATTTCTTTAACGGCGCTTATGGGATCGCTCCTTGTTCCTCAATTTGGTGACTGGTATCGATCGGAATCGATAATAACAAATAAGGATGGAAGGAACCTGACATTTTAATAATAATGTAATAAATATATTATCGTTTCTAAGGAATATGGAACCTAAATAAGGTAGGTATTAGATGAAAGAGGGTGCGTAGTAACTTGAAGGAAGTGCGCAGCCAGTGGAGAAACAGATACACATATATACGTATTTAAGTAATTACACTAGTAAACATTTGAACAAAAGACAATTTATCAAAATAGAATAAATAGAATCATTGTAATATCCGCCTGAATTATTTATCATTAAGCATACTTAGGTAGGCGAATTAAAGTTGCTGAATAAAATAGTGGACTATACGGTTTAAAATAGGTTCACTGATAATTTGACCCAATAATTACACGGCTTGATTTCTGATTATTTACCCCTTTAACCAAATCATATATCCTCTTACGTGAGTTAACGTTATTATGCCGATTACTCCTAGATAAGTTTAATTTACAATTTATGGATTCTTAATGATCCGATATGTGAAATAAATGGATAGGCAACCTAAAATACATTTAGACAACCCAAAATTGAAATATAAATAAGGAGAATTAACTTGTGAAATCTGGAACCTAAGTTTGAACCGTTACACTATACTTGAAAAAACTTAGCTATAACTTACTTAAACTTAAACTGTATTCAGGAGAAGAAAATAATGTACTAAAATAATACTCTATGCTTGGTATGTCATTTTAAGTGCAGCAGGTGACTGATAAAAATATGTACATGCTCAGATCCTAAAAGGAAAAGTTTCTAAAAAACTTTTAAAAGCTTATAACTACACAATATTCAGTAATCTTAAGGGGGAACGGTATTTAGATAGATTCTGTAAAAAAGGTTGTAAATATTATTATTGTTTGAAATAATATAAATCCAAATTTCGTCTTTATTATAAAATTAAAACGAGAAGTATAATTTATAATTAGTATATAGTATTAGTTGTATAGTATTGGGTGGTTTTCGCCTAATTTAATTTTGGTTTATTTTCTAATATTTTTATATTTTCAGAAACGGAAACATACCCAATGAAGAATATTGATTTCTAAGGATTATAAAATACTTTTTTTGTTCACAAAACGTGTTTGATGTGAAGACATTAATGTTTTATTAACGTACAAAAAAATGAATATTGTATTCTAATTTCCTAGTAGTTGTAAATCAAATACACAATATTGACCCATCTCAAACTATAGGTACAATAAAATGAGAAGCCTACTGTAATTGACATAAATATTATCCACTCAATAAAACCCTTAATCAATATCAAAAGAATATCATAAATACTTTAAAGGCAAACTTTAAAACTGAATATATTAATGTTCGCATATTTGCTGTAATATACAGCTCAGCTGTGATATACATAGGAATTTCACCTGCAACTCGAAATTAAATTTTGAGCATATTATTTAGTTATAGTTGACAAAATACGTAATTTATATACAGAACAAAATTTTGCTTGAAGTCAACTTGAAAATCATTGTTTTTAGAAAATAATAAGGTATACCCTATCTATTGATGACAAATTTTAATATGACAGTTATTTTTCCTCACAAATGCCTTTATCAAGTAAGTTACTTTTGAAGCGAGGTTGAGAGCCTTTCAATGATCTGTCCTTAGCCAGAACTAAAACAGCTAATTTAAATATTGTCACCCAAGAATATTAATGTAATATAAGTGTAATGTAGTCCTAGAAGATTGCATTCTCACAAAAAATATACCTATCTATAGGTGATAAATCGGAGGAATATGTTGGCTTTCAATCATTTTAATTTATTTTACGTGCTACAGTTTTTGAGTTTACTTATCGTTTATTTAGTACTTGTTTAATGGTTTATTATCGTTTGGTTATAGTTATTGCTCTATCATTTATTTGTTAGTATTTATTGATTATAGTATCTATTTGTTTATTTATTTTTCGTGGTTTTCGATTTAAAATGCGTACCTACTATTGCAGAACGTGTTTCTGGTGTTAGAAATTAATTAAAAGCCAACACATACCCCCGATTTAACACTTATTGATGATTTTTTTTATTTTCAGAATGCAAACTTATTAGATTACGATATTCGAAACTTATTAGATATTCGAAAACGGATAACTCGATTTTAATTTTTGAACAGCTGGTGTGACGGAAATTGAAATACCTTACAAACGATGTACGACATGATTTTTAAAACTTATGCTATTTAAAAGAAATGCCGACAGCTACTCTGGCGGCATCTCTAAGTTGTCAAAAGTTATGTTGGGGGGAGTTATTTTAGGGATGGATTCTATATCAAATCAGATTACTCTAAGAATTCTTTCAATAATAATACATACACAGACAAACAGACAGCACAACCTCTAAACAATTACATTCCATAACATACATTTTGAGTACCGCACTCAAATTCGGTATTTGGTTTTTCATATATAGGTACTTTCGTGCGAAAATAATTTCGTGCCTTATCCTTTTAGCAATCTGACTATGGTGATATAAGTATATAGTTAACTAAAATAGGTACATTGCATGTGTTTAATCTGTGACATTATTCATATGATAGCCTAATTTTTTATAATGTTATTAATACCTAACAAAATTAATTAATTAGTAGAATAGGTACTCTTAGTAGAAATCTTACTGGCTAGCGATGACATAGGACTGACTTACTGAGGTGTAATAAAATGTAGATAAATTTCTGGTAGCATATTCTATTTATTAATGTTGGATCAGTAGAAGGGTATCCGTTACTTTGTATTCGTTACTCACAAATACCCGAAGTATCTACTGAATACTTTTAAAACTATTCTTTACTTTGTACGTACATGTTCCTATACGTACAATTCTGTACGATCTTACATATTGCTATCCGATATAAATGAAACGAAGTAATCGGATCGGTATGTGTAACAGTTATGTATATTACGTTATGTTATGCTGTTATGTTTAAAATCTGGATACCGGGGGTTATACCGCAAATTTCTATCAACTTTTATATTTTTTATTTCTACGCTAAAATCTACTTTTCGATGCAACTCCTCGTGCATCAATTAGAGCTGCGTCTGAAGATTTAAGACTGGCTTACCCGTCAAAACAGGAAGTTTTAGAAAAACATAGAATGCATGCTTTCACATAACATAGAATGCAATCACATTTGCTCTCACAATTTGGGTTTTTATCTGTAGTTCCAGGCATTTATATCCGTTTTATTGCATTTGAATAGTTGTACTTAACAATCTATAAACTAGGTAATTGCTTCTTTCATTCGTTCAATTAAAATGATCCTTACAAACAAAGTGCATGACTAATCCTGCCTTTAAAGAGCTCTAGTTTTAAAATACATCCGCTATTTTCACACATTAATATTTATTATCCGAAGAATGCGACTGTATCTGAGACTGAATTTTCCTTCTTAAGATTTAGAATTTATTTTTTTACCATTTTAATTGTATAATCGTTTAGAGTGTACTTTATACAACTTGAGAAACACACACACCATTCAATGTTACCTCTAAAGCCAGTGGCGCAGATAGAAATTTGTATCGTAGTCAAGGGGACCGAATTTTTTTCCATTCGAGGAAGGGATCTATTCTTTGCATAGATATCATTTACAGCTAACTGTACTACTTATGTGCCCATGTGGGATAAAATTTCCTTCACGTCAGCATTTGTGGATAACTCCACCCTAATAGGTTTCTTCTAGATATTGCCAGATCATTAGTGCATCTTAGGATCTCTTGGGAAAATGAAGAAGTTATTAGGTATTGTTGTAAAGATAGGAATTACTATCTGTCTGAATTTTAATTATTTTGCTCATAGTAGTATAGTATAGGTCGCAATAAATGATAAATATAACAAATCTGAAAATCCCTGTTACTTGTATTACAAACAAACAAGTTAAAAATTTCAACGTATTAAGAAGAAACAAATTTAAAAAATTTAGATTCCAGCGACCGCCGGCAGCGGTCGCGGGCTCACTTCGAGTACCCTTCCCCCTCATTAAGCTAAAGGGCCTCTTGGTTCCTTTAGAGGTGCATCCCCGGCTGGCTACACTTCTGACCTACCCCCAAACCACCATCCAGGACGGAAGCTGCACTTTCCGCCCCCGCCCGATACAGACCACCGCCGGTGGATTAGGCATGCAGGCGAAGAAAGAAAGAGAAGACGGAAGAGCGTCAGAAGATCCTACCCAGCCTGCAGGGTAGAGCCAGTGCAGGAGGAGACCCTCCTCTTGTTGATACGTTATGTTCAGCTCTTGAAACTCGTGGACATTATTCTGAAACTCGTGGACACATCATAGCACGCTTTTTCATTGAAGAAAATTTTACAGGACATGTATACTTTGACTTTTAAAAAATAATATTCAACCTGCGATAGCCAGAATAGTTCCGAAGAATGTCTCTGGGTTTCATAACGTACGGATTTCCTTGACAACTTTTATTTTAACAGACGGATTGGAGGTCGAGGACTTCTTGAGTGTCCTGCTCGTCCACCGGATTTGAGTCCATTGAATTTTTTCTATGGGGTTATCTTAAATCTAAAGGTGTTCATCACCCAACCAGATAACCTTTTGACGGTAGAGAATCACTAACGAGTGTGCAACTATGCTCAGGCAAACATTTAACAACGTGGGCCAGGAAATGTCTGATAGGTTCTTCTACTGTCAGAAGGTCCAAGGTGCTCATTTTGAACAAAATATTTACTTGTTCCTATTAAAATATTGTTTTCGTTCTGTTTGACTGTATTTGAGTGCTTTTTATTCATTTATATCCTTACTTACAGAAACGCTTATAACTTGAGAACGGATAGACTGATTTCAATTTTTCAAAGACTTATATGCAGAGAATTGAGAGACATTTTAAATAATATGGAACACGTCCCACCTTATTATTTAAAAGAATATATTTGACAGCACCTGTGGCGCCATCTTTCGTTTTAGGAAAATGAATTTATCGCAAAAAAAATAATAAATTTTACATGGTTCACCCTGTATATTGTCCGGAGTCCCTAATTCAATTAGTTCAAAAGTGGTGGGGCGTGGGGCGAAGTTTAAACACGCACTGTATAACAATGTACCTCCACATATTTGAAGGATATGCCGAAAACAACTACTCCACGGGCAATGTACCCCGACTGGCATTGCATTACGTCTGTCAATTTGACAATAATTGTCAGACAGGTAGTAGGAAAGACACAAAGAGGGCACTACGGTGTGTTTCTCACCGCTACTAATACCTCCATGTATTTATATCATGATATACCTCTTTAATATTCTTTTTAGTGAATATTCATAGTTAGTTTCCTGTCGAAAATTTCACCAGTTTTCCATTGCGACTTCTATTATACCTATTCCTAAAGATGACAGTCAAATACAGTTTGGTTTTTCAAATACGGGCCTGTAATTTTTTATTTAATTATTTAGATCTCATTCTTCTCTACCTAATGATTGAGAATTGCTTAGGTATACTAATTTCAATGACATCTGATTTACTTAGGCAACAATAAGTCCTAGTCCCAAACTCAAAACATAATAGAAATATGATTAGGAAAATATTGATATTATAATTCGAAATTTGGGTTTTCGAAGTAACTCAAAAATATAAATTGGTTCTGGATTTTTAAGCAATATTATAGGGCATAAAATTGCGCAATATTACCCCAATTTAATCAACTTTATATTTCGTACTTTTTAAGCGGTTTAAAAATAGATAAGTACTACTTTTCACAAAACGCCATCTTCATGTTACGCTCCTATTATCACTTCCACATATCCAAATATCCAGAAAATTTCGATACCTCTTCGATTTGGTCACAGAAAAACGATTATTTTTTCCATAGTCTGGTTCAGCCCTTTATGGGTTGACTTTCTAAAAGTACTTTTGAAAGTGCTTACGTTACAAGCAAAAATATCAAGTATCCAGAAACCTACTTTGATTAATCTTATTGAAATGTTGAAAAGTTGTAATAATAAATGTTAATTTTAATTTTATACGCTATGATTGCATGGTACATAAATTTTAAATGTGATACAAATTTTTATGTTATCATACAGGAAACTTAAACTGCCAGTGGGAGGCTCTGACAACACTTATAATTAATGCAAATTGACACTGATATTTTTCAATGGCGCATAAATTAATGATGTAACATTTTAGATGATTATTCACTCAATGTAGTATATTTAATGTGTTTATAAAGTGAGAAAATCGTATTAGAATTGTTTATAGAGTGTTCAACCACATTATTTATGCAGTATAGATATCTTGAATTATAAATTGCATGTATCTTGATCCTAATTAAAATCTGTCTGCTACATTTCCCTTACCATTGAAATAAATTTAAAAAAATAATAAGATCTCGACAATGTAGAATTTTAAGAAAAAATAGAATTTCAGAATTTCCTGCACAAATTCTGAGAATCTATGCAGGGATATTAAAAGGATTTAAAAAATACAAGAATTGTTCAATGGTTCCTAAATATGAGTTCCTAAATATAACATTTAAAGGCTGTAAAACAGTTTTTATTCAACGAATTTAAAAGAAGTTTCAATTAACATTAAAGCATAAGTCCCATGGTTGCACTAATCTATAGAGTCCCTGCTGGTATTGCTGTTTTCGGAGCGAGTTCTTAACAGCAAACTCTACCTCTGCGTCCAAATTAAACCGCCGGCCTTTTAATGGGCCAAGTACCTGAAAATCGCATGAAGACAAGTCGGAACTGTAAAATAGATGTTGTAAACTTTCACAATTCAAACAACCAAGCAGATCTTGAACCGTTTGGGCTAAATGGGGTCCAGCAGATGGATGATGATATTTGAGAGCTTCCCGGAACGTTTATTCTTGAGGCAGATTACGTAATCGTTTTAAGGTATATGAATATCGTTCAGCGTTGATGTTGACACCAGGTTCTTTAAAATCTAAAAGCATTGTACCCTTGTAATAAAAAAATACGATCACCATTACTTTTCCTGTCAGATGCTGGGACCGACATTTTTCGCCTTCGGAGATTGCACATACATGCTTCCACTCCATGCTGTGATGCTTGGATTCTGGTTCGTTGTGGTAACACCAAGACTCATCACCGGAAAAATTTGGTGGTGTAAAAAGGTATTATCTTATTGTTGCTAACACATCAAGTGCTTTAATTTTTTTTTAATATATATAAAATACCTCTTGAAGGGTATTTTGCTATTATTACAATCTGATCAAAGAGAGATCAATGAGTAATTTGGTTCTATTCTAATTTAACTAAATCTTAGAGCTAAGGTCGTACTCACTAGTGTACCTTAGGGTCTGGTAACTTAATTACACTAAAATTAACGTGTAACACTAACCACACAATACTCTGCTTTTATACTGATATAGTCAATTCACTAACTCAAGAAGCTTAACCCTCTTGAGCCTTCTTACTATATTAGTGTTGTCGATGGCCTCGATGTTCACATGTTGGTGGAGCCGTTGTTCGTGAGTCCTTGCAAATTTTGTAATTGTCTGATCTACAGTGTCCATCTGAAGATCTCGATGAAGGTCGCTGTTTCTGATGTACCAAGACGCTTTGACGATATTCCGCAGTACTTTGTTCAGAATCTTTGGATGAATAATATGTTACTCTTACTGGCACAGCCCCAGAGCTGTATTCCATAGGTCCACACTGGCTTGAGGATTTGTTTATACAACAGTATTTTGTTGTAAGTTGATAAGCAGGAGTGCCTACCAAGTAACCAGTACATTTTTTAAATCTGATGTCTAGCTCTTCTCTTTTCTTTTTAACATGGACTTTGCACCAAGTCTTGCGTCTAATGTGATGCCTAGATATTTCGCTGAGTTCGCACATGGAATCTGGACATTGTTCATGTTAATAGGTATTTTTTGTTTTCTTTTATTTGTGAAATTAATCTGCACTGATTTGGTTTCATTCAGCTTGATACGCCATCTTCTGACCCAGTTATTGATTTGGTTAACTGATGTTTGCGGTATACTTGCAGCTTCTTCACAGTCCTGGCCTGTCGCAAGAATAGCAGTATTATCTGCAAACGTGGCTATTGTGTTTTGCTCTAACTCTAAGTGCTTTAATGATAAGATTTCTTTTGTGGAATCTCTAACATATCGAAATGTATTACACCAATCAACCACTATACCGTATGAGAATACTTAACTGTAGTATTCATATACAGCTTGCGTTCTCGTATAAATTTCCATTGGCTGAGGCCACTCAGCAGCCAAAAACTTAGATGCAATAATAGATGTTATTCTACCATAGATGCGTCACTCGTACCTACATAAACAAACAATATACACAAATGAATTATGTTGCCATTGCAACGAAGTCACGGCTGCTCAGATCAAATATGTAACTTCCAATTTGTATATTTTTCGACTCCTCCCGATAACTCTATTTCTAAAATTATCTGTATATAATTGTCTCTTGGAACCACAAAAATCAACTTCTATCACACAACTTGATCACTCAACGCTTCTATACTTATAACTTGAATTGTAGATTTGTGCGCCATAAAAATGTAGGTACATGCCATAGTCACACCATAAAATCTGTGATCTCATAAAATGCCAGCAGTTTTGCAACTTTTTCTATCATATTATTTGACAAAGATATGGTCATGGTCATTTATCATTTCTTGCAAGTGGTACTCTGTACTCTGGATATACTGTTACAGATTTCGCTAAAAAAATGGCGTGTCTATGAAAATGAAGCTTACGATGTTACCTCCGCTTTTGCTGGATACGTCATTGCTGCTGCAGATTTGAATACTGTTAGCAACAAATAGCTAAAAATAATCCTAAAAACCTGCAGGCACTAGACAGTCCAGCGTCCCCTTAAAAAATGTGTGTGGAAGCTGATGATCAATAATACAAGGAGGAAAATCAAGATTCTAATACAAATAGTTATAATGCAAGTTTCACATCAGACAAATCAGAAACAAGCATCAAATCAAAACCAACAAAATTTCATATGTATGGACAAAACAGATACGAAACATTTTCTGAAAACAGCGTTGAAACAAAGAAAAATGTCACAAAAATGTTTTACCAACCAGCGGCATAATAATGTGTTGATTTAAACAACAACAAAATTATCGATTTAATGTAGAACATCCTGTATGTTATTTTATAGAATATATTACAAAGTATTATTAATGGATACATTATATTTATTATACATATTCACAGAGGCCTACAAACAAGTGGTGATAACTCAGGAAAGGGCAAATGTTAATGTTGGGAAGTGTTGTGAGGGGTGGAATATTTTAAAATAAAAAATGGCTTTAAGTTGCTTCACTTTCTACCACATAACAAAATCGCTATACACTTAGGTTCCTGAATTTTCAGGTCATATAACATGTCTGCTATAGAATATACATGATTTATTGCAGCTCTGCTTAGGCACTTTATAAGAACTCGCTCCCAATTCTGTAGGCCTAATATATCACTACTCAACTTATATCATCACCATTTCAAGTAATGCATATGCATGTACCTCCTAGACATAAGAAAACGTCCTCCTATACAGTGTTATTCAGAACTTATCCATAATAAAATTTGGGGATGTTCAACATACAATGTACAAATGTGGTAATGCAAAAAAAATTTTTTTTAGCGGGTTCTGAAAACTATTTAAAAATTTTTCATTGCACGCCGCTGGATACTGGTCCACTGTAATGGAGTGACCTTGGGACTGACAATGCAAACTGGCTAGCACGAAAAAAACTTCGGAAGTTCTGAGAGTATACCGACACCCAGCGCAAAAAAGATTTGCAGCGTTTTTACTTTAAAATAAACTTAAAGACAGATAGATGTGACCAAAGTGACGTGTCTTTAAAATGAATAAAATTTTGTTACACTAATTTTGAAGAATTGCGCTACTTGATTACTAGGTATTAGAAACATGAAATTTATAAAAAATTTGCACATACCTTGTTACAAAAGCTGTTCGAAATAATGTTCCTCGACTTGTACACATTTTGGGCACGCCCTTATCCAATTTTGCCGCACTAAACCGAATGTTCCTCCTGGTTGCTGATCTTGTAAACGCAAATTATTAAGTAACTTGGGGATTTTCAGCATTTTGCTGCAACAACCACTCACAAAACCTAACTCGTAATTGATAATCCACTGGTAACAGTCTATTAATTCAGCATTACTGTACACATGAGCCATTTTGAAAATTTTACAGTTTAACACTCCTACGATAAATAAAACACCGGCACACAGAGAGTACATACATAGACTGATGACTGAATAGACAATAGAGATATTATCCCCACTCCAACTCTATTCGCCCAGGCGTTCTAGGTACAAAAACGTGTTTACTTTTTTTACCACATTCCTAAGAATGTGGTATATCAGATTGTCGTTGGAGTACAGTTGCCCATCTACGTAGTCCTTTATAATGGTATAACTTTAAACATTGTTTACGGGAAATCCTAAGACTTTTATTATAAATTTTTTTGGTGATATCAATTTCTTATTTAAGGATGCACATATCCTCAAAGTTTTAGAGATAAGTTCTGAATAACCCTGTATAGGAGGACCTATTAAAAAATAACATTGTTATTATAGGAAAAATGTGGGTATATCCTATCCTATCTAAAATTATGTAGATTTATGTAAATGTGTAGATTTACAGACCCTACTTCTGCTTTTATTATAAATTCAACTTATTTTCCATAAATTTATTCCAGATACATTTTGTGTGAAATCTGTTAACTTAATAACGTGCCATCCCTTATAAAGTAACAAAAAATATGTGAGTATCATCCTTTTTAGAACAAGACATTATTTTTTGTTAATTTTTATTTTTAGCCTCACATTTGGAAAGCTAGCCATAGAATATAAAATAATATTGGCGCATTCACCAAAAATGACAATATAGGGTGCGTCGTAAAGAATAATATGTCTACCCCTCATTCTAATCATAAGGATTAGCCCGAAAGTCTGAATTTGAGCCTCATGAACGACACGTTGGTAGGCCCTAACCACGATTAAGTGCTGGCATGAGGGAAACCTGGAAAACCTCATTAGTTAGGGGGACAGTCAAACATCAATTGATTTGATCTCATATCAACATAAAGCTGACATTCTTCCCATCCTAAGCCTTCGCCAGGATGGTTGCCAAACCATCCTTGCGAACAAGCCTTAATCTACGAGTAGATAATTTAATTAAAAATTTTCTGGTGGAATGGAGATTCGAACCCACCACCTCTGGGTTGAGCGATCGAGACAGTAAACTCTGAACCACCGAAATGAATACATAGAAAGCTATTTAGATGAACAAGTAGGTACAAAAATTCAACGGCGTTATTTGATACATAACATTATGTCTAAAAATCCTAGTAGTATTGTAAAAAGAAACTTGTAAACTTTTTAAAAGATGGGCAGTGAATAGGTAGGGCCTACTGTAAAAATAACCCCGAATAGTGCAGAGATTATTCATGAATAGCATTAATTTCAACCACGGCAAAAATATTACGACAAATGTTTAGGGCAAATTCCGACAAATTTAAAATCCATTTTCAGATGTGGAATTACGATGTGCAAAGATACCAAAAATGTAAAATAAAGCTCCATGTCACTGAAAACTAAATGATTTTGTTCTAAATCTGTTTGAATATGAATTAGGTATAATTAATGCTTTCGACGGGGACACGTAAATCATCTGGCAAAGTATCGAAATAATAAATCATCTTAACTCATAATAGCTTCTTATTTGCCTTAAATAATGATGGAAATATAATAAGAAACAATTCAGTACAAAAAGCATATACAAACATATATCCATTCATACACATCAGTGACGTATTCGTGTCGTATCCGTGCCGTATAAATTCAGCATCAGTGATATCCGTTATGTAGGTATCGGTGATGCCTATTCACATATATCCATGCAGTTTGAAATCAATGAAATTTCAAGATGGCTCATTTTTCTGAAATTATCACGAGAGATCATTAATGATATTCTTATGAGAGAAATGCTGCCAACGCCTTCGGATGAAGTGTGTAATTATGTTCCTAACAAATTTAATACACTTTAGATGAGAAGCATATTATTATTCACATGCCACCAAATAGCGAATTCGTATTCTTTAATTATAAGAGAAGGTTCTCTATCGTATTACTAGCGCTTGTTGATTCAGATCATAATATAATTTTATAGCTGTCGATGTTGATAATTAAAATTTTAACATATCCTTTAGTTCACTTTTATTAATGGTTGTAAGAAAAATAATGTAAGCATCATATAGGTACGTGATAAATGTATTATTTTGATATTCTGTGCATTCTATCCAAATCATTCTCACAAAATAAAATATAACTTAACGGGTGCAATAACAGCAAATGCATGTACATTTGTTTTACCTTTTTATACTTACTTAGGTATTTCAAAAAATTTTAAATGTGCACATCCACAGACCAAGTTGAGAATTAAAAGTGTATTTTAGACACTGTGAACTACTTTGATACTACTAATGTGGAGGCACGTAAGCAATATATCTGGGGAATGGATCATTACAGGATAATAAGGAATGAAAAGGTTGATGCGCTGGCTAAAAAAGGCTCGAGTATTCAATTCACGGGGAGAACTTCCGCCCAGTTATGTAGCGAGGTCCATTGAAAATTGGATTAGATGGAGATCTGAGGAAGAATGGTCGGACGATTACTCGGTTACTACTTCAAGAAAAAAATGCTAAACATAAATAAATGGAACAGCATTATAAAGAGCATTGGATAAAGCATTATATCATAAATACGTCAATCTATCTATCAATGAGATTTGGACTTTAACGATCTTTTTTAAATATCTCCCTTTCTATTAAGGATGCACCGGCATTTTCGAGAGATCGCTTTATCTAAATGTGTAAAAATATAACTAATAATACTAATACTTTTATTAGAAAATCATTAAAAGTACTTTTTGATAAATACAATTTTACTTACCGTTTTCTTTAAGTAGTCTGTTTTTACCACATAAAATGGTAAGGTCGGTTGCCCGATATTTTTCATATTCCAGGATGTTAGTAGTGGTGCGAAACACACCGTAGTGCCCTCTTTGGGTCTTTGCCACTATCTGTCTGACAATTATTGTCAAATTGACAGACAGATAACGATCTGCTTTTCCGCAGGTGCCATTACAGCAGTGACTTCTATTGTCTTTAAGGAAGACAATCCTATTTATTTATAAAACTAATAAATATTCTAGGATATTTCAATTAAATTTGAAAAGCACTAGTTGGCCAAAAATGGTCCAACTAGTCGTACATGGCATATCGTCAGCTTCATTAGATCAGGAATTCGTAAATCAGCTCTCTAACATATTATTCTTATGGCAAATTAGTTTGGTCATATCTCCATTACTTTCAGAGATAGACTTACATACCCTATATCCAATATCATTGTGTTCGAACAATATAAGGAAACACTATGAGCTAGAATATCTAAACATGTTTAGTGTTTTCTTCTCTAAAAGGGTGTTACAACTGGAAAATTCATAATAAAATAGTGATCGGTGCATGTGATGACTTTTGAATAAAAAATGTCAATCTGACTAGGGCCGCCCCAACCCGGGGTGCAGGGGGTGCGTGGCACCCGGGCGTTACGTTCCAGGGGGCGGCAAAAGACACCGTTGAGTAGTATCAGACGTCAGTCAAAATATATCTCTTCCCCTTTTTTACATTTTATTTTTATCAGTTAGTTAGATCAGATCCCCTTAGTAAATAAGTACTTTCTAAGATCTCAGTTGACTTGTTATACTTTACAGTTTTAGCCAAGTTAAAAGGTTTTCTTCACGGTCTATTAGTCGCCGATCATCACATTTGTCGCGAGTAGCAACGAAACACCGTTTTTCCTACTCGATGAAAGAATGAAGCCCGTGCGCGACTGACCGGGGCGGGGAGTCACTCAGCTAACTAGGCTGAGTCACAAAAAAATTCAAAAAACCTAGATATATCTGATTTGGTTGAGGAATTTGCAAGAAGGTAGACCTGAAAATTTTTTTTTTTTTTTTGAATAAAATGACTTATGAAACTAAATATTTAAATAAAAAGACTAGGTATTTAAGTTCCTGTCTCTTTTTTGTTTTTTTAATATTGTTGGTATTTTGTTAATTGTTGTTGTTTTTAATATTGTTTGTTTTTTTGTTAATTATTGTTGAAGAAAATACATTTATTTTATTATTATTAATGTTTATTTATATTTCCTTATTTTTTTATCGAATTATCGCTCCATTATTTGATGATTAACCTAGAATGCTACTAGGGCGGCGGCAAAAGTTCCGCACCCCGGCGGCAGCTACCCTTGCCGCGGCCCTGAATCTGACAATGTCATAACAGAAGTGTCTACTGACGAAGAGTCGAGGATCGACTTGAAATGTTTAGAAGAAGCTAGTTACCTGACTGTTCGATTTGTTTAAATTTTTTTATATATTATAATTTGTATTTAAACATATAATTCTAGCCATTACTTGTAATACCTATTACATAATTTGCGTCTACTCAAACCACCAACAAAAAGTGAACTAAAAAACGACTGATGAAGTGTAGCTAATTTATTAAATATTTATATTTATAGCATATTATGCAACTGATTTTGGATAAAATGTAAAGTCCACCTTGATATAACAGAAAAAAAATACGATATACAGGGTGAGTCAATAAGAACGAATTCTTTAGTATCTCCTTAAATAATGGAGATAGAGTAAAATATTGAAAAGGGGTGTTGTTTCATATCTTTTTTTCTACAATCTAAAATTATTTTTAGATATACAGGGTGCACCGTTGAGGGGTTACAGCATCCAACATTTGTTTTTTATATGGAACACCCTGTATTTTATACGAGATTTTGATTAAGCTTAAAATTCCTCATACATTGATGCCATGCTTGCTGATCTTGTATGCGGCGTTGCCAAGTTATTTCGGTTTTTCTAAAAATTTGGGGAAAAACATAATCTTGTAAAAAAATCATACTAACCTTGTTTCCGATAATTAAAGGTTGAGATTCGGTATTTAGATAATCAAACCCTTATACTACAAACCCATATCATCGTAAAATTATTTGCTTGTACAGGGTGTTTTTTGTAAGCAACTGAAATGGTCTGAATAAAATGTGAAAAAACTCGTTTTTCTTTTATGGAACCCCCTGTATATTATAACACCAGACAAACGAGTATTAAATAAGCTCTCAAATGATATATGGTTTGCTATATCTAACTCTAATAGTTTTAAAGATATTCAAATTTATACAAATATGGCAGTGACTTCTTTGTCGTTTATTTATTCAGTAATTAAGTATTTCAAGAAAATACATATTTTCTAAAATGTTTCTTGTTTTGTTCAAAACTGTCGTTTTTTTAACTTTTCTTACTACCATGAACAATATTTTATATCTATTAAACAGCCAACGGTATTTCCGTAATTTCAAAAACACTTGAGTTAAAAAATCTGATAGGAACCTAATAAACTGATAAACATTGAACAATATATTTTTTAAATAAATTAAAGAAATCTAATACTAACAAAAAATAATAAGGGATGAAACAACACAATTTTAAACGTCCACAAATTGAATATATCAATTTCTTATATAATATTATAAATACTGCTGGAAATGTCCCACCACCTTGAGCAGTGCATCGTATAACACGCGTTACAAAGGAGTCTCCAGCGTTTGTGAGCACTTGTCTGTTTATCTGTATAAACGAGTTTATTATTCTTTCTCTCATATCGTGAGATGTAGATGTTGTGAGTGGCGTCTGATAGACCATATATTTTATAAAACCCCAAAGAAAAAAATCCAATTTATTAAGATCTGGCGATCTAGCTGGCCACATGACTGGACCATCGCATCCAATCCAATTGCATGGATATACCTGATCAAGATCATGTCTCACTGCAGCAGCATAGTGAGTAGGTGCTTCATCTTACTGAAACCATAATCTGCGAACTGTTGTCAGTGGTACATTGTTTAACAGATCTTGGAAATAATTCTCTACAAAATTTAAATAATTTTGCCAATTTACGTGTCCATCGAAAAAGTATGGGCCGACTAAACGGTCACAGTCCAGTTGTGCTGAAACTGAGGGTTTCTGTGCTGATCACATGAGGGTTTTGATCACTATATTTTTTTCTTTGGGGTTTTATAAAAGATATGGTCTATCAGACTCCACCCAGAAGACCTCAAGATATGAAAGAAAGATAAGAAACTCGTTTGCACAGGTAAACAGACAAATGCTCACAAACGTTGGAGACTCCTTTGTAACACATGCTACACGATGCTTGCTCAAGGTGGCGGGCATTTCCAGCAGTATTTATAATATTATATTAGAAATTGATGTATTAGGTTTGTGAACGTTTAAAATTGTGTTGTTGCATCCCTTATTATTTTTTGTTAGTATTTGGTTTCTTAATTTATTTAAAAAATATATTGTTCAATGTTTATCAGATTCCTATCAGATTGATTAACTGATGTGTTTTTGAAATTACGCAAATACCGTTGGTTGTTTAATAAATATAAAATATTGTTCATGGCAGTAAGAAAAGTTAAAAAACGACATTTTTGAACAAAACAAGAAAAATTTTAGAAAATATGTTTTTTTCTTGAAATACTTAATTACTGAATAAATAAATGACAAAGAAGTCATTGCCATATTTGTATAAATTTGAATATCTTGAAAACTGTTAGAGTTAGATATAGCAAACCATATATCATTTGAGAGCTTATTTAATACTCGTTTGTCTGGTGTTATAATATACAGGGGGTTCCATAAAAGAAAAACGAGTTTTTTCACATTATATTCAGACCACTTCAGTTGCTTACAAAAAACACCCTGTACAAGCAAATAATTTTACGATGATATCGGTTTATAGTATAAGGGTTTGATTATCTAAATACCGAATCTCAACCTTTAATTATCGAAAACAAGGTTAGTATGATTTTTTTACAAGGTTATGTTTTTCCCCAAATTTTTAGAAAAACCGAAATAACTTGGCAACCCCGCATACAAGATCAGCAAACGGGGCATCAATATATGGGGAATTTTAAGCTTAATCAAAATCTCGTATAAAATACAGGGTGTTCCATATAAAAAACAAATGTTGGATGCTGTAACCCCTCAACGGTGCACCCTGTATATCTAAAAATAATTTTAGATTGTAGAAAAAAAGAGATGAAACAACACCCCTTTTCAACATTTTGCTCTATCTCCTTTATTCAAGGAGCTACTAAAGAATTCGTTCTTATTGACTCACCCTGTATTTTATAGTGTCTTTATAAGTCTAAATGTAATTAATATACATATCTTTTAATGAAACGAAAAATAGTTATTAATGTATTAATTTTATGTGTTTCTACCAATCCTGGAATTGGATTTTCTGTTGAGTATCGTATTAAAAAATATATAAATAACCTAAAATATGAAGCGCCTAGATAACCCTTATAAAAGATAAAAGAAAATATCTTAGTCGACACATTATAAATTGTAATGAATAAGAAAATGTTTACATTCTGTGTGGCAATATAAGATACTTTCATTTCTGCACGCTGCAGATGTACGAATTGCCAAAATTTACAAAATTAAAATGGAATTCTAAAGAGAAAGGCGCCTGATTTATAAAAATAATTCAGAACAGGGGATGAAAACGAAAACTTAATTATTTATAAGGTAGGCTCTAGTTCAGTATCTAAGGGAAAATTATCTTTCGCAGGTGTTTATATATTTTTCATACGAACTACTATATTTTTCTTACTTAAAATTTTGTATTATTTATGCTAGATATATAACTTTTACCTTATGCCTTTTAAAAAATTTCAGTTACGAACCAACCTTCAACAAATTGCAGTAAATAGGGGGTCATCATAAAGTAAGGGGTATACTTTTAAGCCTTATATATTTTTAAGAAATCAAGCTAGTAGCAAAAAGTAAATGGAACCTAGTTGCTTCAATAATTGGATTTTGCTGTATCTATGGAAAATAAAACAGTTGCAGTGTCACCTGCTGATTGCTGATACAAGTGTCAAACGTAATCATTGCGATTTAGAGAATTGTTCTCAAAATACAACTCACGTAAACGTAAATTGAAATGATTTAAATTATAATAACATGGATCTACTAACAATTGGTTTAGTACAATATTATTACGAATGCGACAGAAATTACACTGCTGGATTACGAAAATTTTGTAAGAAAATGGGTTTGAGAGCAGGGCTCTGTCAAATGAAAACGTACCGTAATTTGATTAGCAAATTTGAAAGATCAGGGTCTGGAGTCAATACTCAAAACTGTCGAATATAATCAACAGATAATCTACATGTAATCGTTCATGAAGGTCTTCATGGCGAGAAAATCACCGCTTGGTCCGGTTTCACATCTAATTTTATCATTGGACCATACTTTTTTGAGGAGATACAGAATGGAGAGGCCATATCTGTAACTGTTACTGGTGAAAGATACCTGCATATGTTACGAGATTATGCCATTCCACGGATACAAAACCAGCACGAAGGAATTGAAAACATGATTTTTATGCAGGATAGAGCACCCCGCATATTTACCTACCAGTTAAATAATTTTTAACTGATGTTCATCAAAATCGTGTTATAAGTAGACATTTTGTAAATTCATGGCCTCTAAGATCGCCTGATTTTAACCCAGGGGATTACTGGCTGTGGGGTTATGTAAAAAATAAATTTGGTGTTTAGAACACGACCAACAACGCTGGAAGAATTAAAAGACACTACTAGGGAGCAAATTGCTGCAATTCAACCAAAAATGGTGAATGATGCTGTGTACAATTTGGAGGAACGGTTGGTGATTGTACTGCAGCAAAATGGACGGCATATCGAACATTTGCGTTAACCACTGTTGGACATAAGAAATCCCATTGTTTAAGCAATCGAATTTCTTTCTCATTCTGTTATTAACTTAATTTGTTAAAAATACATAATAAGCTGAAATATATCCCTTACTTTATGATAACCTTGTATATTAAGGGAGCCTTTTTTAAGTTAAATTGCATCGCAACGTCTAAAAACTTAAAAAGGATCATGGGTTTTGTTTCTAAAAATATCAATAAGATGTTCCATTACAACATCAACATGTTACAAGTCATTGTTACAATTTGAACAGTTTGTAAGGGTGCTTTAGGCTTGAGAGAAGCAAGTGGTGATGGATCTACTCTACTCGCCAAGAGGGCAGATCTCCAAACAAAGCTGAGGTTAATATCGCAAAAGCCGAGAAACATCAAGTAACAACAAGCTTATATCAATGGCTAAAAGAATACACTTTAAAGCGTATACTTAAGGGAAAAGATATCTTTAAAATGCATAGGATACATCTAATAGGTATTGTAGAAAGACATCAGGGTCCTGTAGAGCCGTTATTTCATTTATTTATGTAGGAATGTAGTAGGAACAAAACAAATAATTTTTCCTTTCACAGATGTAGAAGAGAAACTGATTTTCACCACAAAATATCACACTATATTAATAACAAAACAGTCAACGCCCTAGAGAAATGGGAGTTAATCGGTTCGAATTGTTTTAACCATGCAATACCTTCATTAAGGGTTTTATACTGTCTAGCATTTAATTAAAAAGTTACAGAGTCGCTTATAATTCGGTCGGTGTCTTAAAAGTGTTGGTTATTTGACGCCGCCGCCAGGAATATGAATACAGGTTTCAAAATATTAGAATATTTCGTGTTATAAAAACTTAGAAAGAATAAACCAAGAACTAATATATTGAAATTCAACATCTTCTTTACCATTTTTTACTATTTTACTGTTGACATATTCCCAAAGAAATTTTTGATGATTCATGCCGAGCTGTGTCACAAATAAATTACTATTGTTATATTAATAATAGCGAAATTTATCTTTAGTGCTCCAAACTATAAGGATTACCTACTGCTTTTTTAAGTGAAATTGCGGAAACTATTGGTATTAGAACTACTAACTGCTGAAAACTGAGAGACTTCAGTATAACTTCAGATATCAATGGAAACCCCTTTTCATATGATTGATCAATATTTTAAATTTTTTATTACTTCCGCCATAAAGCAAAAATAGTCCAGTATATTGATATTAAAGAACTTTATCAACAGGCTTTTCATCTACCTATATCCTCGTCTTGACTTTTGAATACATACCTATTAAGTGAGCACCAATAAAGTCGACTTAGCCAATGTACGATTTGTGTAATGTGTAACACATTACGCCGCCGCCGGTCGAAAATGTAAAGGGTTAGTTTTATTAATGTGAACCCCATCTTAATATTTTAATTATTGACAGATAGAAAAAACTTGTAAACTGGTCTTATACAATTTTTTATGTAGATTCCAGTCATTCTAACAATTTTGCGGTGGCAAATTATGTATACAGGGTACACAAAAAAGTATGTTTTTTTAATATGGAACACCCTGTATATTTTAATATTTTTTGAATCGGTACGTCATTCTGATAACAAATATATATACATAATACATATATACAACAAAATAAAATTGAGGAAAACATATATATCCTGAATTTGAATATGTATAACACTTTTCAAAATATTCGCGCGAACTTTATGAAACGTTGTTTAAAATGCATTGAGGTTAATGGTGGATATGTTGAAAATGTTATGTGATTTATTTTATTACGAATATCTTTTGTAATCTATAATAATATATTTCTGTTACCTTAAAGTTTCCAGTTTTTGGAGAATGAAACAAAGAATATGAAACCAATTATACAAATTGTATATACAGGGTGGGAAAAATTTTAATGTGCAGCATTGGTATCACAGAAACGGTAAAAGATACAACGTGGCTCAAATTAGGAAAAAGTTGCTCAATTTTATGCTGATTCAAAATATGTGAACAAGTTTAATATATTCCGGGCCGTTCGGGAGTTATGCCGGAAAAATCAAAATTTGCCAATTTCTTTTAAGTCAAATAACTTCTCTTGAAATAAATGTAAACTTTTGAAATTTGGTACGTTTACATAGTTTGATGAGAGCTTTCGATTGTCATTCTAAAACATGTTCTAGGCCTACTAGTTTTTCCGCAACAATATTCAACTTTTCAATTTCTTATGGGCGCCATATTGGATTTTTACTTCACTAAATACAGAAAGAAATTACAAGCACGGTGATATATCACACTTGATACTTTCTTCAATAAATATGGATAATACACGCGAATAACGATAAATATTATTTATTTACAAATAATAAACAATCATTCATTTATAGTTAATTGTTACAAAGTGTGTTTTTAGCTTTTTAGAGCAACTAATTATTATAATAAGAAAAACAACTTATTTGTACTGCTCGAATTGGCTGCCGTTACTCTGAATACAAAGTTGAGTCCTTACAGACATGTCATCCACTGTCTGTCTGCACGTCTTACTGTTCCACCATCTATTGAATTTATGTATTCATTAATTCTTTCCAACATTTCATCCTCTGTCGATGGCATTGGATTATTGTAGATATAATTCGATATACCCGAAACAACTGTAAATTTTGTATATTTTGCAAAGGAAGATCATTTTGTAAGAAGTGTAAATAATTTCGAGAAGTTAATTTATCAATAATACGATAAGGCCATAATACCTTGTTATCTAAAATGAGCGGAGGTTGCAATTTTGTCACTGGATGCAAAGGTTAATGAATAATGACAATGGTTTTTGTAGAAAGATATTCTGGAGTGATGTGTCAACGTTTAGTAATTAATTGTGGGATATTCAATAGAAAAAATGAGCACCATTACGCACAACGAAATCCTCACCTGTTTAGAGAAACGAGACCTCAAATTAGATTTTCAGTAAATATTTGGTGTAAATTAACTTCTCGAAATTATTTACACTTCTTACAAAATTATTTGGAGGAAATGCTGGATGACCTTCCTTTGCAAGATATACAAAATTTACAGTTGTTTCAACAAAATGGATGCCCTTCACACAATGGTAGGATTGTAACCCAGTACCTATATCAACGTTTTCCGAATTCGTAGATGGGTACAAATGGTCCCATTCTATGGCCACCGCGATCACCGTGTCTAAACCCCTTAGATTATTATTTCTGGGGAGCTGTTAAAAATGGTATCTACAATAATTCAATGCCATCGACAGAGGATGAAATGTTGGAAAGAATTAATGAATACATAAATTCAATAGATGGTGGAACAGTAAGACGTGCAGTGGATGACATGTCTGTAAGGACTCAACTTTGGTATTCAGAATAACGGCAGCCAATTCGAGCAGTACAAATAAGTTGTTTTTCTTATCATAATAATTAGTTCCTCTAAAACGCTAAAAACACACTTTGTAACAATTAACTATAAATGAATGATTGTTTATTATTTGTAAATAAATAATATTTATCGTTATTCGCGTGTATTATCCATATTTATTGAAGAAAGTATCAAGTGTGATATATCACCGTGCTTGTAATTTATTTCTGTATTTAGTGAAGTAAAAATCCAATATGGCGCCCATAAGAAATTGAAAAGTTGAATATTGTTGCGGAAAAACTAGTAGGCCTAGAATATATTTTAGTATGGTAATCGAAAGCTCTCATCAAACTATGTAAACGTACCAAATTTCAAAAGTCTACATTTATTTCAAGAGAAGTTATTTGACTTAAAAGAAATTGGCAAATTTTGATTTTTCCGGCATAACTCCCGAACGGCCCGGAATATATTAAACTTGTTCTTATATTTTGAATCAGCATAAAATTGAGCAACTTTTTCCTAATTTGAGCCACATTGTATCTTTTACCGTTTCCGAGATACCAATGCTGCACATTAAAATTTTTCCCACCCTGTATATTTGTTATCAGAATGCCGTACCGAATCCAAAAATATTAAACTATACAGGGTGTTCCATATAAAAAAACATACTTTTTTGTGTACCCTGTATACATAATTTGCCACCGGAAAAGTGTTAGAATGACTGGAATCTACATAAAAAATTGTATAAGAGCAGTTTACAAGTTTTTTCTATCTGTCAATAATTAAAATATTAAGATGGGGTTCACATTAATAAAACTAACCCTGTACAGGATGAGCGAAAGTCAATGCCTCAGCTCTATTATAAAAAGAGGAAAGACAATGGAAAATTTCTGGAGGTTCTTAAATGGGATTGAGTAAGGTCCATTTTAAGCCAAATTTGCATATTTTTCTAAATTTGGAAAATGAAGTAATGACTTCATCGATTTTTTTGTCCGGAAACATATCTATATTTTTGAATATTTAAAAAGAGATTTTACTGAACAAATTTTGTAAAGTTGCTATCTTCTTTCGTTAAAAAATTATAAGCAAATTTATAAAAAGTATTACCAAAAATTGGCAATCGTCACGATTTAAGCAAGTGGCCTTTGGAAACATATAGCAGTCCCATCTGTCAATAGTTAAACTAATGGTTGACAAACATTGTTTTGTTGTCATTTGACTTTGAAAGGTAAATGTTCACGTACAACGAAAAAGTCGACATGTTATTAGTTTATGGGGAATCTCAAAAAAACCCTAGAAGGGCAGTTCAGTTATACTCCCAGAGATACCCCGAATATGTGTTTACAAGTTGGAGGTGGTCACATTGAAAATCTGTTATAATGATTGTCTCCTACTTTATTTCATTCTGTGGTAAAAATAGTAACATATTACGTTTTTTATTGTTTAATTAATAATTAATAATAACTAATAATAATATCTTTACCCCTCATTCTAATCACAAGGATTAGCCCGAAAGTCTGAGACTTGTGTGGGAGAGGGGGCGCCATATTATTATTTCGCGGCCCGCATTTGCGCCTCGGGAACCACTTACGTTGGTAGGCCCTAACCACCATTCAGTGCTGGAATGAGGGAAACCTGGAAAACCTCATTAGTTAGGGGGACAAGTCAAACATCAACTGATTTTAATCTCTCAGATTAACACCAACTTGACATTCTTCCCATCCTAGGCCATCGCCAGGATGGTTGCCAACTCATCCCACGACCTCTGGGTTGAGCGATCGAGACACTAAACCGTGAGCCACCGACTCGGTGGCTCAATAATGTTTAATTATTGATAAATGCGACAAATTTGCTTATAATTTTTTAACGGAAGCAAATAGCAATTTTTTTTATTTACAAAATTTGTTCAGAAAAATTAGCTCTTTTTAAATATTCAAGAATATGGGTTTTTCCGAAAAAAAAATCGATGACGTCATTACTTCAGATTCCAAATTTGGAAAAATATGCAAATTTGGCTTAAAATGGACCTTACTTAATCCCATTAAATAAATCCTCTTAGAGGCGTTTTCCTGTGACAAAAATATGTATGACCTAAAATTTATATGAACATAGTTTCCCAGCTATAAGGAAGCCGTAAACAATATTTCCGTTTTTCACTTTAGAACCATTAATTAATTCAATTCAATCACAATTTGGTGTATTATTTAAACTAATAGTTTTCCATAATTAGGTATGCAGGATTTTTTTAGGCGCTCAAAAAGCGTAGATACAAAAAGCACTTATCAATAAATCGTTCAAAAATTGTATGCCATAAAACTTTTTATATTTTATCTATGGGGACAACTTAAGTTATTAGTTTATTCTGGGCAAATAAATAATGCTAAAAGAGTGCCAATAAATAATCGATAATCTGAAGTGCCTAAAAAAACCCCATGCACCTACTTGTTGAAAAAATTGCACATTTAGCTCGGTTTCTTTAAAACTAATAATTTCCGGAGTTGTGGCCAGAGTTTCTGACATATTTTTATCGCATATATTTATTGCTTAGGTAATTATTTATCGCTTAATTTTGTAGTTTAATGAAATAAATAATATTTTTCTAATGTCAGATCAGATTGTAAACGTTTTCTACAATTCTTTTCGTATATATTTTATTCTGTTAAGAAAAGGGTAGGTAGGTAGGTATTTTATTACCATAGATAACTTAAAGTTTACCAGTTTAATATTCTCCAAACTCACTAAAGTAATGCCTTTTTAAATTACGATATAAAATGTTACCTACAAAAAATGTAGGGCCTATATTATAAACATTTGGTAGTATCAGAAATTAGACAATGTATCCAATATAAAAACTTAGCAAAAACCATTAAATACCTAAGGAAAAAGTTGCTCCATCTGATTCGTCTGCATTGTTGTTATACGAAGAAGTAAAGAAAACCTGAGTTTAGTTTTTTATTAAAATTTCTCATGGTAGGAATTCATGAATTTATAAATAAGATGTTTAGATTTCTGCAACCATAATGAATATTTTTTTTTAAACAGGTAAAGTATATCATTTGCAATATAATAATTTTGGTTTATAATGAACTTTTTTTACCCAATAAAATTCCTAATATATTATGTATTTGTATAAAAATATAAAAACGAGTATAAATACAACTTCAAACAAATCATCACAAGACGTGACATAAACCAAGAAATATTGCAATGAAGATTTCATTTGTTTTCATAGGTTTTCATTTTTCTCTATCTTTCAAATAACTAGAAAATAGTCAGACGGTTTTTCAAAGACTTTTATTTTGAAGACTAATCAAGATACCGCCAATGGTTTTCCACCGATTAGCAATCGGTGCAACTTTCTCTTAATTTAATAATTTTTGTAAGTTACAGTTCTATATCCCTCCATAGGTATATGTCACGCTTATTTTGGAAAGTTGTATCTCAGCGGACGTAACAAAATAAATTGCAAATACTTACACGTGCGAACACATGAAACCACGAGGAGGTGCTCTCAGGATGTCGAGTGTCACAATCGCACGCCAGCGACGCTTTCTGACTGATATTAAAACAGCGCGCGAATTGTTTACTAGGCGAGAGGAGGCGCGCCGACGCTGCACGCTTTGAAGCAAAGTAGTCGCAAATTGCAACGTCATTTTTTATTTAAAAATAATTGCCCTTCGGCTGTAGGCTCACAGTAAGCGACACTAGGCCTGCATGCATAGCGATATGAGGCTACAACATTTCAAGTTTGAAGAACGCTAAAAATGGAATTGTGTAAACTTTTCAGGGAAACAGAATTGTTCCTTAATTTATTTACAGTTGGGAAGCGGTTTAAATGTTTACGATTGGTATTTCAGAAACAAGAGATACCTGAGAAATATAAACAATGCAGCGGATAAACAAAAAATTGTCCAACAATTAAAATTGCAGTTTAAAACATTATACATGTTGTCATGTCGTATAATATCAATTACTAGAAATAGGAGAAAATCGCTTATGTCTAGTCCTGCGGGGGGTCCAGGCCTGCGGCCTAGGATGACCCTTCGGGTGACAAAAGCATCTAGAATAATATTATTTTAAAGAAAATACATATTAAAGAAATTTTGTATCTGGAACGATTTTTCTTAATATTTTGATGAATTGTACTCTATTCTTGATTGTAAAATATTATAGATAGGTAATTTTTTAAGTCCTGAAAGTAGAATTTATTTTTCAGTAAACATTATTATCAATTTTATCAATGGGACCAAAATATTGTAGATATTTACTTTTGTAAGCTAAAATGTGGGAATTTAACAGCCTTAATAAACGAATTAATTCCATACTTTACGTGCAGAAAGAATAAAAACTAGGGATAATGAAACAGAATAACTAAACACTAATACTAATAAATAATTGGAATTAAAAAGTAAAAAAAAAATTTGCCCCCAATCTGACGAACTCGCGAAATCAGCATTATCATGTTTTCAATCCTATACGACTTTCCCATTGCGCTACCGCGCCTGTTGTCAAAAGTTTACCCTGAGACGGTTAAGTATGTAAACTGTACGTGTCAACCTGAAAAAATAATTTTTACCGATTTTCTAATTGGAAAAGCATGTTTCGCTTCAGTATTTTGGTAATCAGAAGTGTTTGGCAGCTATCGGTGTCGTTAGCAATATTTCTCGTAGGAAAATAACCTATCTGAAGTTTAATTAATTTGACAGTTTTCGTGGGAGGTACCTACTTGTCGCGTTAGTGCAATCTCACATCGGCAGATAAAATGAGAAAGAAGTTGAGACGGACGCGACTCGAGAATGATTTTCGAAGACGAAATAGACGTACCATTAGAAGGATTCGACGTACGGCCTCGAAAAAAAATCTCAAAGGATTAGAGAAAAGACGGAACTTAGCGTAAAGCGGTTCTCTAAGCCGTAAAATTAGAAAAAGGGTCTAGGGAGTCCCGCGAAAAGTCGGGATTTCGGCAGGCGTAACGGGGCCATTAGGCTCGAGGACAAACGCCGGTGCTAGTCGTATCTCTCTCGCCGAACGGCGAACAACGAAAATTTTGCAGAGGTTTTTTGAAAAGGCGTTTAAATTGGGAAAACGCGTAGGAAACGAGACGAAAATACCCCTACGCATAGGAGAAAGGTTGGGGGCGACCTTTGGTCGCCCGCGGGGATCGCTTCGCGATCGCCCCTCGGAGGAGATAGCTTAGAAACTTTGTCGATTCGGCGACGGAATTTAGAGCGAGACAGAATCGACGCGTTTTAATATATATGGATTACCTTTACCATTACTACCATCATGATTATCATTGGTTTGCTGTAAACAAACGCCTTGCTCTGTGGTTCCAACACTTACAGATGGCAATACCAGCAACCATTCTCGAAACCACGGCGTTAGCAAAGACAATAATTCGTTTATATTCTTTGGCGTTAGTGTTTGCTGGATTCAAGATTCATGTACCCTGAATAAACGCAGCGAACTTAGGATGACGACCATATCCAGTCTGCCTTATACTATTTCTGCCGAATTTCGACATGCCGGTATTGTATTTAGTTCCTAAAGCAGTGTTTCACCAGGCAAATTTTAAAGAAATATACGTTAAGTGTGAAGTTTTTGCGAACATTATTTTTTTTGTTGAAAACGATAGCTTTCTTATCATAGAATGCAAATTTAAAAATCCCAAAAAATCGGAAGTGAGCTAAAGTTAGTCTTAGGTTAGGACACCAAATAATTGCTTGAAATTTATTAATAAATAATAATAAAACAAATGATAAATGTATGAAACCAATGCCGCGCGAATATCCATTGACCGTGGTCAAGACCTGGGATGGTTTGGAGCCTAGCGGAATTATTGCTCTTTACCTTCCTATCGCTGTAGGCGTGGACCACCTCGTACAGGTGGACCCCATCCTTCACCAACCCCGATCACAAAAAGTGATAGGTGTGGGCGATTCGTGGGGTCTCCTCCTGTTCTGGCTCTACCCTGCAGGCTGGGTAGGATCTTCTGGCGCTCTTCTTTCTTCGCCTGCATGTCTAATCCACCGGGGGTAGTCTGTCTCTGGCCGGCGGCAAGTGCTGCTCTCGTCCTGAGTGGTGGTTTGGGGTAGGTCAGGAGTGGCTGTGTAGCAGGGGATGCACCTCTAAAGGAGGCAACTGGCCCTGCAGCTTTATGCAATGGAAAGGAAGGGTACTCGAAGTGAGCCCGCGATCGCTGTCGGCGGTCGCGGCTTGGAGAGGAAGTCTGAGGGTCGTTTTTTAGTCGCTTCGTAGCCCTCTATGCTTGCTTCGGAAAGAATCTGAAACATAAGAAGATCTTACTCTCATCCTGGGTTCAGCAGTTGGAGTCTTGGCCGCTTGTGTACAGCAGCCGCATCGGGGTCGTAGTTCACGGATTCCAGGATTAATGGGTTACTCTGCGTCTCGGCACGCGCGAAGAAATTGACTCCGCGCCTTCTGATGATTTCTAGGACTGGGACGTAGTCGAGGCCCGGGTATATATCGGCTGTCCGCAGGTACCAGGGTGAATCTACCGCATTCCTTAGCGCGATATTTTCGACGGCCTGGATCTTCTTCTTGCAGCAATCGCTCATGCTGCTGACGCATATGTCAACTGCATGCTGCTGACGCATATGTCAACTGAGGTTGGATGACATTCTTGATCAAGGGGTTTACTTATTCCTTTCTACGCCTACTGAAATTCTGAAAGTGGGTATACGGGGATTTATCGAAATTTTCTATCGATTAAAAATATTGGCTTTGAGGTGCGATATCCGATTCCACCGGAAGTCGATGTCAACGTTCTTATTTTAAATAGAATATGCTAATTTTTATTTGGTTTTTTTTTATTCCACGTCAAATTTGAAGGTAAATTTCATAAGCATATCTTATCGTTATTTTTAATCGTTTTCGAGATAGGTATTTTGATTTTTTAAAACATCTCTCAAAAAACAGTTACACCGTTCTATCTCTTTCAGTTTATAACCTAAACACTTGCTATTTGAAGGGAGTAACATTGAAATGTATAGAAACATGTAGAAAATATAAAAGCTAATGCAAATTACCCGGAGTGTCAGGAACGGACAGACCAATTGTGACAAATTGAAACCCCAATAATGCACAATGTATTGTAAATGGAAAACCCTGTATTTTATAATGCTAACCTATGTACTTTTTAATTCTCTTTTTGATATTAACACTTCCTATACCTAAATTCCACCGATTTGAAGATATTTGGACATTATTGCAGAAATGAGAATATAACCGGTAAGTTAGCTGTAGCGTTGGCTATGAAACGAAACATTTAAACGTCTTCAGACGGTGCAATTGTTGCGTACAATTTCTAATAATTGTCTTCGAGGGCAGTCTTCAATGCGTTAAATTCTAGGGATATTTAAATGTCCTTCGCTTTCCTAAATTTTCAAAATTTGTGCTTTTAATACTCAAAATACAAAAGTTTATCATGCGTGAAAGAAGTTAATAAAAAAAAATGAAGATTTGACTGCATTTCATCAAATCCCAAACATCCCAATCCCAACATCAAATTCCTAATATTTGATTGATGTAAATTTTAATAATTATTAGCTACAGAATTTGATCGATCTTGGCTATTAGCACAGTATAACATAACATTGCTATTAGTAAGGGAGATATTGATAAATATTATTTACCCCTTATTAATTTTAATTACTTTATTACCTTTTGATACCTACTCTTAACATAAATGCCAAAGCAGGTGGATCGTAGAGTTAACGTTGGCTACGGGTGGATTAGTTCAGGCACTGAGGACATAAAAGGAGGCTCTCACTACAAAAAGTCAAGGAAAGTTCTAGAATATTTGTACAGTTTGCTGTCCTAATTAATAGGTATTCCGACCTTGAACGACCGCCCCTCACGCCGCCATATTGGAAAAATGGTAGGTACCGAAAATCAGTTTTCTGAGGATATGTTCTCTCCAGCGCCCCCTAAGTCAAAAATAGTCATTACAGAAATTGTACAGTATGAAATTTCCTGCAATTTTAGTAAGAAACATTTTTAAATCAGATGAATAGTTTACGAGTTACAGCGGAGTTAAACTCAGCAAATTTCTACAATTCGCAAAATCGCAAAATTTTTTCGCGAAATTACAGTAAATACCGACTACTTAAATACGTACTACCGATTCTTACTAATTTCCGCACAACTAATTGATGGTATTTACAGAACTTTTAGATTACATTGTATGATTTTCTTTTCTCTTATACTTACCAATATTATATAATTGTGTGTAATTTACATGAAATAAAATTCATAAATCATTGACTAGATACTTTTGTATAAAATCCACATGACCAACTACTCATATGATAAAATCAGGTCAATTTTTATATTTGAAAGTGTAATTTTTTACGATTTGTGGTCAATGATTATGAATTTTACTCCATATATACGTTACACTCTGTATATTCAAACACTGCTTACTGCCAAGCTTACAGATCTAGTGACTGTAGCCAAGCTTATTTGTAGGCGACATCTATTGTATAGTTTTTTACTTTGAGTTATACCTTTCTCAAACCAAAAACACGTAGCGCAGTCATATATATAATACTACTATATCGCGGGTAGAGGCCCAAAAATTCCGAAAACATCACGGCGCCGAAATACAATATCTATCCTTATCGAGAGTACCTTATATTAGTCAAATATGCGCATGCGCACGAATTTCGCGACATCCAATAAGCATGCAGCATAAATACTGCATCTCTGTCTACCGACTTCTTTTAAAAAAAAGTTGAAAGTTGGAAAGTCTGTCAACCTATAAGCAATGTGTCAGTTTCCGTAACCATGGATATCGACAAAATCTACGCATGCGCAAATCGAACAAAGGGTCTCTGGAACAGTATATAGCACTATATATCTTTTGTCCTTTGATGTTTTCGGAGAAACCGCTTATGGGCTAACATAGGAAATACGCGATATAGTAGTATTATATATAAGAGCGCAGTGCAGTGCCTATTTTGTTCTATAGGCGAACGTAAGATGGCGCCAGTTCTGTCTCTTATTTAGTTACTTATATGGCTTATATGCAAGGAATTTATATATAAATTAAATTCCTTGCTTATATGGATCTTAGTGGGAATACCGGTTCCTCTTCTGTCGCGTTACTTTCGCGAGACAGCTCCAGAAAAATACCGTGACAAAATACCGCGACAAAATACCACGCAATGGCATATTAGTTCCCTTCTTTGATTCCTTTCCAGCGGCTAAAAACCCATCACTGCTTTCCAGTAAGGGATTTCTTAAAATAAACAAGAAATCCGTGTTTCCAGTACAGCATAATCGTTACTCAGTAACCGGTTATTTCGTCAATATGGAACGCGATGGAACGGTTCCATTAAAATACCGCTCCAAAATCGCGGTATTCAAATACCGACACGACACGATTAGAGATGTCAGGTATGATTACTTTTGAGTAATCATGAGTACCGATTACTTTCGGGTTGAGTAATCGGTACTTTGTATTCGTTACTTTGATTACTTTGAGTATTAGATTACCTTGATGACTTTTGATTACTTGGTTACTAATGAGTATTGTATCCAAAATATTCTAACTAAATACTATAGTAATCATCATATTTATATACAGTACAGTCTATCGGGGTAACTTTGGACCACTATAACTGCTTTGTTCAAAATATATCTTAAATTTAAGTTAACAGTATTAATTTTATGGTTCAACGAGGTGAAGGAGAATGACAGGCATGTATTTTTTAAACAGAAATTATACTGTTAATCTCTTAAGTATTTATTTTTAAAAATATAAAAGTGGACCAAAGTTACCCCCCCAACTCCGATAACATTGGCCCACATCTCAGAAATCAAGTGAAAATCGTGTATTTTAAAGGATTTAGCAGTCAGGATAACTTTAGACCACTCCACAATGTAGAAATAAAAATATTAAATTAAAAAATATATTTTTGTCTTGAGAATCTAAATATTTAACATATAATTGGCCTTCCGGTGAATTTAGAGGTTCCGTGACGCATGACCATAGCCGCTGAGATTTTGACGTAAATGATAAAACATGGCGAAGGTAACTTTATCTAACCTAAACTAGATGGCACCATATATATTAAAATATGATATAAAGTTGTAAATAAAGTCCCTATCTAAATATAAATTATTAGGAGTCTCAAAAATAGATTTCTAGCGTTTGGGCTAATGATACCCCAATGGACAAAGTTACCCCTATTGACTGTATTTAAGTAGGTATATAATAAGAAAATATGAAATAAATAGAAACATACTTAGATTATGAATAAAATCTCATCTCAATATCTTTCCATTAGCTATTCTATATATTATAAGGTTCAAAAATAATTCTTAGGCAAAGAGCAAATTATGGATATAAAATATATATTTTGTAGATAAACTTTCACTAATTTTAAAACAATTTGAAACATACAAAAATAAAAAGTAGATAAGTAAGTACATATTATATTGTTGATATAAGTATAGTCTATTTATACTATAATACAACTGAGTACTCGGTAATCTCGGATCTCGGTATTGATTAAGTATAAGTAGGTATCCATCCATACTGCGTAGATAAATACTATCCGGTACCCATGTAATCAAAGTAATCAAACAAGTAAAAGTAACGAATACTTTTAAAACCGAATAATCGTTACTTCGGGTCCAATCGAGTAACGAGTATTCATGTAACGAATTAATACTTTTTCGACATCTCTATCTGTGACTGTGATGTCTGTGATAAGTGAGTAGTGTTGGGCGATACCCTGAAATGTATCGATACTGCGTATCGATTTGTATCGTATTGAAAAATATCGATTCTTGTATCGTATCGAATCTGAAGAATCGATATTTGTAATATCGTATCGAATACCGATCCGACTTTTTAGAGTTGAAATTTCTGCTCGACAATTCAACATTTTACGTTGATTTAAATAACAAATTAGTAGTTAATTATTATTCTCAAAAACATCTAATTAGAGAATTAGAATAGTAATTCGCATAATACTATTTACCAGGTGGTGCAAATAAAGAACAACAACAAAGTAGAATATGTGAATAATTTATTGCCTTTTAAAATGCAGCTACGCTTACAGTGCTTTCGTAAAGTAGTGATTAAGTTTATTATTTCATAAATACCCAATTTTAAAAAAAAATAGGAACTCTAAAATACTTGAGAGATAAAAGCAAAGTGAACATTCTTGAGTTTGGCACATAAGAAAATTAACTATTATCGTCTCAATTTAATATTCGATACAGGTTATTCGATACCTACATTCATTGGATCGATCCACTGATATATCGAAAGGAGAAATATCGATACAAAATATCGAGTATCGTAACTTAAAATATCGATACTCAGAAGTATCGATATGTATCGCCCAACACTATAAGTGAGTGGTGTTACTATTCTGTGGTGTTACTGTTATGACGTCAGTACGATTTAATAAATAAAGTAAACAGTAAAAAGTAATTCTTTTACAGATTTTACTGGCAGTGGAATATCAAATTGCAATTTTCTATCAATTATGAATTATAATGGTTTTCATCTTTGTAGTTTTATTTATAGTAAATATAGCCATAACCTCAATCAACTGTGAAAATAAAACCGAATATTTTGATCCTCTGGGTCCATTGGTAAAATGTAGTTTTCTCTCGTGGGAATTTATAGAATGTCAAGAACCTGTAAACCATAAAGGTAATAAGACCGCAAAAGAGGAACTTGGATATGGGTGTGTAAAGTTTGGAGGAATGCGGTATGAAGATGTAGAAAAGACTAAAGTTTTTTGCATTGCACTTCCTAAAATAGAATGTTTTGGAAACAGAACATTTTTCAGAGAAGGCGTTCCATGTATAAAGTATTCAGACCAATACTTTACCACCACTTTATTATACAGCATTTTATTAGGATTCCTAGGTATGGACAGATTCTGCTTAGGACAAACTGGAACAGCTGTTGGTAAACTATTGACACTTGGAGGATTAGGAATATGGTGGATAGTTGACATTGTTTTACTTGTTACAAATAATTTAACTCCTGAAGACGGAAGCAACTGGAACCCATATGTTTAATATATTTTTTTTATCTGTTTAGAATAAAATACCCTTACATAAGTCTTCTTTATTTATTTGTAGCATTGTATGTAAATACATATTATATTGCTTTATAGTGGCAATATGTGATTTAGTTATTAACATCTAAAATATTCACAAAATGATGCAAAGGTGTATCGAATTATGAATATATATAAGACCTTAATAGGTTCCTAAAATTGTTCTCAATCAAAATTAAAGTGGTGTAAATTAAGTATGTACTTACCTGTACATACGTATCTAAGTATTTTCTAAGATCGGATTGTATAACCCGATCAATTTGATCGGGTTATACAATCAATGAACCGTAATGTGAAAAACTGTACCTACCTATATTTCTGATAAGACAAATAATACATGTATGGTTTTTAACTTTAGTAGTCTGATGTATCTAACCATTCCTTTTACATATATCAAAGGAACACATTTCTTTTGAATTTTGCTGGTATTCCAACGATGTTACATGCCAAGGTAGAAAGATACTTACTTTATAATAGCATATTGACTTCACCCTAAATCTATCATTTTTTAAATCGTGTTGATTCATTCTGCTAGTCTGCATTCTATCAATTTTTATAAATATTCTGAAAAGCTAAATAGAAACAAAAATTGAAAATATTTATATTTACATCTATTTTCTGGTTTTTATATATTATACAGGGTTATTCAGAACTCATCTCTAAAACTTTGAGTATATGTGCATCCTTTAAGAAGAAATCGATATCACCAAAAAAATTTTAATAAAAGTAATTAGGATTTCCCGTAAACAATGTTTAAAGTTGTACCATTATAAAGGACTACGTAGCTGGGCAACTGTACTTCAACACATCTGATACTTTTCTACCACATTCCTAAGAATGTGATAAAAAAGTAGACACGTTTTTGTCTGGAACGCCTGGTTAAAACCGACCGAATAAAAACACTGCAAATCTTTTTTGCGCCGGGTGTCGGTATACCTACTCTCAGATCTTCCGAAGTTTTTTTGTGCTAGCATGTTTGCATTGTCAGTCCCAAGGTCACTCCATTACAGTGGACCAGTATCCAGCGGCATGCAATGAAAAATTTTTAAATAGTTTTAAGACCCCAACAAAAAAATTGTTTTTTGCACTACCACATTTGTACATGTATGTTGAACATCCCCAAATTTTATTATGGATGAGTTCTGAATAACCCTGTATATGCATATCGTGTTTTCAGTATTCAAATTATTAACAAATCCTATTAAGTAATTTCCATAACTGGCTATTTAGAAATCATGCGAATTAGATAATTTAAAGTGCATGAAAAATTTCTGTAATGGCAAAATACAGTAGCAGGTAGGTAATTCTAAGTTGATACTAAATTTAATTTTCGATCAGATTAGGAAAAAATAAATATCATTGTATAAACGGGATTGCAGTCAAATAAGCAATTAAGTATTTGACTTATTTGACTGCAATCCCGTTTGAATTAGTTCTTTGTTTTAACCAGTCAGGTTAACGCCTTCACCACCTTTTTTTTGGGGCGTCTATTGCCTTCGTTATTTTAAATGGAATACCCTATACTTATATTGTATCATTTCTGGATTCTACGTAAAATTTTAAACACTATATTTCATGCAAAATGTCCTGTACCTATCTTCAACTGTTTTTGAAATGTTCACAGGTGAATATTGAAACATGAACACCCTGTAAAATGTAAACTGTTTGAGATCAAGCAAAACAGTTTGCACTTTTCTATCTTAACTTTTCATAAACTATCGTTCAACATTAATTTCAGATTTAGCCAGAAAAAAATTTTTCGATTAAATTTAATCTCTTTAAATTTGGTTAATTAGCACAAAACGGGCACTTAACCACGGAAAGGAAATTATCCAATTAGGAAAATTTCCAAAATGGGAATATTTCGGGAAGAAATAAACATACCAATGGAAACTTTCCGGAAATATTGCTGGCATAATGGCGAGGGAAAGTTCCGAATAATTCCTAATGAATTTGAAGCCAGTTTCCTAAGGTTTTTAACCTCAAAATTGTTCTTGCTCCCTGCCTTGTTCTGCTTAATCTATGGTTTGAAAACTTATTACTCGTATTAAGTATCAATACATAATATATCATTATGATATATTGATATATTAATAATAATTTAAGTGGAAGTACAGAAATAGAGCAAAAAACATGATCCAACTTTTTCCATATAAAGTATATTTATTTTTTTGCTTAGTGGGTATTAGTCATTAATTAAAAGTACAAGAAAAAGAATTTTTTAATTTCTTAAAGAAACTTGAAATTTAGATATACTACTCATATATATGCCCAATATTTGCAATATTTACAATACTACAAACATTCAAGAGCCCAAGATAACAAGTAAGCAGTGTAGAGTTAAAAAGCATTACTAATGCCAGATTTGAAAAATATAGCTTTTTGGTATGAATAACAATTGTAATAAAATATACCTTGTAATTTTTTTTAATATTGCCGAAAATTTCTAGAATTTTTAAGGGAAATTTACTGGGAATATTTAATATTTGAGAATTCTCCCATCCCTACAAAAAGTGCAAATCCTTTAGAAACTTATTGTCTTCTTTATAATACTCCTCCATTTCCAAATGTATCCAATTTAATATAAGACAGTAGGAAGGTACTTAGGTATTAGAAAAATAAATAAGAACTGGATTAACTTATATTTTTGGGCAAAAAAGATTACATTGTTATCGATAAAATCTAAGTTGCTGGAGCAGAGTTTGAGTTTGGTCCACGTCGTCTTCCAAATGAAGCTACTACATTGACGAATCGCCTGTTGTATTGGATACGTCTCTTAGCACGACCAGTCTTCTTCTTCTTCTTTTCCTGTTTTTCTACTTTTGGTGTCTGCCCTTTTACTTTACCTACATATAATTTAAATTATAATATGCATATCCTACAAGTATTAAACAAATTATTGTATGATACTTTCTATAGCAATTATGGAATATATTACCAAAACTACCTCAAACAGATCAATTTATTTAGCAAGTTTCAGGAAGATCAAAAGTTACTGATCACAAATGATCTGCTGTGACTTGCGACAAGCATTCAAAGTAACACACCACATTTTAACTTATTATTTTCTACCACTACTAACTTAAATGGTCATTATTGTATGTATAACAAAAGTTTTTATACACAGTTGCATATCAAATGAAGGAAACCTACAGTTGTTGTTAATGAATAATTTCAGGGAAACAAATTCCCTTTTGGACTTTATATAGAGAACAAAGTTTCTCACTGAATAGAAGATCGGCGGGATGCACAATAGGCCCAGATGAGGCCACAGTGTTTTGGGACTCGCTACAGAGAAACCGACCCGCTAGAAGAAAATTAAAAGAGATACCTACCAAATTTCAACCACAAAAACTACAAGAAGTGGATTCTACTCTACATATATGGTTTTTCTCAAGCAGATATAGTGATATTGATATCACATGTTCCATAAAAAATACATTGGTTCTGCTAATATTCTCCTCACATTACAGCAAAGCCACTGATACACCCAGATAATGGTTTTTGCCAGAAATCATATATTTTTATAATTCCACAAAGGAAGGAGTTGATTGCTTGGATATAAAATGTGCAAACTATTCTTCAGGTCGCAGAACTCGCAGAATTGCCAAGATGTCCCTTGGCAATTTTTTATAGAATTTTGGAAATATCAACAGTGAATTCTTTCACTTTATATAACTGTTATGAAAACACTCCTTCCATAAAAAGATTTATTTTTACAAAAGATCTAGCAATGAAACTTGTGGAACTGCATAGGACATAAAAAGACAAGATAAACACCCCAAATTAGATAAAGAACTATCGTCTCTTATCACATCAGTATTGGCTGAGCAGAACAGAACCAATAATTTTGCAAATATGACCGATCGCCTTGAAAAGAAATCAACTTGCCGTGAATGCCCCTATCAGCAATAGAAAACCTGGTTACATGTGTTTTCTTTGCCCGAAGCCAATTTGTTTACAGTGTTCTACGAAAGTTTGAAAAACTTACATCCAAAATATAAATAAAGTTTAATTTACTGATTTATATTATTATTATTTTTTGATAAAAACATAATTAATGTTTATTTTCTACATTAAAAAACTATCAATAAATTCTTGTTTCATTACCAAGACCTTTAGCTAAAATTATCTAATCTTATATCTAAACTAAACTAATCTAATCCAAACAAATAAAGAACAGTTCACATGGTCTAGCAGTTGCAAAAACCGATGGTCGCCTATAAAGCAATTTGAAACTACCTCACTGGTTAAGGGTTAAAAATATTATTTATTAGATGTGATGAAAATTTTGAAACTAATTAGTGTCTTTTATGCAGAAAGTTTAATATTTTCCAAAGCATAACTTCTTTCATAAATAAGTAGGTACTAAATTATGAAATACAAATTACTTTTCTTAGTATAAAGCACAAAATTTTTGCTTTATTTTTAATTCCTAAATTACTTTAAATTTGCAATAAAGGAGTGCCTGATCATAAATATTTCATACAAGTTCAACCTACATTATGCTATTATATTTGATAATATAATTTAAACCTATACTTTCCATGTATTAAACTGATTTACCTATGCCTGCATGTTTTTATTTTTTCACAACTTCCATTAAGAGAGTGGTACCAGGTTAATACTTGAGCTAATGTAACATATATTTACATTACATATTCAACGCATTCATATTCAATTCACACATTCAACTACACTAACAATCCTAAAGAAAATACCAGTTGTAGTATTTCCTAAAACCCCACCAGAGCCCGTCCCAGAATAATTAACTTAAATAGTAAATAGTAGAATAGAATGAAATCGTAAATTAACCTATTAATCTAGCATTTTAATGCACTGCTGACAGTGACACCATTTTCATACAATTGAATAAATATGTTTAATTTCTGAGTTACCCAATTGAACTTTAACATTGACAAAATATTTTTAAAAAATAGTTTTTAAATATAATTTCAATACAGTATAACCTCTCTAATCCTAACTTGTTTTTTTATTCTACTTCTTTTTTTTATTGCTATATTCTTCAATTTGCGAAGAACTGCAACCTCATCATGATCCGCATTATTTTCTGATGCCCATTGGAATACAGTTATTAAAGGATATTATAGCTTCTTTATGTGCAACTTTGCAATCTTTATCCGCAATCATCGTCACTAGATAATTACCTCTGAGAAAAGTAATATTGAGTAATAAATTTTCATAATCGTATCTCTAATCCCAAACACAATCCAACGCAACAGAGGACACAAGACAATTAGATATACTGTACAGTCGATTCCGGACTATTGCCGAGTTAACATCAAACAGTCATGAGAAATATCCACACATTCTTTATTAAATTTAGGTACATAAAATATACATACCAGCTCGAGCCAAGGAACCATGTACTTTACCACCTGGAAGGCCTACAGTTAACTCAATATCCGTATCCTCAAATTCGGAAACTACATCGTTATCTAGAACTGGTATACCAGCAGCATACAAGCTGATTTCTGAAACTTTCAAGGATTCCAAAGATGCAATACGTTCCTGCAAATGAAAATTACATATATACATACTTAATTTTATATATTTTTTATAATTAATCAAAATTTCAATCACTAAAATTTCAAATACACTATTTTACCTTGATTTCGCCAATGGTTTCAGAGCCTTGGCAATCAAGTACGTGAGTGGATTGGCCACGAAAATGTAACTGCATTTTGTTCTTAAGATAATACACCTACAAGAAAAAGTCAAAATTTTAACGGAAATATTTCACACTTCACTTTGATAACAAGTCATTGTCTTATTATCTATTCTCTAAAGGGATGAAAGTATTGGCACTATTACTACTTATTCAATTAGATACCCATTTTATTCTCTAAAAAAATAAAATGTTTCCATAATTTTACTTACACGACCACGAGCCTCAAAACATGAACGTCAAAAGAATGTCGTATATAGGAGACGGAAATTTAACAGAATCAGGTCTGCCAATACTAAAAAATACAAAGAAAATCTTTAATCAATTGTGGTTTGTGGTGGATTCCGTAGTGTGGTAACCACAGAGCCCAGATCTGATTCCTTAAATCGATATCGAATAGATCGTGTATCCTTGTTACACTCCAACACATTTCGTAATACCTTCTTTTTCTAATTCGTCTACTACTATCGAATCGAGAAATGTGAATTTGACCAAAAGTTTCTATCCGGCGGATGCTCTTGTATGTACATTGTGATTGTGCCTATTACTACTAATAAATAATAAAAAATATATAATATAATATGTCATTTTGACTTTCACAATTATTGATATTAACATATATTTTAATCCAAGTAGCAACACAGAACTTAATCGAAAAAGAGAATGGTTGTTGTTCGAGTTATTTGCAAATCGTATTCGTATCGATCGATGTAACGTAACCCAGCTGCTGCAACTGCAGTGATTTCACTTCATCCATATATGTGGTTACTTTGGGTGCGTTTCGAATTGCGCATTATGCACATTTTGCTTCCTACGTTCGTTCCAATTCACGCATTCTGCACGTCGTAGCATCCATAGCTCCTCCTACTTTTGGCTTCGTAGCACGCAGGAGCTGCATCATTTACGAGGTGATGCGTTTATGCATTGCGGGCAACTTAACCTCATTTTTTAAACTTTTGGAGGGAAGGTAACTGATACTGTGGTGTAGTGTTGCTAATTTCTCTTTTGCAAGAACAAGAATACCCGAAATTTTGCTGGTTTCTCCATCACGAATTTAAACAAATTATAAATTGTTCACAAAAATAACTGTCAAAGTGTCAAAAGCCGTTCCGAAATGAATGAGCGCATCACACGTATCTGCTAAACGGAACGCTTTTGTGTCACTGCAGCAGATGCGTTTGATGTACGATTTGGAACGCACCCTTTATGTCATAGATAATTGACTGAACAACAGAACCAAATGAAACAACGGAATAAAAGTTGAATGGAAACAACCCCAACGACTGTGACTTGTCAATCTTCCGTGATCGTATTTTCAAAAAAAAAAGAAGGGTTATGTTGTACGTAAACAAGATTGATATGATATAAAAAATTGAGTCGATATAGGTATTTTGTGGTTGTGCTGCTCAGATTCAAATAAAGAAACAATTTAAGGACTTAAATAAAAAGGTTGCACTTCTTCTGAAGTGCTTTTATGATTTGTCTGAACCGTAATATGACATCACTTATGATGGATTATGAATTCAAAATGAAAACTCAAAATGAAAGAGTTAAAGTAGAGGATCTATTTGACTATGAAGGCTGTAAAGTCGGTAGGGGAACTTATGGACATGTATATAAAGGACGTCGGAAAGATGGGTCTGATCCTCGGGACTATGCATTAAAACAAATTGAGGGTACTGGTTTATCTATGTCGGCTTGTCGAGAAATAGCAGTAAGTTGATGGTAAAAGAAATTAAACATGATCAGATATATTTTTTTTATTGGAAGTTATATACTTGAAAGATAGAGTATTAAAGTTAATATTCAGTTAATGTTAAGTTAAATATCCAAATGTTCAAATATTATAAAAATTTTATATGCCTACATATTAGAAACATAACTGGATTCAGAAACTTAGGATAATGAACATTGATGGGTGGCTTAAATGTTTGAACAGATATGTTTGGAACTTAATTTACCTGAAAAAAGTTTTTATTAACTTTGTTAGCATAGTAACAAAAATACTAGATAACATTTACATGTTATTACTTTTTCTCTTAAATTATTGAGTGGAACACTACATTTTTGCATATTGGCATAGTATGAACCTTGTAGAAGATTTGATCCTCTAGTATGAAAGATATGCCCAAAAGAGTATGCCATAAGGATAATGTGGATAATTATAACTGAAAAAAAGATTGCCCACTGAATATTATGGGAAAATAAATTAAAATCTACACAGATAGTAGACAAACAGTGTTGATCATATTAACTCCAAAAAATTTTAGTATGAGAATCTCACTAAGCACTAATGGATGTCGTCAACATGAATGAGTATGACTAATATTACTACTAAGCTTCTGAGAGTTCATGCAAGTGGCTTGCTGCTCGAAAACGTTATACAGTTTTGCTCAAATAAAGCAACTTTTTTTTGAGGAGCATCAATAAAAACAATTCACTTGAGCTTGTATAAACATTCAATGTGTGGCATATGCGGTTTTGGTATGGCTTCTGCTTCTGGTATAGTAAGAATAACTGGTTATAGTATAGACATAATAGAATTACATATGTGTAGACTCTCACTAATCTGGACTAATATAAACTAGGGTGTGCCGGATTACTGGAATGTTCGGATTACTGGATTGCATAATATTTATATGTATATGTAAAGTTGTATGAATCTATGCAAACATAAGTTATGTTTCATTGTAGTTTTTTTTTTTTTAAATGACACGAGGCCTTGCACCACCTGCAATATAATAAAAACAGGAAACAAAAAAGTGTTCAAGATAAAGACTGAAGGTGTAGTATTAAGCCAAAGTTCTAAAATTTGCCTCAAAAAAAAAAAATAATAATATGCAATAAAAATAAATATATGACAAATTAACTAAATTTCATCAAACTTTAGAAGTGTCCCTTGATACTATACCTTCAATCCTTATTATTTTTTCTTGTTTTTATTATTTTATAGGTGGTGTGTTCCCAAAAGAAACTACAACAAATCAGTCAGCTGCACCACAAATAAGTTACAGACATTATGGGTATAGATTGTTTATTTTCCATTCCTCTATGGAACCCCTTTGCAAAATTAAAAATAGGTGCAGCAAATCAAACCAAGTCATCTAATATACAACTAACGTTTTTAGAAAACTCTGTAAGCATAGCGCCTGAAAAGCTTGGTAAGTTTAGATATAAACAATGATATGATCAATATTTCCAAATGTTAGGTCATAATCGGCTAAATCACTTCGCTTGCTCCTATTTCAAGCCGGGACCAGGCGATGTTATCTAACCGATTATGGTTAGGTTAAAGGACATGTCCATTGCAGTAAGCAGTGGTAACAAAAAAGTTGATAGACTTTGAGGTCGTAAGATAAATATCTTTAGGTACTTGATCCTAAGGGACCATGTACCTCTAGCATGCTGCCACTAGCGGATTTATGCTATTCATTAAAAAAGATACATGCAAAAAATTAAAAAATTTGTTGGATGAAACAAACAACTGCCAGTTTGCCAGGAAATTCTTAAAGTATCTTAACAGAGATACAACTATTAATCGCATTGCAATGTTTAGAAGAAACCTACAACTTGTTAACAGACATTCTTACCAAACATTGTATACTAAGGCAATATATTTAATGAGGCAAAGGAAAACACCTCTCTGTATTCTCTGTATCGGCTGTGGTCAAGAAGACCACATGTTGGCGTGTTCTCTAGGGAATCTATATTAGGAGAATGTTGGCATACTACAATCAATTTTGGGAGTCCCATCACCCCTTCCAAAATTGACTGTTAAATGACAAACTATCTCAATGTGCTTTTGAGGAACATCCTATCCATATATGTAAAAATATATGACTTCTTATTTAAAAAATCGTGTTTTTCACCATTCCTGTATTTTTAAAAGAAAAATAACAACAGTAAAATTAAGTAGGGAAATGTACAAACTTGGCAGATAAGGGAAAATATAATTTTATAGAAAATATCTTGCAAATAATCTGTTTTTAAATAATAGTGCTATTTCATGCTAAAATTAAACTTATTTTTATATAAAGGGTCGAAAGGGGGAATAATAATTATGCGAGCGCAAATTTTAGCTCAATTATGTTGTGTCCAACGAATGATTGCCATTATTCAGGACAGGGTGATCAGTAATTATTTTTTCGATGACTGAGATAGAAAGTAGATTTTTCAAACTTATTTTACAATAGAAAGTTAACAGTTGGTGCTGAACGACATTTTGTCGCTCGCCAAACATTTTGTGTTTCTGCGTGGAAAAACTAATCAGCCATGACATGAGAGAATGACAAGTGTTTATGACAATAATTTCTATTTATTATGACAAAAAGTATAAAAGATAAATCAGTGTCGAAAAAATAGTATGTATATTTCGAACCGAAAGCAGCATACGAGACAATAATCTGAATTAATAAACTGCATTGATCAAACATGCTGTAGATAACAGTCATTAGATACCTACTTTGATTTTGTGAATCTTGAGATTTGATACAGAAAATAATAATAAAAGTTATATGTGATAAGAGATTATCAATATTGAAAACTACTCAAATTCAATTAATTCTAGAAATGACCTTTCTGACTCCTTAGGGCCTGTTTATAACCTAATTAAATAATCTAGTGTATAATATCAGAGATAACATACTTAAGAATAATGTCAAGCACCTTAAAAATTCTAGACCTAAACACTTAGTTGCAACACTGTTGCATCTTAAACCTTACGGTTATGTACTTACATAATTTACCATCCACCTTTTTGTTAAATTTATAAATATTACAGATTTGGTAGAGGTTTAGTATAAAATATATTATAAATAAATATATTGTTTATATAACTAATGACCGATCCCAAGAAAAAAGTTTGAAAATATTTCATATATCTACATTTATAATAATTAAAATACATATTCCCATGAATAAGCAGGTACACTGCATTGTAATTATGGTTGGCTTTAACAACAATTATATTTTTTGACAAACAACTACATTTTTGGTTTAATTCAGTTTGTTTAATATAATGTGTTTATGTGACAGAAGTATAAGCACATCTAACACCAAATGACAGATGACTCTGAACAAATTGGTTTCCACAGTACCGTACAGGTTTCAAAGTGAAGACACCATACTGATTTTTCAAAAGGACAACATTTTTATCAATTTTTAAATCATCAGTTTCACATTATCTTTGTTGCAAACCAAATCAAATTTTACATTTAATATGAGATCTGTTTTAATCCTAATAATGATAATGTGCTTTTGCAGCTTTTGAGAGAACTAAAGCATCCAAATGTAATTAATCTGATAAGAGTATTTTTATCCCACAACGATAGAAAGGTATGGCTTCTATTCGATTTTGCTGAGCATGATTTGTGGCACATAATAAAGTTTCATCGTGCAGCTAAAGCCAATAAGAAACCGGTAATGGTGCCTAAAGGAATGGTAAAATCTCTTTTGTATCAAATCTTGGATGGAATTCACTATCTTCATTCAAATTGGGTGTTGCACAGGGATTTAAAACCAGCCAATATTCTGGTAATGGGTGAAGGATCTGAACGAGGAAGAGTGAAAATTGCTGACATGGGTTTTGCCAGATTGTTCAATGCACCACTTAAACCTTTGGCTGATTTGGATCCTGTGGTAGTTACATTTTGGTATCGTGCACCTGAATTACTATTAGGAGCTAGGCATTACACAAAAGCAATAGGTATATTATTAAAGATACACTAACAACAGACATAATAAATTTAATATTTTTATGGCCACCGAATTCAGCCTGTGAGAAACTTTGATTTTCTTCCATCCTAGGCTCTTTTATTTTTCATGCTTTTTATCGTTTTTTTTACCTACAAATATAACTTTTTCTAAAGATCGATAAAAAACATTTTTACTTGGGTTCACCCATTTCCCTGAAAAAAATCTAAAATAGAGCCCAGGGTGCTATAGTCACAAACTTTTGTTAGAAAAACAGTTTTGAAAATGTTTTCTTGCTGTTCTAAAAGAGAAACTTTTGCCCTGGCCATATAAAATTTTAGTTTTTTTTTTTTTTTGTTAATGTAGAAGCTATATAACTGATTAATGAAACCAAATTAAATTGGTTGGAGATAGTTCTGAGAAAGTGCCGAATTTTATACACAGGCTTCTGATCCCGGCAGTTTTAATATGTTAAATAGAGAGTAAAATATAGTTTAAGATATGAAATTGATACAAAAATTAAAATTATTTTCAAATAAGATAGACAATTTCATATATGATATATATGGAAGAGGATTCTAGAATTTCCAAACAATGTATAATGAAAACTAAATTTCCAAATTTAAATTTAATATTAATTTTTACTGTCATTGGTCAAAATTATAAGTTTACATTTCTATTCACTTTTATTTTCTATAAATGAATTTCACTTGCAGGGTTGTCTATATTTATCAAAACAAAAAAAAAATCAAATATAAATAAGTATCCGGAATACAATAGAATAATACATTTTAGAAACTCTATTCTATTCCATTCTATATTGTTTCCTCAATCCTTTGCTAGAGCAAATATTTTGAAATATTGATGTCTTATTATTTAGATATAAAGTTAACATTTTGATTATTTGTGGTGATTTATTTGACAGGAAAAAATTGGTAAAGTAGAATATTTAGTTACATCAAATAAAAATGGTAAAATCAGGCATGAGTAAAATTGTGACACTTTATATTCTGTGTGTATAAGAGTACTGTAATAAGATTTAAAAATTTTCCATTTCATTTAAATTTTGCCTTACTTTTTTCTGTATTTTGGTAATAAAGCTGTTCACCCCATTTAGTTAGGCCAACCAATGTAGGTATATGAAAATATTTTAATATGTAGAACACATCATTATTTGTGGTATTTAGATTTTCTTGAAGGGGGTTGGAACCTTTGGTGTGAAGCTAACACTGACATAATTTTTCACATAACACCAAAACACTATACTGCACACGACCCGCGTTTCACCAACCAAGTTGATTATCATCTGGAGATGATTAAAACTAAACCTATGCTAACATTGTGTCCTATTTATACCTAAACTATTTCTACGGTTCATGAACCATCACAACTGCTCAGTGAACCATCGCGATTGATCAGTGAACTGCCGCGACGGATCAGTGAACTTACTAACCAATAAAGCGGGCAATATGGGAATGACCCTCTGTCACCATTCATACTATTTTTACATTTAACAATTTCCAAACTCTCAAAAGCATCCAGCTTTCTGGAATTTGTCACATTCCTAATTAGTCTTAAATTGCTACTATCTATTTTATGGTTGTTCTCAAACACATGTTGAGCGACACTAAACTTATCTGTCCTACCATATTTGAGATGAGCCATATGTTCCTTGAATCTAGTTTGAATTGACTTCTAGTTTGTCCAACATACTTTTAATTACAATCTTTACAGCTAATTTCGTAAATCCCCAACTTTTCCTTAGTTTCCATTTTGGATTGCCTAAAAGTTGTTGTAGTTTTATTTCCCCATGACACCCACTGACGAAAAAATGAAAAAAATATTTTTATATACATTTTATTAACTACATATTTTTGTCACAGATATATGGGCAATAGGTTGTATATTCGCTGAGCTATTGACTTCAGAACCAATTTTTCATTGTCGTCAAGAAGATATTAAAACTAGCAACCCATACCATCATGACCAGCTAGATAGAATATTTAATGTAATGGGTTTTCCTCATGAAAAGGACTGGGAAGACATTAAAAAAATGCCTGAGCATCCTACACTTTTGAAAGATTTTAAAAAATCCAAGTAAAGTATTGCCACATGCAAATATTTTAAAATTAATTACATGTTTTTTTTTTTAGTTATCTCAATTGCTCTTTAGTCAAGTATATGGATAGACATAAAATTAAGCCAGACAGTAAAGCTTTTCATCTTCTTCAAAAATTATTATTAATGGATCCAAATAAACGTATAACCTCTGAACAAGCCATGCAAGACCCATATTTTCAAGAAGAACCTCTCCCTACTCAAGATGTTTTTGCAGGTACATTATACATAAGTTTTGAAGAAAGTTCATAACTACGAATAATATTTTAGGGTGTCCTATACCATATCCGAAAAGAGAGTTCTTAACCGACGATGATCAAGAGGAAAAATCTGATAACAAACGACAAAATCAACAACAGCAGCAACAGCAGCCTCAACAACAGCAGCAACAGCAGCAAAACCAGCAGCAGCAACAACAAGCAAATCAGCAGGACAACCATAATCCCGCCAAAAGGGTTCGCCTGTCCGGTCCTCAGGGACATCCAGGACAGGTCAACCAGCAGGTTTGTGAACATTTTAGTTACTAGGAAGAAGTAAATTTACTTTTGTCTTTAAAAACTTTCATATCAATGTGGATTTAAAACAAGTTCCTAGTATTTTTTGTTAATACACTTAGATGCTAATGCAAAATTTACTTCTCGAGGCAAGTGCCTTCTCTCTTCTATGATGAATCATCATAATCTACATTAAATAAAGAAATAATAAAGAATAATAATAATTAAATAAGAAATGTTGCTACTGCAGTAATCTATATTTTTTTAGAATATACCTATTTCACAACAGCAAGAATTTCATCAACAGCAAATGATGTACAATAATAATTCACAGCAACAACAACAAAATTTCCAGCAGAGGTTTTAAGGATTATTTGTTGCGCTAGAAAATATAAAGAAGAAACATAAATGACGGGTCAAAAGATCATTTAATTAGATTGATAATTTTATTAACATGTTGATTTGTAAGAATTGAATTATTATTTATAATGAAGTAATGGAATGGCTTAAAATATACTCCTGAAGTGGGGTTATCTCTGGTATGAAACAAAACTGACCGAGTTTTCCCCTCTAAACATAGAAACACTGTGCTTCCATTAATTCACTAATAATGATATAATCAATTCTAAATAATTGAAGCTATAATTTTAATTTGTTTGTACATATTGTGTTTTGGTATTTAGTGAAAAACCTGATTTTGCTTTAAATATATTGTAATCATAAAGTCACATTGAAGGTATAATTTATTATACCCCTTAAATTAAGTTTTAATTTATTTATGTAGTAATACTATCCAAGGAGCATTTTTTAGTAGGCTCAATATAATTGTATATTCATTCAAATGTCATATGTGACATCTGTTCAAACGTTCAATTTCATTGATGCAACTAACTAGGTAACTAAGTTACCACTAAATTTTTTCTGTTGAAAGCTGTCAGACTAACCAAAATAATAAAGCAAATCAATAGTATTTAATAGTCACATTGTACACCAAAATAGTTAATATTGGTATTGACGACCAGCAGTCTCTTCTCTGTTTTATTAGAAATAAAGGAGATGTATTTGTGTTAGTAATGGATGGATCACAAAAATTATTTTGTAACTGAGTAGTTAGATATTATGTAAAACAAGATCCGCTCAGTATAAAAGTGAAAAAAACTTAAAAAAAAAGGCTTGTGTGTCGAATGTGCATGATATTTCAGCAAGTCACATCCAATAAAAATATGCATGTTTTTATAATGTATTAAAGTATTAAGTACAGATATTAAGATATTAAATACACATTTTTTAAATATAATTCTTTTTTTTTAACATGTAAAATTGCAAAGATTACTACTAACATTAAAACTCTTTTACACTCTACAAATAATATATTTATAAAAATGAAACAGAAACCTGAAAATAATCTTCCTAATAATATTATATAAATATGGCTATTCTAAATATTTCAACCCAGTAGGTATTGGAAGAATATTTTTAGGACCGTTGGAATGTCAATTTAATATTAATCAAAGTTTAAATATTACTGTCAGTGAGATAGTTTTCCACATAACACCAAACCACTATACTGCAGTAGACGCGCGTTTTGCCAACCAAGTTGGCATCAACTGGAGATGATTAAAACTATTTTAATCATCTCCAATTGATGCCAACTTGGTTAGCGAAACTCGCGTCAAATGCAGTATAGTGTTATGTGGAAAACTACATCAGTGATATCTTCACACTAAAGATTCCAACCCCCTTCAAAATTACTGTCAGAAAATGAATATAAGGAGTTTTTGAACCTCTTTTTAGCACTTCGTTATCGTTATTCTCAGCATACGCAGGCCAAAAAAAGTATCATTTTTTAAAAAAACGAAGGTAAAATTAAGGGGTTAAACTAATTTTAAAAGTTAAACCATAAAATATATAAGAGAAATTAAACTGCCAGTGTGAAGTTGTGAGTGAACTGCGGATTTTAGAAGGAGAATTGCCAATTAAGTTAAGACCACGTGACGGAAGTCCGTCTCCGCACCAATGAGAACATGGTAACAAAGCTTACTACTACAGAACTGTCAGGCAAATTGCGGTTTCTGGCTCCTCTGACCAGACCAATATTTTTTTATCTATGGAGCAGACATTATTTCAAATTCAATTCTGCTGGTCTGGTTCTTTTTGGGTTCTTTGATTACTTTTTTTTTATAAATATTTAATATAAATGAATATTGATAGCATTTAACATAAATACAAATAATAACAGTCACATCAGACAGCGTTTTATAAAGAAGTTATGAATGCTTTTTCCGGACAGAAAGATTTTAAGATCAACAGATTTCATTAATTTACCAAAATTTGTTATACATGTAGGAAGTGTCAGAATTGTGTATTTATTTAAAAATGTTATGATAATAGAGCGTTGAGTGACCGCAAGTTTGAGTGACTCAACGATAATAGTCAATAAATCAGCTATAAAAATCACGGTAATCCAACTATTCGCTATAAATTAATCCTTTTGTTATTTTTCTTTTCATATCAATCACTCATTTTATCTAGTTCTCAAGTTCTAGTTATCAAGTATATCTACCTATATTTTATTTTAAGTTGTAGGTACCTATAACGTTAATAACTTGATTAAATTTTATTTATGTGTTAGTTTTTAGAGTTTATATATTCATTTATCTATTTACCTACCAATTTTAAATATTTATGTAGGTAGATATGTTGTGTTTTCAGTATTTATTATTTAGTTTTTATAATTAGTAGGAAATATATAGTAATTCGTCAATAAATCCATAGAAATTATAAATATAATTTCTATGCTCAAATATCACAACTCAATCTCATTATCCCGTGGCAAGATACCTATAGGTAGGTACTCTATACATCCGCATTGGTTCTTGTTGGGACAACAGCGACATGCATTTTAAGTACCTATCATTAAAATACCTACATATTATGTCATATCATTATTTTTATTTATGTTAGCAAATTCTTATCGAAGAAATAATGGTGCCATACGCTCAGTAAAATGACATCAATTAGGGAATCCAATACCTTATTTGAATATTTTAATTCCAGGATCTTGGTACATTGGCCCAGAGATTAATATATAATAATAATAAATCTAAATAAGTACCACTGTTTTTCTACGTATGTATTCTTAAGGCGGATTTAAATTAGAGCGAACAGAAGCGAGCTAACGAATCCGTTCGTTCGTCTGTGTTCGCTCTAATATATGTAGAAACACGGACGAGTTCGTGCGCTCCCGTTTTGTTCTCCATATAAATTATGCAAGCTTAAGCAAACGAATTCGTGCGTTCGCCTCTGTTCGCTCTAATTTAAATGCACCTTTACATAACAACCAGATAACAATTTTACATTTTACAGGTAATATATGAGCAGATATTCAAGTAGTATAACTAGTTTTATGCATGTAAGTATATAAGTATTTGTAATTCAAACAAAAAAGCAATAAATCAAAAGTCTGAATAATATATTTTCTGTTACTTTATTAATTCTATAGCCTGTTCCTAATTATATCTCTCAATAATAGTAATAATAGTATATCTAAGTAAAAGTTACAATAATTCTCTAATTTTGTGCAAATAAGATCTAGGTACTATAATCTATAATGTTCTGAGATTTTAAGGACGTATCAAATATTTTTAATGCTTTTTTGTAATTATTTGTCAATTTAATATGATTTTAATGAATAAGTTAAATGATCCTTTGAGTGTTAAAAAGTTCGCAATATAAATTTAAGGTAACAGGTAACGTCATAATAACGTTCACAACATAACCTAGATTCGTGGAAATTAGTTGGTTATTTAAACCAATCCTCCAGTGATGGGTTTTTAGCCTCTAATTATATATTTAGCCAATGCTAATTATATAATTAGCATTTAGCCGGCTAAAAATATTATAATTAGCCGTTATCTAATCTCATCATTTAATTAAGTGTATCAAAAATAAAAATAATCTTACAAATTAAAAAACAAAAATATAAAACAAACTAAATTAAATTAAAAAATAAATAAAAGTTCCAATATATCTATGAATATGAAGCTATTTTTTCCACTGGCACTATAATATTTAGCCTGCTAATTTTGCAAGGATTTTTAGCGGACGGATAATTATCGATAATTAGCCGGTTAATTATAAATGAATAAATATCCGGCACATCACTATCACTGCAATCCGGCACATCACTATCACCACAAGCACGGGCTGGGATCTTATATGGGAATAGCTGGAGTCACGTTGTAAGACAGAGATAGAATATTAGTATTTTGACTACATCTCAGAAGATGGCGCTAATGTATAAATAGAGCCGCACTCACATAGTGGCAGAAATCACAGAACACAGTTCAGATTATATATTTGCTACATTGATCGCATTGAACATTGAAACTACTAACCTAATACCCAATTTATTCTGTGATTGTGATTTTATATTTGTTTTGTTTTTGCGGTTTGTTAATGCACTTTGAGTTTTGTGAATAATATTTGCGTTTTGAGCTTTTTCTATACTTTTAAATTGACCTGAGAAAACTATCAAGGTAAGTCAAGAAAATTAGATTTTTACATTTTATGAGCATATAGATATTAATTATAAGTTTAAGTTTGTTTACACTTATCAGTACACCAGTATTATTTTTGTTTTTGAGTAAAAATTATAACAAAGTGCTGCATAATTTGTCAGAGGACCATGATCCTTTAAGTTTAATTTCATATTCGAATTACCGAGCATATCACATTTCTGAAAAAATTTTTAGATACCATTTACATGTGCTGTTCCCGATTGTGAAGATAGGACATCTACAAGACGTCGCTTCCCAAATCCAAATAAGTTTTTAGTAAAATTTAACAACTGGCTGGAGATTATTGGAAATGACCATCTAAAAAGCTTGGAACCCTCAAAAGTATTTGGTAATTACAGAATATGTCACCGACATTTTGCAACAGAAGATTTAAGTACAAATATGTATCTGAATCCCGAAGAAAGCTCTACATTATGCCCTATTCCAAATAAAATTACAGATGCAACGTCAGCAGCTACTTTGAGTTATTGCAGAAGTTGAGGGATTGCTACAAACAAATATATGATAAGTTTGCAGCAACGAAAACAATAACTGAAGATGTCATTTTGGCTTATTTTGCAAAAAAGTCAAAAATGTTGAAACTATTAAAAATTGTAATGTATTTTTTTAAAATAAGTGACAGTTGCAGGAAAAATAGTGTATGTAACTTACCCCGAAAGTGTTTTCACTGGACTCGCAGGCTTGCCCACTCGTCCAGTAAAACATTCCTTTCGGGACTAGTATGTAAATATCTATTTTCTTCAAGCATATAGTAATACTTACATTATATTATGTAAGACGTATTATAGAAAAGACCTATTGTTTTACTAGTAAAGAAATATTCTCATTTTCTTACAAGTACAAAAAAGTAAAAGTGTAACCATAACAACTGATTAAAAAAGAGAGTCATGTAGCCATGATTTCTCAGAACTGTCAGTTTGAAATTAAACGTTACGACAGATCAGTTTTTATACAATCATGAATGTCTGAAGAAATACAATTTTAACTTTGATGCTTGAAGAAAAAATAGTATGTCACTCAGGAGTATAGAGCTCTTTATGTGTTTCACCCCAGTTTACACAGCCTTGGCTAACTCCTTGGCAATATATGCTTCTGATCTCAACAAATAATGTTCGTCTTCTACTCCTAGTAACATAATATACTATCTTTGTAGTGGCGAGATAGAGTGAAATACACTGCAGTGCCCTCTTTGTTTTCGGCATCTCCTTCCTATAATATACTATCGTTACTATTGCGGGATGTTTTTTAACTGCATATCATATTTTAGTGATAAGGTAACAAAACTAAATCTTTTTTGTCTCTTAATCCTACCATACAGTAATTTGGTAGTCCGTGGGTATTTCCGATTTTATATTCAAATTTATTTTATCTTTTTGAAACTTGCGAAGTTTTTTTTTATTTTATGTTCACAATAGTTAATACTAAGTAGTGTTCGAATAAATGTCTAGACATTAACCAACCCTATTATTAGAACATATACATATATTTGAAGTATAATTACATGATATAATTTAACTAATACTTTCATCATGTGCACCAAACCCGTTATTAAAATATGTGACTCCCAGCAATGTCTAGTATCTTAAAAAAGGTTGGTCACTTAACAATCCCTGAAATATTGATACAGAAATAAGCAACATTTTATATTATCACTTTCATTATTGCTTTATATTTTTCTATTTTTCATGTAGCATGTAATTATAATAAATCTCCAGTATACTGATTTGATGTTTATAAATTTTTAATATTTTGGGTGAGATAGGTTTTAAATAATTTAGTCTACAAATGAAAAATTTGTAGTTCTCATACTTCAAATTTTAGATTTATAGACTAATTTATTTAAAATTAAATCTTATCCGGAATATATTTTCCCTCCCCTCCCTTTTGAGAATGAAAATATATTAAAGTTGTTACATCAACACTGGGAAGAAGAGATAGTTCAACTACATCTCTGCAGATGTCGCTTTCCGCGTCGCCTTGTCGGTAATAGAAGATTCCTATCTAAATCTATGTAATCTATGACCACAAGTATAAAATCTTTATACTTGTGCCATGGCCTGCGCACTCTCGTGGTGGGGGTAGATACGTAATTTAGTTCGATTTCATAACACTTTGGCGCTGCAGTTGATCGATAAAGACGTAATCGTTTTAACCGGTTGATTTTAACTAACAAGCGCAAGCGTCATTTTATTTCTGTGTTCTGTTTGAGTGTTTGAGTTTGGTTTTTGGTTATAAGCTGTAGTTTGGTGTTATTTTTAATACTTCGTGAGTTTGTGCAATTTGTGAGTTTTTCTTTGCGTTATTCTAAATAAAAATTGAGAATGGTTTTCGTTTGTGGTGTACCGAACTGTAACAGCAAAGGTCAAACCTCAAGAGCTTTTCCCATCATGTATGAAGAGGTATAATAAGCATTATATTTTTTTAAGTCACATATTAATGTGGGAGTTGTTTCTAGATCTACAACATTTGGATTGAACGAATTGGAAATCCTAAACTCAAAAATATGGATCCAGAGGTTGTTTTTAAACGTTACCGACTTTGTGACAAACACTTTAGTGACTTTTGTCGAATTCCTGGTGAGAGACGATTAAAGTTTGGAAGCCTGCCTACACTCTTTTTACCAGGTAGGTATTTTGTTAAATTCGCACATGATACTGGTTATATATACCTTGGTTGTTCCAAATTAGAAATTGTATGTATGTACATATAATAGCAATGTCCAACGAATAGTCTCATAAGTCAATTTTCTGTTAGATTGCTAAGTTTCTGTGATAAGCCTTTCGGGTGGTGCAACTATTTCCCGAATGGCCAATTCCATCTGCCAATTTATCAATTTGTCAAACATTTGTATAATAAAGTAGAAATATCGTAGCTTTTAACTTAACTATAGTTATAAAGTGATTGCTACATATTTCTCAAGGTTTAAAGAACTTTCAATCTCTTTGGGAGCAATTGAATTATGTAGGTAAAGGTTTCATCAACATAACCTTTTAATTAAATATATTTTTTTGTTTTATTTGGTTGTTCCCGCAAAAATTATTGGAAGATTCGCCCTTGCTCTGCCTGATCTAATAGTCAAATTTTTTTTTTTTTTTAGGATATCAAGAATTACCAACGGAAGAAAATTCTCAGTATAAATATGGATCTTTATCTTCTACAAGTATTATTGGTAAGTATTTTTTTTTTTAAATTGAAGAATAATATTTTTAATTTTGCAAAATTATTATGATTTTAAAACAGGCATAACCACAAAAATTTGACATTTTAATTAGTATTTAATAGAACTAGTCCCTGAGTAATATTCTGGTTATTCTAACTGGTTAGTGGTATAAAAATGCACTAACAATTTGTAAATATAATTGTATCATATTGATCACAATTGCACAAATTCTTTAATAAGTTTTCAATTTGGTAGGTGAATCGTCTCAATTAGATGAGGTGAATATACCTGAACAAGCACATACAAACCGTACCGAATCAGAAGTTTCTGCACATGCAGGTAAATTTTCTTGTAATTGTTAGTCTTATAATCAGTCCATTTAATCCAATAATATGATAAAGTTTTGTGATATATTCTTCATCTAATAAATAATGTCTATGTTAATAAAATCACAGCTTCCACACTCGGTGCACATTCTATACTCAAATTACATAATTTTACACGGGGCACATATTAATATATATATATATTGCAGGAAAAGTACATAAAGTGCATATTTTTAAATACATATAGATATTATTCATGTCTGAAAATTATTTTGTTGCGTCATTATGTCTTCTGTTGATCGCAGCATTGGTCATTCTTGCCCTTATTCGAATTCAATTACTTTCTGATGGAGAATAAATGAGTCCAATTCAATAGCGACCCATTTAGATTAATAATTTGCAGCAATTTTGGTTCTTTAAATTAGGGATGACGACGGGTACCCGGGTACTCGATAACGGCTCGCTACCCGGTTCCAATTTTAGGACCCGATAACCCGTTAAAAACCCGATAATCCGTTAAATACCCAATAACCCTCTAAGTACCTGCACTCGGTCGCCCTCTATGTCACTCATATTCATATGACAACTTGTTTTTTTTTGCCATTTTGCGTTGGCGCAGGTTTGGCGATATAAAGTAAGATATGAATTGGAAAATATTTGCTATGTTGGATTCTATGGGTTGATATCGCGTAATGGATAAATAGCGGGTAACGGGTAAATAACGGGTAACGGGTAATTAACGGGTATACCGGGTTATTAACGGGTGGCGGGTAATTAACGGGTAGTGGGTAAATACCGGGTATTGAAAACGGGTACCCGGGTAGAAAAATTAACGGGTATCGGTATCCCTACTTTAAATTGGATTCAGAAGTACTTCATTCTTTGAAAGGAAAGGTCAACAAATAGTAAATAAAACTCTCAAACATGTATCACGTTGATTGAATGAGACAGATTAACTGTTACAGAAAGTCATATTGTAATAATATGTTAATAACAAACAATTATTTTATTAATAGATCCGACCTCAATGCAATATATTTATATGTTATTTTGTTTTTTGGTGTTCGTTGATTTAATTATTTTATTTATTTAATTTTTTTATTATATGAAATTTGGTTTTATAGGGTCTAAAGTTGGGCGCCAAAATTATTATACTTTTGTGATTTGTATGCTTACGTTGTGAACCTAATTAAATGGATTGTTAATATATATATTTTTTTTTAATGAGTTTTTCTTACCCTTGCTTGCTCTTTAGAGTATGAGAATCTTACCTTGGAGTCGGTTCTTGCAGGAATTTTCTTTATATATCTCTTTTATTTTTTTTAGCAATACAACAGAAGGTTAAATTTTAAACAAGAAACAGATTTTATTAAAGTCCTGTTTGATTGAATTACAAATATAAACAAATTCACTTTAGTTTTTCTCTTTCCTATCAACTTATTTCTATATCTACTATTCCTTATTAAAATAAGCTCTCCGTAGTGCAATATGTGTGGTGAACACACCTGTTATACTGTGCGGTGAACACGCCTCTTAATCTATTTGCAATATGTAACGTACTTGCAATATGGGTTGCCTATATTTTTTTTATTAAATTACAATGAAACTATTTCTTTCACTCACTAGATGTTACTACTGTTCGAAACTATGGTGTCTAACCTATTCTAACAAATGTCTTTCCGGAAGTTTTATATGTTAAATTGTTATTAAAAGTGGTTAAATTGTTCAATACTATGTGTCCAAGTAAGTATTTAGTTATCGTTTAGTTCTTAATGAAAATTTTATGTTTCAATCTTTGTTTGATAGCTATCTTTTGAAGTTTAAAGCTTTAAGTTTCTGTTCTCAGTAGATTTTTCAATTTGACAGTTTTGTATAAACAGTTCACTGTACCTTTTTGTCGTGTTTTAGGAAAATCTGGTTCTCTCTTTGGGTTTCGGCTGGGAAATATTTACTTCCCAGGCTCGCTGGATACCTGCTTATCTGCTGCTGGTTATCTTTCTCTGGATACCAATTTTAAGCACTGGATTCACAGTTTCATTCACTCAGGTGAGTTTATTTTACAAATTTATATTACTTGATTATTATTTAATTTCAAATTTATGCGAAATTATGCAATTTTGTCTGATCTGCTTAAAAAAACGATGCTACTTCCTTCTTCCAAAATTCTAGAATCCCCTGTTACCATAACAAACTATTCTTTTTTTCTGTAGTCTCCTATTTTTTTAACTCTTGATTTTTCCCTGTTTATTTTGCTAAAGTGTCCACCCACTTATGTTCACTAATTGACTCCTTTCTAATTTTTCACTTTAGACTCAGTTTTAGTTATTCTAACTTAAAATTATGTCATACATTAATTTTGATTGTTCTACTCTATTTAACAAAGATTTCTTACAATTTTATAACATATAATTGTTGATATTTGTCTCTATTTATATCTGTAATTCTTATCATGGGTGTTTTCCTTTACTATGACAGTTCATGTCAAATTTCTTTACCAATTTTTAACAATTTTGTTTTTAGTTGTAATTTTCTCACTGGAAATTATCTTTGGACTGGATTTTATGCTATTGGTTTATTCTATGAAGATTTCTCTTCATTTTGATATGCCATGCTCTGGGTTTCTTATTATATTAACTATGTTTTGAATCAAATTAAATGACAATGTATACTCATTTTCGGATATTCACGTAAGATAAATTATTTTATTAGCGTTATTTGTAATAATTTTCTAAATAGATGCAATAATAATTATTTAATATACAATTTTCATCGTTATTGATATCTTTATTAAACTTATAATGTTCATTTATTAAAGAATTCAAATATTTCTGGTACAGGTAGCGTTTTTTATGATAACTTCAACATTCAACTATCGTTAATTCTCATTCTATTGCAATTTTCCTAAATTTATTTGAAAATTTTATTGTTATAAGAAAATTTGTCAAATCAATTTATGATGATGTCACATTTAAATAAGTATGTATGTTTTCAATATGTCTGAGTGTTTTACATGTGTTGTGTTGTGATGCATGATGTTTTTGGGTGTGTTTTTGTATTACATTATTAGTCAGTCAAAGTATGGATGTAATTGGTCTATGTTGTATATTCCTTTAATTTTGTCACTGTTTATGTATTTCAATTCATAACTGTTTGTCCCGTTTGTCGTGTTTATTTGATATGGTCCGTCATAAGGTAACATTAGCTTTGCACATTTGTTTTCGCTGCGATTTGGAACTCTCAGAGCTCTTACAATAACTAAGTCTCCTTTCTGAAATGTCACTATCTTTTTATTGTGTTTTGTCATTCGTTTTCTGTAATTGTCTGCTGCTTTCTGTAATCTTGTGTTTACTTTATGTATAAGTGTATCGTAATGTGGTGTGTTATTTGTCCATGGCCTGTTAGGTGGTGTATTCTTAAATATGGTAATTGGTGATTCGTCTGTTACATTGTTTAGTATGTGATTTAGGTATGTCTCTACGTCTGTCAAGTGTTGTTCCCATGTTGGTTGGTCTTGATTTACTAATAGTCTCAAATATTTCGATACCTCTTTTACATATCGTTCGGCTGGATTCGCCTGTGGATGTCTTATGCTTGTAAATTTTGGTCTTGTATTTGTTCGTCTAAAGTAGTTTAGTATCCTTTTATTTCTAAAATAACTTGCATTATCTAAAATACATTGTTCATATTGTCCTTCGTCTTGTCTGTATTTATTTAGCAGTGTTATGACTGTCTTTGTGTTTGTTTTTCTACATGGATATAATTTTACGTATTTTGAAAAAATGTCAACTATGATGAATATATGTCTGTTGTTTTCGTAACTTGGTATTAAATTGCTTATGAAGTCTATCGCTATCGTCTGTAATGGTCTGTGTGTTATTATAGATTTAGGTAGTCCTTCGTAATGTCTATTTTTGTCTTTGCCCAATTGACAAATGTGGCATGTCTTTAATATTTGTTTTGTAATTTGTCTGTCTTGTCTGTTGTAGTAGTTTTCTCTGAATAGTTTCCACGTTTTGTGTACTCCTATATGTCCATATGTAGTGTGTAGTATTTGTATTATGTCATGTGTTAAATTTTCTGTTATAGCGTAGAGTTCGTTTTCTCCAATGTTTTTGATGTATATGTTGTTTATGTACTTGAGTTTTGATTTGTCTGTCTCTATTAAATTCTGTTGGTCGTGTATTACTGTGTCTAATGAAAATATGCCAGTGTCGTCTTTGAATACGTTTATTCCTATTTTAACAAGTCGATTGTCTTCAGTCATTTTAATGTCCATTCGAGATAGTGCGTCTGCTAGTATATTATGTTTTTCCGGTATGTGTTCAATGTCAAAGTCATATTCTGTCAGTAAAAGTGCCCATCTGTGTATTCTGTTGTTTCCAAATTTGTTGTGTAAAATTGATGTCAGTGCTTGATTGTCTGTCTGTATTTTAAATTTATTGCCAAGTAAGTAAAATCTCATTTTTGTTATTGTGAAAATGATTGAGCTTAATTCTAATTCTGAAATACTATATCCTCGTTCATGGGTCTTTGTTACTCGTGAAGCAAAAGCTATTGGTACTTCTGTATTGTCCTGTGTCTGTAATAGTACTCCTGCAAGTCTATGTATCGATGCGTCTGTTCTGATAGTAAAAGGTAAGTCATAGTTAGGATGGTATACTTTTAGTCGTTCTATTATAAGGTCTTTAATGTTTTGAAAAGCAGTCTCTTGTCTGTCAGTCCAAGTCCATTTTATGTTTTTCTTTAATAAGTCGATTAGTGGTAATTCAAAATTTGTCAAGTCTGGTATAAGTCTTTTAAAATAATTTACCATGCCTAAAAATCCCCTTAAAGTTTTTAAATTTTGTGGTCTTTTGTACTGTCTGATTGTCTGTATTCTGTCTTCATCCATTTGTATCCCTTTTTGATTTATTAAATAACCTAAATATACTACTTCTGTTTTATAAAATTCGCATTTGTCAAGGTTTATTTTTAGTCCGTTACTGTCAAGTTCGTGTAGTACTATGTCTAAATGTTTTCTATGGTTTTCTATCGAGTCTGAGTAAATTAGTATGTCGTCTATATAATGTAATACAAATGTGTCGTATTTATTTAATATGTTGTGTAGTGCTCTTACTAATGCGGAACATGAACTTTGCAAGCCAAACGGAGTGACCCGGAATTGAAAAACTTCCCCATCTATCATAAATCCTGTGTACTTTCTAGATTCTTTTTCTAAAGGTATTAGCCAAAAACTATGTTTTAAATCGAGCTTTGTGAATACAGAGGCACCAGTTATTCTTCCCAAAATTGCATCTATCACTAAAGGTGCTTCGTACTGTGGTACGGTGTATTTATTTATTGTTCTTGCGTCTAAACACATACGTATGTCTCCATTTTTCTTTTGAACAATGACAAGTGGATTTATATAAGGTGTATTATTTCGTTCTATGATTCCCTCTTTTAATAATTTATCAACTTCCTCTCTTACCTTTGCTTTGTGCATATATGGTATTGGATAATTCTTAACTTTAAAATTATTTATATTCTGGACCTTTAATTTGTGAACATAACTTTTTGCTACTCTCATTTCATCTGATACTAATCCTTCATATCTTTTCAAAATATTCTTTACTTCTTTCTCATAATTATTATTTACATTCAATTTAATTAATTCAATATTAAATATTTCTTTATCATTATTCATATCATCATAAATATAATTATTTCCCTCAATATATAACATTTCTTTTTCATTCCTACCTACATCTCTACTTATCATTCCTTGTTCACATTTTATTTCGTCCATCATTCTATTTATCTTTTCAGTCTCAAAATGTATCCAAGTATCATTTATACACAATTTTTCCTGTTGGTAATCAATTATAGCGTTCAATTTATTTAAATAATCTGATCCTATCACTATATTCATTGTCAAATTAGGTACTATTAAAAGTTGGAATAAGATATTTTTGTTATGCAATTCTAAAGTAATATTTACCATTTTGTTTACCTCGTATAATTTCCTATTGTTTGGACCTACTAATGTTACTTTATTTACTTTAATAATATGTTGATTTAATTCTGGGAATTTTTCTATTATGTTTTGGTTAATTAATGATGCTTCTGATCCTGTATCTATTAAAATTTTAAAATTTTGATCTCTAAATTTAGAATTTATATAAATTAAATTTTGATTTTGATTCATTACTACATTTTCATCTAGTTTTATGAATTCTCTGGGGTGTGTATAGTTATTATTATAAATTTTGACTGTTTGGTTTGACTTGCAATTATTTAAAAATTTTGTGTTTCATTATGTTGTGTTTGTGTTGTTTCAGGTGATCTGTCCAATGATAGTGTACGTCGTGTATTAAATGTACCATCATTACCTCGAATTTCATTCCTTTCCTCGGATCTGCTTGAGCTTCGCTGGCATTGAAAATTTACCTGGCGTCTAGGAAAATTATTTTCGTCTCTTGGTGAATTATCTGGATTTTGCCGAGTGTTATTGCGGAAATTATCATTATTACGTGACCCATTGTTATAATTTGTGTTATTATTAAAGTTTCTACTGTAATTATTATTATTGTTGTATTGATTTCTTTGTGCATTGTTGTTCCGATCAAAATTTCTGTTATAATTATTACTATATCTATTGTTCAAATTATTATTATTATTGTATCTACTATTATTATCATTATATCTATTATTATTGTTATTGTTGTTTCTAAAATTTGTGTTAACGTTATTTTGATTTGTACGATTATTAAAATTGTTGTTATTTGATCTAAAATTATTGTTTTGCCTAAAATTGTTATATTGATTTTGATTTGTATCATTTTGTCTAGTAAAATTTTGTGAATTATTATTAAAATTATGGTTACTTGAATTTTGAAAATTGTTTCGTACATTATTATTTTGAGCTAGTCTTGGCATGTTACGTTCTACTCTCATCAAATAAGCATACAGTTGTTCTATATTTCCTATATTATGTATTGCTATTGTCTCTGCTATTTCGGGTTTAAATTGTCGAGCTATATATAAAACAAGTTCCTGCTCATTTATCTTGGGTGTTAAATATTGTGCTGACGAGTAAAGCTTCAGGGCATAATTAGTCATACTATTAGATAATTTAGGGTTAAATTTTGCAAAATACAATTTTTCTCTAACTATAGATTGAGCATTATCTCCCCAAAAATGTGAAATTAGTCTAATTTTAAATTGTTCAAAACTACTTATGTCATTTTCAATTCCGTTGAACCAAATTAAAGCTTCTCCTTCTACGCTTTCTCTTATGAACTCCTTTATTCTTTCCAAATGTCCTTCTTTATCCATACTTCTTCCTTCCATTTCTGTTATTTTTCTAGTTATTGATTTTATAAATACTGTTGGATGCAACTTGTTTATATTTCCAGTGAATTTATGCAACTTATTCTCGCCATGACATACGATTCTTGTTACTGTTTCCATTTCTTTGCCTCTTGTTTCTTTTACTACCCGTATCTCCTTCTGTAACTCTTCTATCTTCTCCATGGTACTTGTTCTTTCTATTTCCCATACCTCCTTGTTTCCTATTATGCTTGTCTGTACATGCTTTTTCACTTGTTCTATTTCTTGACTATTTTTCAATACTTTTCTGTCCAATTTTCCTATTTTTTGTTCCTGGGTGTCTATTCTCTCTTCTACTTCTCTGGTTTTTGTTACTACTGTAACCAAATCTTGTTCGGTTTTGTCTATATCCCGTTTCAATTCTTCTCTCCAGTTTTGTGTTTCTTTTCTTATCTCTTCTTTTATGTCTTGTACTTTTTCATTTAAGATTTTCACCATTCTATCCATATCATCTCTTCGTCCTTTCTCCATTTGTCTTATTTCTTCTCCAATTTGTTTTAAGTCTTCTTTTCTTCCTAATTCTAATTTTTCCAGGTCTTCTTTTCTTCCTAATTCAAGTTTTTCCAGGTCTTCTTTTCTTCCTAATTCAAGTTTTTCCAAGTCTTCTTTTCTTGCTTGATCCATTTGTTTTAAATCTTCTCCGATCTTTTGTATATCTTCTTTTCTTCCTTGTTTGATTGTTTCTTCCAACCTTCTTCTGTCTTCTCGTTGCTGTTTCATGTCTTCTTTTTGTTGTTGCCTGTCGTCTTGTATTGTCTTCATCATTTCTTCTAACATACTCTGCCATGCTGGTATTTCTCTACTTTCTTGACTTGTCGCAGTTTCTTCATCTGATGGTGCTTCCTCTCCTGTCAGTTTTCCACTTCGTAGATCCATCTTGTTTTATTGTGACCTAAGTAGCTTTGTTCAATCTCAAAAAATTTTATTTTTATTTCCTGCTTTTCCAGGCCTTTCACGTTGGGAGCCAAATTTATATGTTATTTTGTTTTTTGGTGTTCGTTGATTTAATTATTTTATTTATTTAATTTTTTTATTATATGAAATTTGGTTTTATAGGGTCTAAAGTTGGGCGCCAAAATTATTATACTTTTGTGATTTGTATGCTTACGTTGTGAACCTAATTAAATGGATTGTTAATATATATATTTTTTTTTAATGAGTTTTTCTTACCCTTGCTTGCTCTTTAGAGTATGAGAATCTTACCTTGGAGTCGGTTCTTGCAGGAATTTTCTTTATATATCTCTTTTATTTTTTTTAGCAATACAACAGAAGGTTAAATTTTAAACAAGAAACAGATTTTATTAAAGTCCTGTTTGATTGAATTACAAATATAAACAAATTCACTTTAGTTTTTCTCTTTCCTATCAACTTATTTCTATATCTACTATTCCTTATTAAAATAAGCTCTCCGTAGTGCAATATGTGTGGTGAACACACCTGTTATACTGTGCGGTGAACACGCCTCTTAATCTATTTGCAATATGTAACGTACTTGCAATATGGGTTGCCTATATTTTTTTTATTAAATTACAATGAAACTATTTCTTTCACTCACTAGATGTTACTACTGTTCGAAACTATGGTGTCTAACCTATTCTAACAAATGTCTTTCCGGAAGTTTTATATGTTAAATTGTTATTAAAAGTGGTTAAATTGTTCAATACTATGTGTCCAAGTAAGTATTTAGTTATCGTTTAGTTCTTAATGAAAATTTTATGTTTCAATCTTTGTTTGATAGCTATCTTTTGAAGTTTAAAGCTTTAAGTTTCTGTTCTCAGTAGATTTTTCAATTTGACAGTTTTGTATAAACAGTTCACTGTACCTTTTTGTCGTGTTTTAGGAAAATCTGGTTCTCTCTTTGGGTTTCGGCTGGGAAATATTTACTTCCCAGGCTCGCTGGATACCTGCTTATCTGCTGCTGGTTATCTTTCTCTGGATACCAATTTTAAGCACTGGATTCACAGTTTCATTCACTCAGGTGAGTTTATTTTACAAATTTATATTACTTGATTATTATTTAATTTCAAATTTATGCGAAATTATGCAATTTTGTCTGATCTGCTTAAAAAAACGATGCTACTTCCTTCTTCCAAAATTCTAGAATCCCCTGTTACCATAACAAACTATTCTTTTTTTCTGTAGTCTCCTATTTTTTTAACTCTTGATTTTTCCCTGTTTATTTTGCTAAAGTGTCCACCCACTTATGTTCACTAATTGACTCCTTTCTAATTTTTCACTTTAGACTCAGTTTTAGTTATTCTAACTTAAAATTATGTCATACATTAATTTTGATTGTTCTACTCTATTTAACAAAGATTTCTTACAATTTTATAACATATAATTGTTGATATTTGTCTCTATTTATATCTGTAATTCTTATCATGGGTGTTTTCCTTTACTATGACAGTTCATGTCAAATTTCTTTACCAATTTTTAACAATTTTGTTTTTAGTTGTAATTTTCTCACTGGAAATTATCTTTGGACTGGATTTTATGCTATTGGTTTATTCTATGAAGATTTCTCTTCATTTTGATATGCCATGCTCTGGGTTTCTTATTATATTAACTATGTTTTGAATCAAATTAAATGACAATGTATACTCATTTTCGGATATTCACGTAAGATAAATTATTTTATTAGCGTTATTTGTAATAATTTTCTAAATAGATGCAATAATAATTATTTAATATACAATTTTCATCGTTATTGATATCTTTATTAAACTTATAATGTTCATTTATTAAAGAATTCAAATATTTCTGGTACAGGTAGCGTTTTTTATGATAACTTCAACATTCAACTATCGTTAATTCTCATTCTATTGCAATATATCAAAACCATCTTCACCCATTGCTGGCACCTCGAGAGACTGCACAACACCACCACAACAGATGTTAACTAGTAGCACAGTATTCAAGACACCAATATCAATGCGTTCAGGTAGGTATAGAATGTAAGTGCATGGAGTTTACCTTTGCATATTTTCAAGATTATTTCATACTGCAGACACTAGTTTTATTAATACATTAAAAAATATTCTTTTAAGAAATATGTTACATTATTTACGCAAGACGTAGTGCAAGGTTTTTTGCATTTATGTTAACACCGATTTACAATTGAATATTTGCCATTTGGAAATAAAATTCACTAATTATTATACATAAGGTTTAGAAATTTAATTTATGAATAAGTTTAGTAAGCACGAAGGTAATATCAGTAAAAGTCGTTTATTTCTTAAACATTTTTTCATTTGATTTATACAATATTGAACTAATTTGGTTTTTATCTTTTTAGGCAAGCGTAGAACATTACTGGAAACAGTAAATGTTTCTCGAGTAGCACAACTGACACCGAAAGCCAAAAAATTTTATAAGGTGATCAAAAACTTACAGAAAGTCAAAAGACGGCTCGAATTACGCAGTGCAACAACCAAAACGCGCTTGCAGGCAGCACATCGTTACTCCAGAAGTCTGGAGTTTTCATCTGTTGTGAATAATACCACGTACAACTTCCTTGTTTCACAAATTGAACAGCAGCGAAAAGAACCTAAAGGTAGAAGATATACTTCAGATGATAAGATACTAGCCTTATCGCTCCTGAAACATGGTTATAAAGGTTACAGATTACTAAGAAGCATCTTTGCTTTACCATCAAGGAAAACCTTGATGAAATTACTAAACAAAATTAAATTTGACTGTGGTATAAACCACCAAATTTTGAACAACTTAAGAGAAGTCGTGGCAAAAATGCCAGAAAAAAATAAATTTTGTTCGCTTGTGTTTGACGAGATGTCACTCTCCGTGGGTCTGGAATATGATATTGTCAAAGATACAATAATTGGATTTGAAGACTATGGCCCAGAAAGTAAAACAACAAATTTTGCGGATCACGTCCTCGTGTTTATGTTAAGGGGACTACATAAGAAATGGAAGCAACCTATAGCCTTCACATTTACAGAGCATTGCACACCAACTGTTAAGCTAGGGGTACTTATTAAAAACATCATTCAAGAGGTAAATGGTATAGGGTTGCATATAATAGCTATAGTTTGTGACCAAGGCAGTAACAACAGGGCAGCTATAAAAAGACTGAAGGAGGAAACTCATCAGCTATACCAAAGAAAGAATGAGGAAAATAGAAATTTTGGTTTTGAAATAGCTGGCCAAGAGGTGATACCCGTTTTTGATCCCCCTCACTTAATTAAAGGTATGAGGAATACGTTATTATCGAAAGATGTCCGTTTTACAATCAATGGTGAAAATAAGGAGGGATCTTGGGATGATATAATAAAATTATATCATCTTGATAGTAGATATGAGGAAAAAAAGCTTTGTCTGAAATTAACCGATCAACATGTAATACCGGAAAAAATTTCCAAAATGAAGGTGAGAATGGCTACCCAAGTCTTTAGCCAAAGAGTTTCCTCAATTTTAAACTTCGCTGCAGAAACTGGTAAGTGAAGTACTTAAAACAATTTTCCATTTTATAATAATAAATTCATTTCAGGTATATTGCCAAATAGCGCATATGGAACATCAGATTTTATTTTATTTATGGATAAACTATTTGATAGTGTAAATGGTTCTTCAGTGTATGCTGAACATGGAAAAGCACTAAGAACAGCCATTACTGCTAATTCGCCTCATTTGGAGTTTTGGAATGAGGCCATTGTTGTCTTGAGGTCTATTAAATTTATAAATAAAAATAATAGACACCAAACATCTGTACCTCCATCAACTGTAAACTGGATCCACACCTTACAGGCTTTAAAATGTATTTGGAGGAAATTGGAACAACATGGATTTAAATTCCTTTCCTTGAGGAATTTAAACCAGGACCCAATCGAAAACTTTTTTGGCTGTATCCGGAGTCAAGGATTCCGCAATGTAAATCCGACATGCAGAAGTTTTATAAATTCATTTAAAACTCTGCTTATAAATAATTTTTTTTCACCTCATTCAGCAGGATTTAATTGTGAAGAGGACTCAAGTGATGGTGCGTTAGACAATTTAAAAAATCTCATTGATTCTGAAGTATCTGATGATGAGGTAGGAGTGGAAGAGATATTTGTTTTGCCTACAAATGTCCCGCTCTATGTTGAGTCTGATGACATTATTGGCAATAATATCAACAACTATATAGCAGGATTTGTGGCCAAAAAAATTATAGAATACACCAAAAACTGTAATATGTGTAAATCATATCTTTTAGGTACTGACAATGATGGTACTGATAATAATTATTTATTAATTCAAAAACGATCATATGGCCCATCATCTTTGAAAGTACCAAGTACATCGTTTTCTAAAATATTTTCTCAATGTTTACATTATTTGAAATGGCTGTTACCAAAGGTGTGTAATGAAAATCATTTAAAAAAAAAGTTAATTACATTTTTAAAATCACATGTTTACATGCCTGCAAATATTTGCCATGATCATGATGTGTTTATCAAAATTTTAGAATTTTGTTCAGTCTTTTATATTATAAGCTGGACGAAATCAGTAAATAAGTTATTGAAGGGACATAATTATAATAATGCATGTAATATAGTTTTCAGTGATTTTATAAAAAAAGCTGCTCTGGAGAAATACAAAAAATCTTTCAAATTTAAAAAGTAGTTTAATAATCTTTTCCAATAGCAAAAATGTCCTAACGAAACTGTAATGGTTCAGCAAATGATATAGAGAAGGAAATATTTTGCTGTACCTATGGAGGACGAACACCATGTATCAGTGGCGGCTCGCGGCTTTCTGGATTGGGTGGGCAAATTCAAATTTTTCTTTTTTGATTAAACACCTAAAGATACCTACATTTTGTACTCTAGTTAGCCTACTTACTGTTGGAATTACACCAGTGTACCGCACCTATCCTCTACACAATCATTACCGTTTTGTTTTGTAGCAGTGCTGCGAGTGTCACTAGTCGATGCGATGATGCACGAATATGTCGGACAGGCAAGCTCGAGGTAAAGATGCCAACCCAAAGCACCAATAGCCACTTCTAAATTTTTCACTTATTTTATTAAATAAATTTTCAAAGGCTTTTATACTTCTTGATTAATTTGAAATCAGTGGTAAAGTAACTGTTCTTGGATACTGTTAAAGGCATAGAAATACACTGTTTATATTTGTAGAAAAAAGAAATTATTATTGCCAAGTTTATTTCACTGCTGGCGGAAATTTTCTGCTCTACTCGTGTTAATACGCCACATGGAGCACATTCTTACGAGTTTGCCCACCTTGGGATTATAATGGCGAAGTTAGTTACGTCTTATGTTTGTACTTTTCGTATTACTTTTAGACTAACTGTTAGGTATAAATCATATGGAACGTATGAGGCGATTTGCTACAGAATGCCCATGCCCACCCCGACGAGCTGCCACTGCTATGTATGTGTATTTAAATTATGTCTGTTTTTTTGTCAAAATTAACCATTTTAAAAATCCAGTATTTTATGTTATAATTAAATCTAATAAAGGTTTTTATCTACTCTTACTAGATTAGGTATACATTCATTACTGAACTGCTTTTGAACAATTAATAGTGTCCATAAACAAATGGTGTGAGTTATGATAACTCACTTGTGAATTATTATCAATCACTATGCGTGATGCTAAGATGACTATCTGTGAAATAGAACAGCATTATTATTATTGAGAGAAGGAAGGTGATTTGACATTTTTGAATGACAGTTTCGACTCTATCAGTGAAATAGAACAGCATTATTATTATTGAGGGAAGGAAGGTGATTTGACATTTTTGAATGACAGTTTCGACATATAAAGTATTGTTTCTGTATACTTGTAATTTAATATTTATTGTTATAATCGTAGATAATCTATAGTATTCAACTTAATGGTAATAACTCACTTAATGAATTACAGCACTCGCCTGTGAGTCGAGTTGTAAACTTCATCTGTGTGAGTTATTACCTACATTATCGTTGAATAATATACTATTATTTTTCTTTTTTTTTTATTTTTGTTTATTTATTTTCTTTGTTTTTTATTTTTGTTAATTATTTGCTACTAATCTTTTACTTATGTATTTTTTAATTTAATTTATTTTAATTTTTTTTAAAATACATTATTATATTCTAATTAAATCTAATAAAGTTTTATTTTTTTTTTATTATTTATTTCTACTATTTATTTACTAAGGCAGGTAAGGGCATTACTTGGCCATATATGACCAAAAGAAGTATGCTAGAAAAAGAAAATCAGCTCATTAATAGGCACGGAGACTTTCTTCAACACATCTCTTATGGCCCACTCTTTTACGCATATCTCCTTTATTAAGAGATATGTCCGTAAAACCTTATACGACTATTCGTAAAAAAGAGTTCTTTCCAAATATTTAAAAAAATAGTGTCCTAATATTAAAATTTATATCAACATAGCTTCATCGAATCACCCTGTCAAAAATTAAATATATGTAAAATAAGGGAAAAAATTTAATAAAATTGACGGTTCCGAGTGATTTTTGAAAGGGTATTTATAAAATAAGGAATTTATCCAGTAATTTAGAAAATATATATCTAGGTATATAATATATTGGGTCGATGTGCACCATCCAAACAGATTTTGAATTCTTATTTATTATACTTTTCTCTAATGTATATATATTCTTTATATTGTAAAATTTTCATGTTTATTTACCGGATATATACAGGGTGGTTACAAAATATTTTGTAACGAAGTAACTCAATTTTTATGGAGAATATACTTTTGAGCTCTGCGAGTTAATAAGAAGTCTTTAACCCTCTATTTTATTTAATTTTGAACCATACATGTTCTTTGTATAGTTACAAATTAGCTGTATTTGATACACAGGTGTACTTATGTGGTCACCATACAGACCATATTTGCCAAAATTTTTAATAATATATTTTACGTTACGTAGGGTTTACTCGAGAAATAACAATGTCTAAATTTTACTCTGAAGACCTTATTTCTTAACATAGAAGTAATTTGTTGAAAATGCGTTGGTTCAAAAGTTTTTTAGTTTTAGGCAAAGGTAGAAGCTAGGTGTCGTGAGTCTTTTGTCTAATAACTTAATGTAATCTAATTCATTCTTTTAAATTAAAAATGATCATGCTTGAAATACAATACTTCAAAATCAAAGTGCCACCCAGTATATTCACCATGTGCCTGTACATTGAGCAATTGAATCCTAATTGTAAGCAACGATTATATTTGACTTTTAGATAAGGTATTCATTTTGAACTTCATCAATGTTGAAGCTGTAATAGATTAATAGATGTCAGATATATTGAGCAAATCTCGATTAAGCTTCATCGCTTAGGTATGTTTTGTGGCTATATATTGTGGCTGTGGCAGCTTTGGCTACAAGTAATTTTTATTGTTTGCAGACTTGTATATATATATATAGTTTTTATTAGTTGTGGATGGTAGAAGTAGTTCACTCTTAGTTTACTTGGACTCAGTTGTACTACCATAGGCACAACTGTTTCAATAATTGTTTCTGAGACTAGAACATACCGAGTTCAACTAAACAAATACTGAACTAATTTTATACAACCGGCAGTTAGAAATTAGTTACATTAAAATAGACATTGAAAAAATTTTAATGGGGATGATATGACGTTGATATCAGTAAAGTTTTTACGGTGCTGTTTAGTTATATCTAGTTATTACGTCTATGATATAAAAATTGATATGTATATTGGCTTACAATAGAAAGGTGTAGCTATAAAAGTTTAAATGAAAAGCGCCAGACCTGTTCTTTTAACCTAAGTTCCAATTGACCAGCAGCTAGCAGATGAAACTATGACATCCAACTATTTGATGAAGTCACATTCTAATCTGCTTTGCTTAGTTAATCAGAATTTATCAGGTCCTGAAATGATTGGGGTTTTATAAAATTCTAAAGGATCCCTCAAACCAGAGTGGTACGGCGGGAGCGGGATCGGGAGCGACTGCAACGCGGGACCAAAGTATGTGGCGGCATATCTGGGCGGGACGTCGCTTTCATGTAGGCGCTTAGATATCCCGCCACATACTTTGGTCCCGCGTTGCACTCGCTCCCGATTCCGCTCCCGCCGTACCGCTCTGGTTTGGGGGAGCCTTTAAATTTGTTGCCCCGGTCGCCCCTAATTTTTAAAGAATTTTAAATATGTAACTCCGGTCGCCCACAATTTTTAGTTTATACTCATAACACTTGGCGCTAGTGTAGCACGGTCCACCTCCCTCCATTAGAGAGAGACATCTATTTTCTTCTATTATCTATGACTTGTGCTATCACTGCAATCCTCTCGTGTAAAATCCTTGCTCTTGCTACTTGCTAGAGATGGGTCGGTATTTGAATACCGCGATTTTGGAGCGGTATTTTAATGGAACCGTTCCATCGCGTTCCACATTGACGAAATAACCGGTTACTGAGTAACGATTGTGTTGTACTGGCTGTTTTGTACGTTAATTAAATAACACTCTTGAGGTTCAATAATTAATATTTATTAGTGTTTTAACACATGTTCTAGAATACACCTAGTAACTGTGTCTGACATTTATTTCAGTACCACTGATTTATCCAGTACCATAGAATACTATTTTAAAGTTACAATACTAAAGGTAAGTATACACGTATATAACACTAGCAACATGGATTTCTTGTTTATTTTAAGAAATAAGAAGTCCGTGCATGGAAAGGAGCAAAAAAAAGGGAACTAATATGCCACTGGGCGGTATTTTGTCGCGGTATTTTATCACGGTATTTTTCTGGAGCTGTCGCGACAGAAGAGGAACCGGTATACCCATCTCTACTACTTGCTACTAACCACAGAAATTTTATATACTCTTGTTAAATCATATTCTGTGGTAAAAACGAGAAATAGATTCTATAATTTCTATACGCGATTTATTTTAGGATCGTAGCTCCAAAATGGCAGTAACCTATACTAACCTATGTTCACTGATACTGACGTTTGAAATTTTATTCATCAAAGATTTGTTGTCGAGAACTTTAAACCAGGTAAAAAGCTTGTAAAACTATTTTGAAAGGGGTAAGTAGTGATATAAAATTAAAATAGATTTCAATATTTTTCGAGCGTTCAATCTGAAAATGAAACTTAACCTCAAAATACGTCAAATTCTGTATTGCGCATACGGCATACAAACCTATATGGAAATAGTCATCCTTAGAGAAAGGTAAAGAGCACATTCTCTACTCTGCGTTCTTTAGCTTCTTTATCCCTACTTGTCTCCTGTATCTCTGTAATGCCCAACTTATAGTTTCCGTGATAGCTCCAGATTTTCCCGCTTTTGAAAAAGTATGAAACTGATCCCGGGGTTTTTCTTTGTCCAAGGGGAACAATGACGCTCACAACAATAATGATTCATATCTAATCAAAGCAATTAACTAATATAACAACGGATATTTCAAAATGCACAATAGAAATACATAGCAAAACTGAACCAAATGAACATGCGTTAGTTGTGCGTGTCGCCAGTAGGTGGCGTATTCCTTAGCAAGAATCGCGTTCTTTGTCTAGTTAATCTGTGTCTTCTCTATATAAGTTCTCTGCCATTGCTCTCTTGTAGTGATGTGTCGAACCCGCTATTTTTAAATAGCAGCTACTCCTGCTACTGCTAATCTTATATAGCAGTTAAAAATAGCTGCTATTTTATAAGCAGCTATTTACTTTTTAGTACGTTTGCGTAGTTATCTATTTGGTTAAACGGAGCTGTATTAGCAGCTAACAATTGACATTTTACCTTAGCTCAAATACATAAACATATTCACTGTGGCTGATAGCAGCCATAAATATAATTTGATATTTATATTTCATGTTTTGGAAGAAAATAAATGTGATTTATGACTCCTTTTTTGTAAGGACTGTTTCCCAATCAATGGAGGTAGTATTTGGTATTCCGATTACGGAGCGGGTTAATTGACAAAAAAATAAAACAAAAACAGCGTGCCTGTATTGTACGGCCACGTGCACATAAGTTTATAGGGGCAAGTTGAGCAATACTTCTTAAGAATTGAAACTACTAAGTCTTAATTTCTCGGTGTTCTTTTTACATTTCAAGTTCAGAGAAGGTTTTTGAATTATAAATTATAACAACAATATTAATTCGTGTATGAAAAATAAGTATGTCCTTCCTCTCAAATGACATGTATAAAATAATTTTTACGTTCTATTTATTATTCAGTAGGTACTCCGATCACCCCTAAAATGTCTTGCTGAAGGTAATAAAAACACTTTTCTATAATACAACAGTATAATGCTAAATACTGTGATAATTCCAAGTATTTTTTTAGATATTTATTAAACACCAATATAAACAAACACCCCCTCCCAATTTCATAAGACAGTAGGACGGTCTCAGTTTACTGTTTATTGACAGGTTCAGTTGTAATAGTAAATTCCTGCTATTAAATATTAATTATTATTATTATTAAAAATATTTTTGTGTACGTTATTTATATAAATAACTTTTATAATAATTTATAAATATAATAAATAATTTGTATGTATAACCATTTATTAAGTTGTGTGATAGGTACAAATCTTTGTATAGCCTCTTAAATTATGCCGCTGAAATAAGCGAGCAGAACAAACAAAAAATATGGTTAAAAGATAATGTTGTAGGAATTAGGTACATATTCCTTCCCTAAATTTAACTTCATCTGCCGCTTCTATGTCGATTGTTAAATTAAATGCTGCTGCCTTACCGAGGCCGGCAGGTCTGTGAGCCGGCCGCCAGATCTAACTGCTACTGCTAACTGCTAAGCTAAACTGCTTCACGCTACACTGCTACACTGCTAATTTACCTTACTTGCTTTGCAATCGCAGTCTTCGGTTGGCGACCAGCAGGGATGTGCGTGTAGAAAATAGGCCTGTAAACAATATATTGTCTACATGTAGACAATTTGAATTGTCTACTAGTCCTTTGTTTACACTTCGAAGTAGACAAACGTAAAGTATTAAAACCTAGCTATTTTTTTAGCTCATTCATATCTTTAATAAAAAATACACATAAACAGCATAGAAAATTATTAAAGCAAGAATCCATTCTAATCTTGATAAAGTTTTTAAAAACTGTTTTCAGATATACCATAATTTTTTTTTCATTTATTGCCATGATTTAGCCATGCATATATATCTTGTATATTTGTTACAAAACAATAAGTAGCTGCATATGTTTGTCTTGGCATTTACTAAATTGCAAGCAGGATTTAAAAACTCATCAATGGTACCCTATTTTTAACTCAAAATCGTAATCGAATAGTAATTGTTTCACTTGTTTAATCAGTCAAAATAAAAGTATTTTATCATACTCATATACCTATTGAAAATATAATTGTTAACTCTTTATAGTGATTTTTTTTTTATCGTTTTGTAGTTAAGAGAAAAACGGCTAATGGCAAAAACGGCAATGTGAAATGTTAATTTTTGGTTATTTTTACATTGTTGACAGATTGTCTACTTTGTTTACATTGTTGACCTGAACATTGATTAGTTTACGCATTGTCTACATGTAAATGTAAACAATATTAGTTTACATGTAGACGCACATCCCTGGCGACCAGGTGTAGCGCGTGGGCATTTAGCAGCAGCAAAGTGAATAACATACAACCACAACCTGCTAAATAATTAGCAGCTATTTTTCTTAAGCTGATAGCAGTTGTTACTGCTATTATCATTTAGCAGTTAAAAAATAGCAGACTGCTATTTAGCAACCCATCACTACTCTCTTGTCTCTTGTGCTCTCTTGTGTGTTGTGTGTCTGTCAAAACTTTAAAAACATAAAAATCTTTCTGAAAGCGATTGCAAAGTCTATGATAAATATATGAAGGTATATGCTTATTTATAATACCAATTAATTTATTATCTAGGTAGTAAATAAAATTTATTACAAATATGTGGGCGGCTTTCTTTAGTGTCGTGTTTAAGTAAATATGTAGTTAATGGACAACTACATATTTACCGAATTGGTTTTCAGCTTGTCAGTTTTAATTTTTGTAGTACTGACGATTATGTAGCACGAATATATTAAATAGGTGGGTATGTGGATTCGCAGGAGTAGTAGATACAGTGATGCAGTTATGTAGCTTTCCTTCTGTATGTCTGAGCAATAAGCATAGCCACCAACAGCCAGGATTTCTTTTAGCAACATTGCGCACCTTGCACATACCTAGGTAATAGTCAAAGCAATCTCCCAAGTCTTTCAAAAACGATGTTTAAATTGCAGGTAATTAGTGTAGAGAATAACCGAGTTATTTCAAGAATTGATTAATGACTATTCAAGTGATTTAAAAAATCTAGTCCCATATCTACCGTGTTTCCTTGTTACCAGTTGATAATACATTTATTTTCTCTGTGGCTCACACAACTTAGCTTGCTGCCAATCACCACTTGTACCGTAACTCTTTAGTGTTGCTAATACTATACTTCGTGCTCTTTGTAGTTTTAGTGATTAATTAGTAATGTCTATAGTAGCTAGGTCTTAGTATAATTATAACAATAAATGTAGGTATGTAGTTACCATCCCTGGCTCTTTTTTCATTAATCTGTGCGAAGTCTAATTTTCCCAAATAAGACTGCCTAGCTTACTGTTTCTTTACTGTCACTACCTGAGCACTGATGTTTTTGCACTGTAAACAAAAACCGTGATTGAGGCAAATAAGGCAGAAATCAATTCTCAGGCATCATAGTGACACTTCGAATCAGGAAACCGAAGAATATATATCAACACAATAATTTTCATTATCTTTATTCTCTTATAAAAATATTAACTGCTAAACATCATACTGATATTCATTCAAATACTCGACACAAACATCAAATACAAATTATTACAAACATTTTCATTCTTTAAAAAAATGTTTGTAAATTGTAAATTGAGTATCATTTGGACAACAGGTCTTTTACTCAATTTAGAATATTTTAGTCAATTTAAATAAAACTTTTGACTGGCCAACATGTCGTATAGACAATAGGTGTATCTATTGAAGATGAGGATACTGTTTCATATACTTTATTACCTTGTTTGGTAATGTTTCACTTATTAGTTGGAATAATTTATTTGGGTAAGATAAGTGGCATTCACTCATTTCAATTTTACTATAGCTATTACAATACTGTATCATTTTCATTATCTTCATTCTCCTCACTGATAGGTTTCAAAGCTTCATTTTGTTCTTGTACTTTTCTATTTGAAGTATTTTTTAGGTATGGTGCAATGGAACTTGTTATAGCAGCAATTGCAAATAAAGATCCAGCTACAAAAAAAGGCAGTTTATAAGCTTGTGTTGCATCATATAAAGTTCCTGCCAATGGAGTACCAACTAGTGCTGCAGCACCTCTGAAAAAGGTCAACAGTCCAAATGCATTTGTTAATTTATCCAGGCCCAAAAGTTCTACCAGAATGATTGAACTAAGGGATATGAATCCAGCTATAACAAGTAAGAATATTATTATATTTTGTCTAAAATAATTTAATTAAGTAATAAGTACGCCAATCTTACTGTTAGCAATGAAAATATTAGACTTAATTATAATAAATTAAGAATTAAGACCCTGTATTAATATATTATTCTATATAGGTATTTATATATGAATATGTTTTTGAACATTTGACTATCAATATGAAAATTTCTGATAAATATTGTGTTATTTGGATCATTTTAAATGAAAAAATAGTTCCTATAAAAGTATGCACTCCATTTTCATAGTTACCTACAGAGAGAGAAAACCTAAAAAGATTTTTGATCCACTTTAACCCTACCCTCTACGTTACTATTTGTTAGAGTATTATATCCAACAAAGTATACAGTCTTGCTGTGCCTTCTTAATCTTTATTTATTAAATTCATTGTGAGGTTTTACTTCAAAATATATGGTGGCGTATGGTGACTCAGCTATTTTGATAAATAATATGTTAACTTGAGGACATGAAAACATTAAAAAGAACAATAATATAAGCATAAAATCAGAAAGATGTGTGTGTGTGAAACCGATAAAATGTGTTCATGTCCTTTCATATACCTACATTTTAAAACAGTACCGTGGACGAAACTTGAATTCTCACAAATAATTTTCACAATAAATGTGGGTAAAGTATTCATTCAATATATAAATATAAAAATTTATGAAAATGTATATAGGCACATTTTCAAATATTATAATATTATAATAGGTTTACTATTTTCTTAACTTATATATATAAGGTAAGAAAATAATAAAATAATGAAACTTTCGATACCTTGTTTGTAAAATAATACTTGACATATTTTTTCGGAACATTTTTATTATTTATAACACCCCCAGGAATGATTTCCAGACACACCGGAACCTATACTATTTACTATTCCATTTCATTCACAGAAGCATGCTTTTCTGGATTTTTTATTTACCTCAAATGTTATAAAATGTACTTACCAACAGCAATTGCAAAAAATATTGCTACACCTACATAAGCAGAGTATGTTTGACAAAATGGAATTGCTCCTACTGAGATGGTTGCAATAACTAGACAAATATTATTAACAAACAATGCATTAACTTGAGGCAAATCTGTAATATATCCAAAAACAATTCGACCAATTGTGTTTGTAATGCCCATTATAGACAACAGAAATGATGCACTTCCTGCATTGATGCCCTAAATAAAAATATTATTCATAAAATATAATTAAATTTAGTTTTAAATCAACATATATTGATGTAACATTTTGATTTAAATTCTGACTGACTCTCAACACTGAAAATATAACGAAATAACAAAACAAAATGGATTGTTTTATATTTTTTTTACTGGTGGTAATACCATCATAATTTCTTAATGACACAAGACAAAACATCAACTGAATGGAGACTATCCTTACTCAAATGGTCAAAACTTTAGCAACTTCAAGTCTATGGTGACCATATATAGCAACAAAATCAATTATGATATTTGACACATTATTTATGAGATACCCTTTGTACAATGGAGTTGTTAAGTGTTTATTAATTTATTATTACTTACATTATCTTTTGCACAGTCCACCAAGTATATGAAAGGTACATATAAACCAGCCATTGCAAAGAAATTTGAAATTCCTATAAGCAGAAATACAATGTCTTTTAACAAACTTACATCACATATTAGATTTATGTTTGGTATACAGTTGTTCCCAGCTAAAATTAGAAAAAGTGTTTACATGTCAAATCCTTTACTTCAGTTCCTTACAAAATAAGGTATTTTTGCAATTAATAACATTTCATGCACATACATTCATACATACACAAAACAACTATTTTGTTTATTAGTGCCTATTGTATTATTTATAAATTTTTAAATAAAATAGATTATAAAGAAAACTTTATTAAACAGAGTGAAATTAGTTTAATTCTCTTTATGTTGAGTCGATGTGTTTGTTTTGTGTATTATTATTAAATATTCTAATCAGTTCGAAAAAGCTATTATTGCATGAAAGTTAATTTCAACATTGCTAGAATTTAAATAATACTCACAAATATTATCATAAGACTTTGCATGTGGTATACTTAAGATACTCTGCCTGTAACTTGCTAAGGACTTCTGAGATTGATATACTGCTAGATGTTGAATTGATCCTGAATAAAATATGTCTTTTCTTGCTAGAGGCTGTATAGTATGGCTTCTACCTTTTTTACTTGCAAGTGATGATTTGGAGGTGAAACTTTCACCATCAGTCTTAAATAAAAATATGTAGGCATGTAATAATTTCTAATTATCTATGGGCTATTAATACACTATAAAAGTGTTTGAAAAGACAAGGTGTTTTTTTACACCTTGCAAGTATAAGTTTACAATTTGGCTTACTGTTATCTCTTTAAATTATGGAATAGAAGGCTGAACATTGGAGGGTACTGTAAAAATGAACATACCAATAATCTTTTAATGTATACAATGATCTAACACTTTTGAGTTCATAACGAACAACCCCTTTTTAATGATCTACTATTAATTTGTGTTCGCAATCTGTCTGATCCACAGACAGCTCCTCTTAATGATAATTATGTACTGAAGTTCTGTGTTGCTATTGAGAAGGCCTTATATTTATAAATTGAAAGATTAGGTACTTTTCATTACATATAATACATCCAAAATATGATAAGCAAAAATTACTGTACCACATAGGTTATTTTTTAATTATCATAAAACTTTTATAAATAATAATTTATATTTTCTATCAACACACCTCTTTTTGATGATTATTTGCTGAATGAGACGCTTCATTTATGTTTTTCGCATCCATAAAATTTACTCCCAATCTACTAGAAGTACTTCTAGTAAGTATTTTAATTCGTTTATCCTTTTCTGGGTATTCCAGGGGTCGCATAAGTGCTCCAAATATCGCACAGTTAAATATAATTCCAGCAAGTATCAAGTTAGCACCCTTCCAACCATATTTATCTAGTAAAAGTGTTGCTAATGGTGCAAATGCAAATGTGCCTACTCCAGATCCACAAAGAGCAATTCCAGTAGCTAAGGACCTTTTAGATTCAAAGTAGTAACCAACACACACAACAGCTGGCAGATAAATAAAACCAAATCCCAAGCCACCCAAAAATCCATAGGTAAACATGAGCCAGTTTACTGTGGGACTAAAAATTGATAGTACGAAAGCAACAGTTGATATAATACTACCAGCAACACAAACTGAACGGCATCCAAACTTATTACATAGTGCACCTACGAGAGGTCCAACAGTAAGATATGTTCCAGTAAGAAGAGAACCAACCCATGCTGTTTTTCCCTTGGTTTCATTATAGTACTGCACTATTTCAAATAGAAACATGCCGAAAGTGTAAGCTATGCCGTCCACTACCATATTACACACAAAAGATGCTAAAACTATGATCCATCCATAACCCCCATCTGGTGGAGGAGGTAAGGCACTATCATTTTCTTCATTAATTTCTATCTGATCTGGGGATCTCATACTTTCTAATGATACTTTTATCTTTGACTGGAAAATTATTAGTAATTATATCACAAAGTTTTTTAATTTTTAAATATATTATATTTTTTGTGCTATAGGTAATTAATTGCAGTTTTAAATATAAAAAATAGTGGACTTCTTAAGAGGTTTCTTTATTTTTATTATTTATATTCTAATGTTACCCGCTTAAACTGTTTAATAATTTTCATTGTTTAGATTAAAATAATGCAGACATTTTAAAACTGCACAATATCGTGTCTGCACATGTTGAATATTAATATTTGTATACTACTTACCATTGCTGCAATTAATAAACACACTTAAATAGTTACCTAATAAAAATTTTATCTAAAAGCTAATTACTGAAATGATTACTATCAGTATCAATCTACTTGACTTTGCTCTCTTTAGAGAAAGAAGATCAACAAATGATATACGTCCTCAAAAAATTATTTATTGCATTTGCTTCAATTTTTTGGTTGTCACTGGGGATTATTAGGACAGATAAATTTATTATTACATATGTGAGTAAAATACATGATCAAATTAATAGATTAGCACATTTTCAGTTCGTTAGCAAATTATAAGTAGAAAATATAAATTAATGTAGCTTTTTATGTTGTATTAAAAGTTACATTTCGAAATAAAGAAAATATGTTAAAAACATATTTTGTCTTCAGAAAGTTATGAGAAATCTATAAGCTTATGGTATGATAGTTTAATTTGTTTGTATACACCACTTGTAAATTGGCAATTATTGTCTATGCAATTTTTACTAATATTTGTTATGAGTCGATATGTCATTATCTGAGGTAAGGCAAGTTATTTATATTTTTATTATAAATATTGTGTATTATATATTGTATATAAATATTGGGTTGGGTATCATTATGGTATGTTATATTTTATTGTTGGTAATTTTCACAATTAATTTTTTTAATCGGTCTATCTACTGAATAATATTTATTTTATCGTGCATAATATTTTGCCTGTCCAAATATTTACAAATTGTATAATAAGCCTCTAAATATTCCAAGCAATTTGACATCTGTATCTGATAATATGGTGGGTAATATGATAATATGGTATTTGAAGATATAAGTTGGAAGTCATTTCTAGTAAACCTGAGAGTGCTATTGTTTTCTATAATAAACCCAGAAACAGTAATCAATATTTGTGTCACCTTTTTCTTATTTAGTTCTATTGTGCCACCAAATCATATTAGATGATCTACAATTTTTGCATCAATAACAAATGTATCTATTACATGCTATATTGTTGATTGGTTAATACATTTAATCCTGTCTTTAAATAATACCACAATACGGTATACACAACAGGATAGATTATGTTATTCAAAATACCTTATAAGAATCTTATGTTATAATCTTTTAAGGTTGATTTATATTACAGGTCAAGTCACAGTCTGATCATGGTCCAGTCAAAGTTAGATCAGATACTGTCATGTTCATATATGGTCACAGTGCTTTTTAATCCTACGTAGCTAGTCGGTTGTAAAATCTGTGGACATTTTTAAAAAAATTTCAAAAAACTATTATGACAATATTTAGCATTCTGCATTTGATCTAAGGTACCGGGTGACTTCATATAAACTAACACCCTCCGTAACTTTTTATTTTTTTATCGTACGCGAAAAATAAAATGACATACAGGGTAAATTTTTTCCTTTCCAAATTATGCAGTGTAATTTCCGATAACTTTGCATATATACGGGGAGCGACAAAAAGTATATATTTTTCTAATTGAATGCCCTTTGTCAAATTTTGGCTAAAATGAAATATCCCGATGGTCCGATTCCCACATTTTCTGCCATAGAAAACGCCATTGTAAAAAAATATATTATTAGAGGCAATCGATTTAGTACCACTAACAGTTATTTAAATGATAATGTCAATTTAGAAACATTTGTTACTATTGTTTTCATGGCCCACTGCCCTGGCCATGGCCCCCAAGTTTTCTGGCCCACCAGAAATTACACTGCAAGGAAATTTGTATGATAAACATTAGAAACTATTAAAAAATATGTAATTGATCAGTACTGATCTGGGGCTACCTTCTCGATGTATTGTACACACTTGTCGTTCATTACCAATGGTGATCAGATCTCAATCAAATCAAACTATCTTTGGAAAGAAATACTGCGATCACTTGATTCGTGCGTGATCTAACCGCATCTCATAATGTGAATAGTGAATACAAAACTTATGCCACAATATTTGGTCACACCGTGACTGACCTATAGTATGATTGATTATCAGATATCTAGATAAGGGTTTTCAGATCCTATCTTATCTAAAATAGGTCATTAGTGAATCTGATTGTTTCCACTTTTGTAGTGTTTTTGCCAGCACTAATTTTTACTAGCTTTACTAATAATGTTGGGAGTATGGGTACATATTTTGTATAATTATATAATATTTTGTATTTTTAATTTAAAGCAAGATTTAATAAAAAAAACTTGTAACAGAAATATTGGAGTTTTTCAGTCTCAATCATTTATTAAACACATACAGTATTTATAATTATTTACAAAATTTCTACTTAATTGTACACACATATTAAAATGAAATATCGCTATATTGGGAATAAAGTTTACTAGCATTCAATATTTATTAAACATATTTTGTGGATTAATTTTTTAATACAGTGTCCCCCTAAAGTCGTGCACAAATTCATTGTTAGGTAAACAAAAGAAATTATTAAAAATTCCCGAAACAGGTCGATTTTTGAATTTAATTTACTGTTTTTTCAAATGATAATTTAATATACAGGGTGACCTATGTTCGAGTAATGACGTCATCACTGGGTTTTTTAAATGGAACACCCAGTATATTTTTGCATGTTTGGATAGAACGTTGTCTCACGAATATAGTGATATAAGGTTTGATGGGTCTATCTCTAATAACAAGGAAGATATAGCCAAAAGAGTGTACCATAAGAGTAATGTGTTAGAAAGAGATTGTCAATTCTTTGCAAGGGTACAAAAACTTCGTCTAACGCATTACTCTTATGGTACACTCTTTTGGCCATATCTTCCTTGTTATTAGAGATAGACCCATCAAACCTTATATCACTGTATTCGTGAGACAACGTTCTATCCAAATATGCAAAAATATACTGGGTGTTCCATTTAAAAAAACCAGTGATGACGTCATTACTCGAACATAGGTCACCCTGTATATTAAATTATCATTTGAAAAAACAGTAAATTAAATTCAAAAATCGACCTGTTTCGGGAATTTTTAATAATTTCTTTTGTTTACCTAACAATGAATTTGTGCACGACTTTAGGGGGACACTGTATATTTAATTTAATAATTGCTAAATTTATGCCATAGTTTATTTATACATTTTTCATGTAGTAAGTTAAAAATGATTTTTGTTTCAAGTATATGAAATTTATTTTACTTTTACTACCATGTGCATGCATATGGTACTATTTTTATGTGTTTGGTCTGATGTAATAATATAAAGGTAATTTTTGCTATCCCTTTTGTAAACATTTAATTGAAGTCTACATTAAAGATCAAAGTTTTTGTCAAATGTACTTGGAATTAATAATAAAATAATTTTTTTGTAACCGGTAAACAAAAAGTATTTTTGTTGTGGGCTGCTTTGAATTAGAAAAGTTTATTATTTCTAGTTTCACAAATGATGAACTACCGGGATATCAAAAATGATCTTTGTCAAGGGTGGTTGTGGAATGTAAAATGTGTGTCTTACTTTAAATTTTTGAATATGTTTTGTTGTGTCAGAATCTGTCAAGTCATTGTGCTGAAATTTTCTAATCCAGTTTTTGAATCATGCCTCTTACCACACAGCACAAAATTTTCATGATTGAAGCCTATTTTCGAACGGGTGCGCTAGTTAATGGAAATTGGCAATACAGGCAACGTTTGTGTTTGGACAATTTTCGAGAGCACTTCCCAAACGTGGCAATATTACCGGACAATTTTTATGCGTGCCTTACAAATTGTGTTGAAGTGTTTCGCGAAACTGGTTGTGTGACTTATAGAAAAGGTGCTGGTAGACCAAGAGTTCGTACAGAAGAAGTTGTCAATGACGTTCGTCAACGTATGGAAAAGGAGCCTGCAAAACCTTTGAAACATAAATTGAGTTTCCTCCGAGATCACCTTGTTTGACAATTATGGACTATTTTATATTTCCTTACTTAAAAAACAAGATTTTCGCAACTCCGGTAAATAATTTGCAAGAACTGCAACAAAGAATTGTTCGGCAATGTGCAACCATCATAACGCCAGAAATGCTGCAAAACGCTTTTCACAGCATGAGGAGGTGCGTCAACTTGTGCATCGAACAAAACGGGGGACATTTCCAACCATTACTGTAATTTAGTTTTTCTTGTCACTTAAACCGTTATTTCATATTTTGTATTTCATTATTGTTTTACAACTGAAATAAATAGGTATGAAATTTGTAGGTTATTGATGATGTCAGTGTGACAGTGACATAATTATTTATTTCAAATTTAAAGTAAGACACACGTTTTACATTCCACAACCACCCTTGACCAAGATAATTTTTGATATCCCGGTAATTGACATTCAATTTAAAGAGGCAGTCAAATTGATCATTGTAAATAGAGTCTAAAAAATAATACTTTTTGATTGTGTGAAAGTCACATAAATATTATTGTGAAATTCAAATAGTGTTGAAATTCATTTAATATAAAATAACTAATTATATATAAGAATGAACACTTCAGTTTGACAGTTGTATGTCAAATTTACAGTAGAGTATACTACAAAATAACAGATACAGGTATAAGAAATGTGTTTCTAATTCAACCCACTTACCCAATACTTTTGATTCATCTGTTACTTCATTCAATCATTTGTTACTATTTCTATTTGATACAATTTAATTTGTATAAAACAACTTATTATTATTTATAGAACAATTAATCTGTAAAATCCAAGCCTTAATCTTTTGGAATAATAGTTAAAATGGAGATAGAATGCCTCTGATATATTCTCTTATTTATAATTTATCCATAGGATAAGATATACAAATAATTATTGTATTCAAATAATGTGTTCCCTTTAATTTGAAAATATTCTTATTAATTAAGATAATCCACTTTTACATTTTACATAATTTATATATTCTTACTTTTCTTCACATTTTTTGGACTCATTTATTGGATGGAAAATTTCATCGTCTATATCTTCTGCTTTTCCTTTGGGTGAACATATTTTAATGCAAGGTACAATAAAGCTAATTCCAGCTGATACTGCAAATAAAGCTCCCGCAACAAAAAATGGTACATCATATGATTGTGTTGCATCATATAAACCACCTGCTAAAGGTGAACCAACAAGGGCAGCGGCACCACGGAAAAGAATTAATAGACCAAATGCGTTAGTCAGTTTATCCAGGCCAAGCAATTCTACTAAGATAATTGAACTTAAAGATATATAGCCAGCTAAAAAAGAAAATAAGAGAACTGTTATAGCAGTTTGCAACTGGTAATTATTAGGTGATCTATTTAAATGTCCAAACAATACTTTACTACAAATAAATGTACAATAATTTACTACAATTTTGAAATAAACAGCTTAGTATTAAGCAGTATACAGTATGGGCGAGTTTACATTACACACCCAGAACTTCATAAATATCAAGATATTTAAATTTTTCAAAAAGTGATTTTTTTCCTCTTTTCAACCCTCTGATTAAAAACACTCTCATTAAAAAACAAAAGAGCAGGGACATGTAAGGTGATATTTTTAAATGGAACACACTGTGTTTTATTTCATAATTTAAATCCTATCAAATTCTGAATATGAGACCATTACCTTTTTTCTTAAAAGTTATAAAGTTAGGAACAATAGAATAAATTATCGCTAGTAATATAATAATAATAATAATAATTTATTTTCCATTTCGACATGATACATGTATAGGAATTGTCAAATGCTTAATAACTAAGACACAGAAGAAGAAAAATAGTCCGTTACAGAATAATAACACTTATCTACTAAATGCTTCTTCAATTCACTTTTAAACAGACGTTCACTTTTTATACATTTCAATCTGTCAGGTAAACGGTTAAACATAGAAGGTCCTATATAGTTAGGAGAGTTAAAAGTCAATTTCAATCTAGTAGCAGGGACATGGAAATTGCTTTTCTGTCTTGTATCAAATGAATGAATATTTTGGTTGCATACAAATTTTTCCCTATTTTTATAAATATATACACACAATTCAAACATATACAAAGAGGGCGTAGTTAAAATTTTGTATCCTTTAAATATTTCTTTGCAACTCTCAGTACTAAAAATACGGGCTATGCACCGCAAAACTTTCTTTTGTGCAATAAAAACACCTCTGTGTCATTGTAGCACTACCCCACAAACATATTCCATACCGGAGTCGTGATTCGACCTGAGCATGGTACAAATCAATCAGCTGTTTCATATTCAATACATCTCTAAGATTTATAAATTGATAACTTATAGAATTTAATTTAGAAATTATTTTTCCACAGTGAATTTTCCACGTTAATGTTTCGTCTATATGCATGCCTAAAAACTTAGTAAATGTATTACCATTTAAGATATTTGTATTAGCTATTTGTATGTTTAGATCGCTACAATTTTTTTGTACATTATGAAATCTCAGCGCTAGAGTTTTTGAAGTATTAAAATGCAGATTGTTCCGAGTAAACCACTCGTGTAATCTTTGCAAAGTTTCATTACAGTTGTTTTCTAATGATAATTCATTTTTATCTGTTATTATTATCGAAGTGTCATCCGCGTAAACAGTGAATTTCGCCCATGGTGCCAACGTGTCAATGTCGTTCATATACATATAACAGGAACAACACAGGACCTAGTATTGAGCCTTGTGGTACCCGTACATCTATATATAAATATTCTGAGGAAACACAATCCGCCATAGGAGCACCGAAATTTTTCAACGAAACCGTACGGTAGTAGGCCATGGATTGTCCAATTGAAACACAAAATATTTATATAAAGAAATTAAAACGAGTAACAAAAATAAATAATATCTTTAATAACAAATAATGAAAATTATTTGTCCATTAATTCTTCAAAATGTTCACCATTGTTATCAAGCCACAGCTCTTCTTAATAAATACTGATAATTTATTTTATTGTTCCTAACATATTTATCCCTTTAAAAATGAAAACGGTGTCATATTAGAATTTGATATGATTTCAAATTATGAAATAAAATACAGGATGTTTCTTTTAAAAAAATCACTTTACATGTCCCAGCTGTTTTGTTTTTTAATGAGAGTGTTTTTAATCAGAAGGTTGAAAAGAGAAGAGCACAAGAAATAATTTAGAAGTGCTTTTCGAAAAATTTAGATATCTTAGATGCAAACTCGCCCACACTGTATAGTGATAGAAGAAATTGCATATTTTAAACATCAGAGATATTTTAGTTTCTATTTTGATCTAAATATTCATAATCTTCATATTCAACATTCAGTTATACAACAATTTTACATGGGGCAAAATAATATACATTAACCATAAGGTTTGAGATGCAGAATGGAACCACATTATTTTTGCATGGGATATTTATGGCCCTTGACTTTTTAAATTATATATTAAGTAGATACCAAATCTTACTGATATTTAATTTTCTTAGAATTTAATCTATGTTGTAGGAAGAGATAAAGAAAATTTGGAAATGTTTCCTTTTTTTAAGGAAATAAATAGAATTTAAAAAAAGAAACTCTTGATTGAAACACAATATAAATTAAATCAACCCTCAAGTGTCGGAGCTGGGGATCAAACCGAGACTATAATAATAGGTAATGTGACTGAAAAATGCTGTCACACGTCTAGCCTACTACATTAGTATAGTGTTTATTTTTTTTGATGAATCATACCCAAAGTAACATAGGTACTAATAGTTATTAGTTATACAATCAATGCATTGTGGGTGCAATATTGAATTTTACTATTGTCTATTCCGCCTTTTTAATTTTTTTAACATTCTTAGAAGAAAACATTTATCATTAATTTATTTCAAAGAGAAGTTCAAACATCCACTTCATTTAATATAAATCAATCTTAAGTGGAAATTTGAAATGGAAGAAGTAATCTAACAATTTTCATTCATCGTTTAGTATTCATTCTGCTATTGAAAAATAGGAAAAAAGAAAATACTTCATAAATACTACTTACCTACTGCAATAGCAAAGAAAACTGATACAGCGGTATATGCGAGATATGTGTGACAGAATGGTACGAATCCTACTGATACTGCTGCTAGAGAAAGGCAAATATTATTGACCAATAATGCATTTACTTGAGGGAAATCTGCAAAGTATCCACAAACTATTCGTCCAATTGTATTAGTAATTCCTATTATAGATAGTAAAAAGGAGGCACTGCCTGTATCGATGCCCTGAAAATATAAAGCCAATTATTTAACTTTGGGTAGAACACTATCCAACAATGAGATAACAATAGCTTCCATAAACTGCTCTAAAACAAAGACTTGGACCATTTCCTAAATCTGAAAAAAACATAATTTACTTAAATTTTTTTTCTATTCCTTATTTCTCGATTGTGTCGTTATTAACTTATTATCTTTCCGAGCCCTAATATTCATACTATACTTAATTATACTTAACCTTGTAATTATAAGTTATAGATTCTATAATATTGTTACTCCATCTGGTGTTCTAAAGATACTGCACTGTGTCGGTGATTTTGTAACCTAAGCATAACAAGTTTTCAGCTTCCGCGCTATTCATCAATACAATAATAATTATTATTAATATTCTCTAAGAATATATGTCTTTGAAACCATATAAAATGGTTCATATAAAATTTTAATGTTTATATTAAAAAAAAATTGTACGCCTGAGTTGATTTTTGAATTACAGACATAAGCTATCCTATTTAACTAATATTACCTACATAATTTACTGATATTGATTATATTAGTGATGTTGATCCGTTGATTACATTATTAATATGCTATCCTTACACTTAATATGCTAAAGTTACAATATTTTTTCTCAAGAATAAATTTGTAATTAAATTATACTAAGGGATAAAATAACTTCTGTATCCAATGAAACAATTTAATTGAATGACACACTTTATATGTAGAATGAAATTATTATTCGCTAGGTATATTATCCTAGTTGAGGGTTTGTTTATCATTATTATTAATAATTCTACTTGAGAGTTAATATTTTAAAATCTATTTATACAAGGAGATATGTATTTTATAACTATAATCAGAGACTTCAGAGACTTATACAAAGTCTCTGCTATAATGTTTGAAAATTAATCAGTAATAATAAGAGAGAAAGACTAGAGTCTAGATCATTAGAATAGACCATCATAGATTAGAGTAGATCATCGTAGAATAGAATAGATCATAGAATGGATGGTCTAGATTCTAGATCATCCATTCCACCCATTAATTAAAGTTGTTACATGTTGTGAAGTAAATACATGTCTTGTCTGAAATAAAGTGGTGGATTGGTGGTCTCCTACAAGGTGATTTCATTTCAATCCTTTGAAATAGCTGGGCATTATATTATATTGTTCGATTGATTTCAAACTCGATGAAAATGTTTTAACATATTAAGGAATATATAAGGAAGGATTCCTCTATAGAAATATTCCTATAATTTGATATTCAAGAATACCCACCCATGTCTGGTAAATCTTTCAGCCATGATGCCTCTAGTGCCAAGATTGTATTTTTAAATTTACAATGTTAACTTATTGTAACAGAAAAATATTTGGCTTAATTCTCACAAATTCTGTGAATCAATATTACTCTTATAGTTTGTTGTTAGTTTAACAGTATTCATACTTTTCTGTTGTTGTGAATAGTCAGAAATTGGACAATGTCGACATTGGCCAGATGATTGTGCCTTATTGATAATTATACTAACAACAGCACAACAAAAATCATATTATCTAAAGTTGAACCAAACTGGGCCAAAGTTCTTTCAGGGTGAAAAAAAAGTGGTCCTATTTAAAGGAAAACTACGTCATATTATTTGATTACAAAATGCATAGTTATTTATTTTCGTTTACCTAATACATGAATAGTAACTGTAATTTTCTAAATTCACACTTGCTTTAAGCATATATTATTATATACAGAAATCTTGCTATTTGGGTGAACTTCAATAAACTTTTGAAAGCCATTATAATTGTCAATATTGTCGGGCCATCCGACCAATATTAATATGGCCCGATATTTTTATGTAACTAAGTTATCTTCTTTTAGTTACTGAGACTGAGACTTAAAAACTTTTTGTAAATTATGTTCCAATAACTTTTTTCACTGTTTTTCCTTGAATTAAAATTTTCAAATTTATATCTGTATGTACTTAGAATATGATTTTTCTCTATATATTTTTGTCTTAACAAATACAAAATACAAATATAACTGAAGAATATTTGCGGATCTTATGTTTGATGTGATTATAGTAGTTGTTTAAGTCATTGTTATTTTAAAAGATAAGACTGACATATCTATTTTAAATATAACTAGAACAATGTGATTACTTACATCTGCAGTAGCACAATCAACAAGATACACAAATGGTACATATAAGCCTGCCATTCCAAATAAATTTGAAATTGCTATAAGCATAAAGACTGGATCCTTTAATAACGCTATATAAGGATTTTCCACTGAAACATTTAAAAAGCATATAATATTTATTGTAAATCAACATGGATTGCAAGAAGTAGAAAGGCAATCACTAATTATGTGGTAATGATGGATAGTCATAATATTTCTATTAAAATTGTTAGGTAATAGAAATAAAGAAAATAGATATTTGTTAAAATGAATAATGAGATAAAGGTGAATTAGAATAAAATTCTTCCAAATGACCTTAGGAATTTTACTTGCATTTTTTTTAATATATAGTAAACGAAAATTCAATATAGTTTGATCATGTAAGCTCTTGTTAGGGTATAAAGGGCATAATAGAGGTTATAAAAGGTATAATTTATAAAGTTAAGCAATTTGTTCCATATGTAATGTCGAACCACCCTGGGTTGGATACATTGTGTTTTTACTCTAAAGTTTTTTTAGTTACTGAACCAATGACCAATTACTGATAAAACAAAACTAATACTGCTGTTTTCAGTAGCTGGGTCTATAATTCAAGCTCAACGAGATTTTTGTAGACAATTAATGGTGAACTATTGCCATGTTTTTGAGTGCAGAGATTGTTTATATAAAATTCCTTATTTTGTGCAGTCAAAAAAATAAGTTTGGTTATTCTGTTATCCACTTAATAGTAAACGAACTTCATCACTGATAATACCAATTTTTTTCTTAAAATTAGTGGACAATTTTGAAACTAATTTCCAAAGGCAATTCTAAATAACTACTATTTTTGTAGGATCAATAATCGTCCAGCATTCCATACGAAAAGAAGCACTTATGACATAGGGTTGAAAACTAATGTATTAACTACGGTTGTTTAACATTACAGCTTTAGTTTTAGTAACTTCTGCAAACCACCGAACTTCATAACACGGTTTCACAAAACTGGTTACCGTCACTTAACCTTTTGTTAATTAACTATAAGCTTTGAATGTGCCTAGTGCCTCAGCTTAAGTGTAAAATGACTTATTTATGTACTTACATATTTGATTATCTTTTCCACTTCTCATATTATGAATATTTGCAATACTATGTCTATAACTAGCCAATGATTTTTGTGATTGAAATTCTTTTAGATTCAATATTGATCCTGAATAGAAGACATCCTTCCTTGCCAAAGGCTGAATGACGTTGCCTTTTCTACTTGAAAGTGATAGCTTTGACGTAAATGTTATACTCTCAACCTGTAAGTTACATAATATTTATTATAGTTATCATCAAAATAGTTATTTTTAATTAAAAGTAACATAGTTAATTTTAAAATGTATCTTTATACCAAAATTTAATTTAATAATAACTACAAGTGAAACCATCTAAAATTCTTTAAAATAATTAATGAATTAATTTAATTAATAAAAATAACATATTTTTAATGTTACTAACACTTTTAAACTGCAATCAATTTTACTCACCTCAAGAATATTACGGCCCGTTATAGATCCAACAGAATCATTTCTATTTCTAACATCAGCTACAGATAGTGTTAGAGCTCCATGAGAGGAAGACTTTAAGGGTTTTTGGGTAATTTTTGAATTTTCTAGCGTTATTAGTGAAGTATTTCTAGCCAAGTTATCACTCATTTTATTTTTTTGAGGGTATTGTAGAGGTCTCATAAGTGCACCAAATATAACACAATTCAGTATAATTCCAGCGAGTATTAAGTTGGCCCCTTTCCAGCCATAGGTTTGTAGTAAAATTGTAGCTAGTGGTGCAAAAGCAAAGGTACCTACACCTGAACCACACACAGCTATACCTGTGGCTAGTGACCTTTTAGATTCGAAGTAATACCCAACACATACAACTGCAGGTAAGTAAATTAAACCGAAGCCAGTGCCGCCAACAAATCCATACATTAGCATTAACCAACTTACGCTTGGCGAGAAAATTGATAATGCAAATGCTGCAGCTGAGATTACACTACCTACAATACACACTGTGCGACAACCAAACTTATTCGCAAGAGCACTCACTATTGGACCTGCACACATAGTCATTCCTGTGAGGATTGAACCAACCCAGGCTACATTTCCTTTTGTCCCTCCATAGTCTTTAACTATTTCGGGAAGAAATATTCCAAATGTGTAAGATATACCATCAACAATCATGTTGCACATAAATGAGGCTGCAACTATTACCCAACCATAACCACCATCAGGGGGCGGAGGGAGATCTCCATAATCATCGAATTCATCTTGTGGAACTCTTATGTGAGTTACTTCTTCATGACTTCTTTTTGTATTGGACTAAAAATGTTAAAGGTTCCTGATAAAAATTTTGTTGAAACTGTAATTTCTTTTTTTGTATTAGCCACTAAGTTTTGAAACATAAAACTATTTTTCATTAAAATTACCATTATTATAAATAAACTCCTAAAGAAATATAACGTGCTGTAGAAGAATTTTAAATTTATTCAGGCAGTGAAATTTGTTAAATTATAATAATTATATAAGTTACTGCTTTAGCAAATAAGCAGGTATTATGACTGTCCCACATTGTAGTAGTACACGTTCAAGATTTTAAGAACAAGTTTGCTCTTTAATTTCCATAATTATTATTTCACTCTCTTTATCAGTCACTTTGAAAGTAACAATGAGTTTAGAGTAAAATATAAAACCAGTAGCTGACCTTTATTTATATTGAAGTTATTCCCATTTTCTTTCATCAATATACCTATGTAGTATCTAAATCAGAATTTATGTTACCTAATACAAAAAATTTAGTATAAATGCTAGAATAATTTTAAAAGATATTTTCATCCTTGACCTGATTTTATAAATGTATTCAGTTAAACTTTTCAAATGCATACTACTTCAGATAAGTTATTTGCATTTTTATTATATTATGTGCTAACAAATAAATTATATATTTTGTATAGGTATCTATAATAGGACACCATTCATTTTCACATTTACATAATCGATGAAAGGAACAAGTTATTATTACCATAAGGTGTTATCATAAATTATTAAATTTTTAAAAATCACATCAATGATGTTATTTTTAAAAACCTTATGTGTACAGTAGGTATAAATTATTTTTCTAAATTATACATATAAAATACATTGCACTCACCATTATTATGTGTCAAGAAAATATAAAACAATACTGTATCTAATAACTAATAATATCATACAGTTAACAATAATTGCTTCAGATTGAAACTTGAGTCCTTATCTAAAATTTGATGAGATTATAATGAGAAGTTATTTACTGGAACAAAATCTTTATAAAATCACTTCATGATAAGGATACCGCTACCACTGTTGTATAACTGAAACTTTGTACCCATCAAAGGATAATTTTTTAATACTCCTTTGATTGTTTTCAAGTAGAATAGAATAGTGAATAAATACGGTTTTCTATTTTCAGATATTAAAATAAATGTGTATTCATGATACCTAAAGACTACTTTGATAGTGTAAATAAAATTTACTTTTTAATCTGGCAAAATGATAATAATTTTTAAAATTAAACAATCATGTTTTATTGAAAAAAATGTTTTCATTAGAGAAACATGGAAAAAGTATTTAATTAGATAAGTATCCATTTTTCCAGTTCAACTGGATTAAAAATGCAACATATTTCCGTATTATTTATCTTTGTTTCTAAAAATATTCTGCCCCCCATTTATAAATAAATAAATAAAATGTTACAGTAGGTTATCATTTATTTTGTATGTTGCTATATCCTAAATAAGTGAATTTCGTGTTTTTATCATAAAATTAGCTGTTGCTATCGGATTTTTAAGATACTTGATATTATTGTTTTATCTCATCAGTTCATAGTAAACCGACTAAAAAATTTATAGTATTTTTATATTTAATGAATGACATAAGTAGGTAAATTAATATAAGTACTATCTAGAATTACACATTTTTTTACAGAAGTCAAGGCAGTGATTCATGATTTTTTGTTCATGAAGGTATGAAATATTGGGAATGTTACTTTAGATTTGGTATATTTATGAAAGGAGATGTAGTCAGCAAAATTATTTTTAAATTATATGTGTTTTGGACTAGGTAATTGCCTTATGTATCTATGATATTATTTCTTTGGCATATTTTAACATTAGGTATTTTACCATAACTAATTTTCTTAGACTCTATGTGATATCTGATGCTTTCTTACTAATTATAGAATAATTATCATTGCTTTAACACAACATCATGGTAAAAGAACAAAGTGTTTTAAATTTAATAAGTATATAAATGATTGAGGTTTATAAATAATCACCTATATTATGTCATAAATTTTAAGGGGATATTAATAACCAATTGGAAATAACATGATCTGCATAAGTCATGATCATTCTGGGATCAGGCCAAATATGATGTATGATACATCATATTTGGCCTGATCCCAGAATGATCATGACTTATGCATGATCCCAGAATGTGTGTAGTACCGGTATTAGGTTATTGAACATATTATCATTCATAATAGTTCAATTTTTAACATTTAAAAAATATAAAACAATTATTTTTAAATTTGTTTTATTAGACAACCTATATTTTTTAATGTGAGTATGTCTAAAAATGGTGAATAAAATTAACATATATCTAAATGAAAAATTGTAGCATATTTTTTCATAAACTTTTTTTTTGTAGGACACTCATTGGTATTGTAAAAAGTACATGCAATAACTATTGTTTAATAACAGTAGAAGTAAGTATAATAATATAGGTACCTATACTTATAAGTAAATAATAATATAGTAATAAGTAATTTTGACTATTCAAAAAGTATGTCATCAGCTAAACTGTTGCTAATTGATAAATACTAGTTTTATTCCATTATAAAACAGATAATTATTGTTTATTGTTATACCGCCACATTAGGTGTTTACCCCCACATGATTGAGACATCCAAATGTCAAGTAATCCATTTGGAAATCAAAATAAACATTTAAAAATTCTTTAAAAGGTAATTGATTTTATATATCCTATCTAAAATTTTGTTTACACTGATTACTGTAGATATGTCAATAACAATAACTTGAAAACCTGCAGGTGTACTTATGTAGGTACCATATTTTCTTAGTATGCGCGAATATCTAAAAGGATTTAATTATAAAAAATAGAAAACCAAATTTTTCTACTGATTGTTAATATATAATGTTTGATACTTATGTAATGCTCATATAATTAACTAGTTGAAAATTGCTGTTTTTCTAATAAGGTTTCTTTGAAAAGAGTACCTAATCAAAATTAATTTATTTCTAAAAAATTCTGCTAGGTCAGTCACTGATCTATTTTTTCAAATCATAATATTTCTCTCAAAGCTCATGACTGTTACCTACTATTGTAAATCAAAAGTGGTATAGGATTATTAAAATGAATCCAAGTTAATCACTCTCTAGTAACAAGTGTTTGTATAGATAAGTGTGACCCTGTATAAATAAGTCAAATACATATTTATTTGAACGAGATGCCGAAATCTCCTCCATGGGCAATGTGTCCCGACTGTCATTGCATTACTCCGGCATCTCTAAAGCGCTTGTTGAAATGTTCATGACTTGTTAATAGTCCTGTGACAATCCTTATGCTGTAAGGACTTTGGACTATATTATACGATTCTTTAGAGATAAGGGTGCTGTTATAATTACATAGCTTTTTGTTGCACTTCTATGAGGCAAAACCTGATACTTACTGATACTTAATAATTTTTTTTTTCCAACCATATGAATAAGACACTATAACATTAAATTATTTTGTATAAAAGAGGGCCATTTCGGGACTGTTTGAGATCGCCATAGCAACTGTACAAAAAAGAGATTATTGTACAGTTGTACAGTACCGAAAAGTAATTTGACATTGACATTGCATGTCATATAATATATTAAAGTTTAATTAAATAGAAAAATAGAAACAGATAGTGACTCCGATGAATCGGTAAACTGGAGGTACTAATTAGAAGCGCTGGGAAAAAAAATATGTTAAATTCGTACAAAAATACGTTTTCGAGACTCGAAAAATTGCCGGACTCCGCTACGTGTTGTCAGGCAACCCTTTCCCTCGTCCCGAAAACGTGTATTTTTTGTACTAGTTAAACAAATAACTAGTGTTGCCAAATGTCCGGACATTTATTTTTCGAGAAATGTCCGGTCATTTTCAGGACATTTATTTAGACATATATTGGACATTTATGAATTTAGCTGTAAATAGTGTCATCATCTTAATTTTCTCCAGATTTTTAAAATGGTGTGTCAAACATTACCAAGGAAATTGAAAGAAAACAAAAAATAACTATTTTAAACAAACACAGACATTTATTTAAGTGTCCGGACATTTTCAATATGTCTTTGACATTTTCAAGATGTCCTGACATTTTTATAAATCCGATAATGTCACATATTAACAAAATTTCAATTTCAAACACAAAAAATCAAATAAAAATGAATAAAACAAAATGTAATGCACCAAAGTGTTAAGATACCATTTATTATTCATAGCCATGACCACAGTCGTGATGTTATAATAATAAATTACAACTTGTTCGGATCAAATTCAACCTTAGATAATTATTTGTAAGGAAAATGAGTGAAAAAAAAAACAATGTAATCAGCATCCTTATGTGATTGGATTTGCAATTCACTTTCACTATCTTGATCGAAAAGGTTTTCTGTGCTATAACCGATTTTATTTGAAGACAACAACTACGCCATGGGCAATATGCCCCGACTGGCATTGCATTACATCAGCATGTCCTTAGGAGTCGCCACATCGTTCATCGAGACCTTCTACCAGACACTGACCGGTTTCGCCGTTATCTGTCTGTCAATTTTATTATCATCTTCAGTTTTCACTTGGACACTATTGGCATTATCCTTATTTTCATTTATATCCTTCATAACTATTTTGTTATCCAAAACTTTACTTACATCTTCGGATGTGAATAATTACTAGATATGTGAATATCAAGTGGCAATTTCTAACCTAAACTTTTTTGAAGAAAATTTTAGGTTAGGATTTGGACACATTCATAAATGTCCGGACATTTTCATTGTGTCATGTACATAAATGTCCGTGTCCGGACATATAAATGTCTGGACATTTAAATGCCTGGCAACACTACAAATAACTATTATTTATGTGATATTTTAAGATGTCACTATAATTTTTTGGGAAATAGATAAATAGTGGTAATGGCTTCACTTGCCAATAGTGTTCATGAACAACTTAATAAAATTAAATTTTCAGTTATTTTATTGTAATTATGGATTAATAAATAAAATCAAAAAGAAATAGATTTGAAAGTGCCCCTATTTTCAAATTCATTACAAAGCTGGTGCCATTAGTCTTTAGACGGGGCAGTCAATACCCCAGAATCAGACCTGTTTAGTGAGGAAAATAAATAAATTAATAAATAAAAAGACTTACAAATTTATACAGATATTTCAGTTTTGGTTTTATTTTATTAGGTGAAATAAAACATCGTTGAGATCATTACATTTTACTTAAGTGTACGCTTTTAAGAATAAAGTACATTAACTTGAGGTGCACAGGTACTATATCTATTAATAAGGCTAGTTTTAGGCATGTACCGTATCAAAGATTTGAACTGGAATTCCGGTTTGTCATACTATTAGTACCACAGAACTGAATTCTGGTTAAAGTGTTGAATTAATATTACATGCCTATTATTGAACATTGCGACTGCAACTGTCCTGAGCAGATTTGACATAAACTCAAGCTAAAGTAGGTAAAAATTTTAAAATACGGTTCACCTTACAACTGAAAGATTTTTATCTTGCTAAGAATGTTACTTACATGATATAAAAAAAAACTATGTAATATTTCAGTTGGAAGGTAATGAAGTTTCGTGGGACGATTTGTTTTGTGCAGCGTTTTTAAGACAAACAGTAGCGATTCTATTATATTGTCGAAGTTATTTTATATACATATTAACTAATTAACAATTTAAGTTTAAACATACATGGCCTACTTCGGACTTACATTGACTATAGTTCACAAATACTGTCATTTTAAACACAGCTTTTAAGTTAAAGTTACTCTTAAAAATAAAATATTACTATCAAGTTCTTCATTTAAATCTGATATCCCAGAAGTTAGTAACTATTTAACAGTCGATCAGAATCAGTATAATATTTACAACATTTTCTTCCATTAACTTTATAAAACAGATTCTTTTTGTTGAATTTCTTCCTTTTCCCCAGGACTTGAAGCAGTTTCTATTATTTTTGGAACATGCCTTCCTCCTCCTCCTCCTTGTCCCATTGTAATAGGTTCGTCTTCTTCTTCATCTTCATCAATAGGTGCCAGAGCATCACCATCACCCATTGGTTGTTCTTCTTCAGGAGAGAAACGTTTTAGACAAGGTGCTATGAAGCTTGTTAATGCTGAAACGGCAAAAAATCCACCAGCAACAAAAAATGGTATGCTGTAAGACTGAGTTGCATCTAGTAAGGCACCTGCTAGTGGTGAACCGACGATGGCAGCAGCACCACGGAAAAGAATTAATAAGCCAAATGCATTTGTCAGCTTGTCGAGACCCAAGAGATCCACTAATATAATGGAAGTTAAAGAGATGTAGCCAGCTAAAACAAGAAAAAAAAATATATAAAAAAGAATATAATACACATTTCATGGAATAAATCAACTCATGGGCAAAGTTTGTAAACAACATATTTTCAATTACCTTCTGGGTGATCATGTCTTATTTATGTAATAGTAAATGTATAATAGTAATAGTATAGTAAATTGTAAAATTTACTAGTTCAGGTACATATCGTGATAGCATTTTCAATTACTTCTGTATTCAAAATTTTAAACATATGAAATATATGAATATTATTTAGATTACAGAATATTCAATATTTATTGTCATTTTGATAAATTTGAGGAGCTACTATACTGCGATTGAGAATTAAACAAAGTGCAATGACCGGAAAAAGAGTAGATCTGCGTTGTCACATTTATTTCTAAAGTATTCTTATTTAAAACAGGAAACGTATTAATTACCTTATTTACCCATTTTTTTACTTGTCTTTAACGTCCCTTATCCCTATTGTACTTTATTAGAGCAAACACAATGTTTAATTTGTCTTTTACTTAATAATATCACCGAACATAAACAAAGACTTTGTTTATGTTCGTTGATAATATCAAGGAATTTCCCAGTATTTGGCAACTGCGAACGCCGTAAAGTTGACGACAAGCTGTTCATCCTTATTTAACATACATATTCTTGCATTTTCGCTTTCTTTTTTTCTGAGCTTCAACGACGTTGATTGGTCGAGAGAGGAACCAATGGGAATCAATAAGTGACTGCGCTCGAGTTCTGGGGAAGCAGTGGCGTGATATTGGGTTATTTCGCGCGCGTTTCTTAACGGTAAAAATTTGTGGTAAAATTATAAGTGTATTTATTGTTTGTGTCAGTGTTTATACTTATTTATGTTAGTTAAAAAAGTGGAAATGCATATACTAGAAGTATTCTATAGAATAGTATACGAGTATATATTAACTGAAATGTGCCCAATGGTAAAACAGAATACGCACGCCCATGCTTCACTGCATTTTACCAGATCGGCGAGGTCATTCCACTTTGCTTAATTCTGAATTTGAGTTTTTATAATTGGAGTAAGTAATCTGTGTGTCTATGGTCAAAATTATGGAGAGCAACTCATTGCCAGCATATGGAGCCATTCGACAGGTGAGTGTGCAGGGATTGCAATTACATAGAATGTAGTCTGGTAAGACAATAGTAAAAAAATAAAAAAATTACTAAAATTTAGTTAAAGTAGGTCTTTCAGAATACTATAAATTCCAGTATTTTTCCCCCCTAGATTTATTTTATCATATGTGTTATTTATGTTCATATGAGTATATATGTATATACATGTTTGTAGTGGCGAGATACAGTGAAATACACTGCAGTGCCCTCTTTGGGTCTTTGCTACTACCTGTCTGACAATTATTGTCTAATTGACAGACAGATAACGATCTGCAGAAAGCAGATGCCATTACAGCGACCTCTATTGTCTTTGAGGAAGACAATCCTACTTAATTATTGGAAGGAGATGCCGAAAACAACTACTCCACGGGCAATATGCCCCGACTGGCGTTGCATTACATCAACATCTCCATGGATGTCGCCACATCCTTCATCAAGACCAAATACCAGACAATGACCGGTTTCGATCTTGTTATGATCTCATCAGATTGCCATAGGTATCGGAATCGATGAATGATCTGACGACATTGATTGCCTAAGGGTATTTGGTCTTGATGAAGGATGTGGCGACATCTATGGAGATGTTGATGTAATGCAACGCCAGTCGGGGCATATTGCCCATGGAGTAGTTGTTTTCGGCATCTCCTTCCAATAATGTATATACATATTATATATTTCTATTCATCTTATTGTTGTTATTATATTTTTTTTGGTAAAATGAACTTATTATTATTATTATTTACAGCACTTGCAAAAAAACACATGATTTTATATGGTTAATAGTAAAAGCACTCTGATACTATTCAAAATAATAATATTAATATATCCAAAGACCAGATGCCCAAGTGTCCAAATAAGAAAGGACGTCGGGCATATCTCAGGAATAGTAAATTGTGGAGCATCGGGGAAACAATTTTTCTGGTAAAAGCGGACCAGAAAAAATACTGGAAATGATTTTCAAGTTCCTATCTCTGCTGCTAGAGGCGCAATATGCATGGCCAACTTGAAAAACTTATTCTTTTCAAAATTTTTCTTAGTTGAGGTATACCAGAAATACTTTTATTGTAATCTTTGGCAAATTTTGCATCCTTTTGATTTTACACTTTTTGCTCTATCTCTCCAAATAAGGATAGAGTGGAGGAGGGAATGTTTTTGCATCAACGAAATTTAACAAACTTTGTCTCATTGGAAAGAGGATCCACCAACACTTAATTAGATTTTTTGTATATGTTATTTTGCTTAATATGTGCAAAAATGCACAACTAAATAAAAATTTAAATTTGCACGTACAGTGTGCTTAGAACAAAAAGTATTGCACCTGATGGTATAATAAATATAGTTTCAAATTACACAAACAATCTGTGTTGCTATTAAAAAAACGTCAAACTGGAGGTGTCTGTTATTATTGTTATAGAAAACCTTTTATGCACACTGGTTAATGTTTCTACTAATAATGTAAATTCTACTAAACTTAAAGATATACTTACAAACTGCTATTCCAAAGAAAACTGCCATAGTAATATAGGCAGCATATGTATGACAAAAAGGTGTCAATGCTACTGCTATTGTGGATATAACAAGACAAATATTATTCACAAGTAATGCATTTACTTGAGGAAAATCCGCAAAATATCCACAAGCTACTCGTCCAAAAGTATTTGTTATACCAATTATTGAGAGTAAAAAGGAAGCTTTCCCTGCTTCAATCCCCTAAAAAATACAAAAAGAGTTATTTATGAACACGTAAATGTAACTACTACTATAAATTATAATTTTTGAGCTATGGCCAGGTATATAAAGCAAAAGTGTTCTTCTTATAATAATAAAAAAACATATATTTTTACAAATTCATATATCTATGTATACATAGATATAGGATTTGATAGTTTTTAGATTTGTATTAGGCAGATATATTAGACTTGATTTGCTAATTTTATTAACGTCAATTGAATTTAAGCACAAGTATAAAAATACTTTAAATTTTATTAACACTAACATATTCTGCTTTTGTATGATGATGTTATGATTTTTTTATTATCGTTATTGACTTCAAATTTTATTTAATTTTGAGCATTTAAATACAATTCTAAAAATATGTTCCCTGAAAAATTGTAGATAGAAAGTAAATAAAAAAATACTAGGTTTGGGTTATTGAAAGGGGTTGGAATCTTAGGTGTGAAGATAACACTGACGTTTTCCACAGATAACACCAAAACACTATACTGCACTCGACACGCGTATCGCCAACCAAGTTGGTTGGCATCTGGAGATGATTAAAACTGATCATCTCCAACTGATTAGCAGTTTTAATCATTTCCAGATGATGCCAACTTGGTTGGCGAAACATGCGTCGAGTGTAGTATAGTGTTTTGGTATTATGTGGAAAACTACTTCGCAGGTTTGGGTTAGCATCAGAATAAAAATAATTCTATTCTAATTAAATACCATTAATGCATGTTATGTGCAAAAGATTCCTAAAACTATCTTAATAATTATAATCTTTCTAATAATGTTAAAGTGTTTGCGTAACATAACTTTTATTTAGTTAATATTAATATATAACTTTACATATTACCTTTATTGTACCTTATTTTGAACATATTTCAATTCATTAACACATGCGATTAAGTGGAAACGAGATTTGATACAAAATTTTCTTTGGAAATCTGAATACAATTGTATGAATCGTTTCCATATTTATTTGCAGGTATTTAGCAAAAAAAACATTAAGCGATGATTCAAATTATCTATTATATAGTGTAACTTAATGAAATTTATATTGAATTTACCCAATTTAGTTTTGCAATACTTCAGGAAAATGAGATACTAAACTGGTGATGAGATGTTTCTCATCGAATTACTTCTGATGGCTGCCAACTGTCAAAATCACTTTTCAAATAATAAAGAAATCATTAAAAAAGTATAATGAACAAAACAAACAGTATTTTCCAGTTATCACAAATATCAGATTGTCAAAGGTGTAGCTACTAACTATATATGTACTAGCATGATACTATACCACAAAATGGCTTTGACTTGGGGTAGTATGTTAAGTTTGGTAATACGATACTACGAAAGTATAATTTATCGCTTTATCTTTTAGATCTAGTTACTATTGATAGTCAGATATATTTAAGAATAGCTGTATTTTATTCAGCAATTTTATGAATTATTTATAGATAATGAAATGTTACTTTAAAATTTTCCAAATGTGGTAACTGCTGTGGTGCTATTTTTATATGTTGTCTCACAAGACTGGTTGTGGTCTGGGCTAAATAGGATAAAAAATTGTATAGGGAATTCGATGGACAAGGATCGGTTTAGTTTTCTGCTCTAGCCCTCATACTATGGTTCGGCTCTAGTTCTAATACATAAAATCAGAAGAAGCCTCTACGGATAAGGAAGAATTTATAAAGCATTTACTGAAGCAAAAATGAGAAGCATAATCAATATCTTCTTATGCCCTTTATGTGAGTTTTGGTTTATTTATATGTTTACATTGTTAATTTTATTGAATCTATATTGTTTTTTTTATTATACAAAGAACTGCGATTTATTTTGTATTTTATCTATAAATCTTTAATTTTGTTTATGTCATATACTTAAAAAAAAATCCTAGACTTTAGAGGACGGGTAATGGGAGGTGAAGAAGTTGGGCAAAATCTGAAGCTGCACCTTTGCAGATTATTTCAGAGTTTTACAGTAACGTCGTCATGGTTCACAATTCGTAATTGATATAGCTTGCATAACCTTAGAACTATTGAACATTAAAATTATCTAATATTTGCGGCATATGGAAAGCACAGGAAGTTTGTTTCTAACTTGTTACTTATACGCAGATTGTTCATCTTTCTCGGAGGTCTGAACTAAATACATTTATATTTTTTTCAGACAATACTTACATCCTGCTTTGCACACTCAACCAAGTATACAAATGGTACGTATAAACCAGCCATTCCAAATAAATTTGAAATTCCTATGAGCATAAATACAGGGTCCTTTAATAAAGTAACATCCATCATTTGACCCAAGGCTGATGTAAAGCTTTCTGGTAACACAAGACACGGGCATATATCTCCAGCTAGAAATAAAGGATAATATCGAAATTCATTATTTAGTTAATCGTACTGATGACTTGATGATTTATATTTTATGTTAGTAGCAGAAATAATAATAAAATTATATATTACAAATAGTTATTTAAAAAAAAACAATATTTTACCACCATTTACATATTATGGGGTTTTTATATTTTTAGCTATTTATTACAAATTTAATAATCCATATTAAGTTATAGATTTTATATACACAGGATTCCAGATGATTTAACTTTATTTATTTATTTTTTAATCAGATTAACAGAAACAAATATTTAAAGGAAATACTCGCATAACAGCTTTTATGTATAGGTAGAGAAATAAGAGAATAAAGGAGATTTTTTAAAGATTTCAAAAAGTAGTGAAAGTGAAAGAAAAATGCATGGCTAAAAGAAAATATGTTTTTGTATTGAAAATAATTGAAATAGAGGGAAGCCCACATTTTGCTTTAAAGTAATTTCATTATTTCTGGTAGAAACCTGTATTTATGTAGGTATACAGTACTTTTGATTATTAAAAAGTTCATTTAACAGGATCCACTGAATTATTTTCTACTCTACTGTATATGTATATCTGCAAGTGTTACAATCATTGATTTTATACTTCTTTGTTTTATAACCTATCGACTTCGCTAACAAAAAATAAATTAAAGAAATAAAGAAAAAGATTGTGTTTTAGACAAATTTTTTCCACGATGGGGGATTCTTTACACAAAAAATTTAAAACATCATACCAGAATAAACTGTATATACTCAATCAAGGGGATATTCGATAATTAAGTTGGAGAACCTTTGAGAAAATCATTAAGAGACGCTAAACTTCAATAAAATTAATTTAAAGCAATAATCAATAGTTAATAATAAATAATATTCAATACTAATCGTTTTTGTCTATAGATTTGTATACCTACTGTAATATTAAAAATCGTCAATAATAAAAAAATTAAGTAGGTACCTCCTTAAAGACAACAAATTTTCCTAACAATGTTCAAATAACTGTTCAAGATAGTTATAACTCAATCTATAATTATATAATGTTAATTAATATTAATTCATCTTTCTAATTATACAGCCTTATTCAGAACTTATCTCTAAAACTTTGAGGATATGTGCATCCTTAAATAAGAAATCGATATCACCAAAAAAATTTATAATAAAAGGCTTAGGATTTCCCGTAAACAATGTTTAAAGTTACACCATTATAAAGGACTACGTAGCTGGGCAACTGTACTTCAACACATCTGATACTTTTCTATCACATTCCTAAGAATGTGATAAAAAAAAAGTAAACACGTTTTTGTCTGGAACGCCTGGTTAAAACCGACCAAATAAAAACGCTGCAAATCTTTTTTGCGCCGGTGTCGGTATACTCTCAGAATTTCCGAAGTTTTTTTTGTGCTAGCCAGTTTGCATTGTCAGTCCCAAGGTCACTCCATTACAGTGGACCAGTATCCAGCGGCGTGCAATGAAAAATTTTAAGACCCCGCCAAAAAAATTTTTTTTGCACTACCACATTTGTACATGTATGTTGAACATCCCCAAATTGTATTATGGATAAGTTCTGAATAACCCTGTATAAACATAAGCTGAAAAGTGTAAGTACTTACGAGATCCTTCATCTTCTAATGTTCTCATTTGAGGTATGCTTAAAATGCTCTGTCTGTAGTTTGTTAGTGATTTTTGTGATTTGTGATATTCTGGAAGATTTACTATAGATCCAGAATAAAAGATATCTTTTCTGGATAGAGGTCTCACCATATGTGCCTTTTCTTTCTTACTTGAAATTGACAATTTCGATGTGTATGCTAAACTCTCGACATCGACCTGAAAATGAAGATTTTACTTTATCTTGCATAAAAGCAATTTAATTGGTAGGTAATGGAGTAGATTCGTTGTCAGTATTTGTAATATATATTAGTAATAAAGTTACGAATTATTAGTGGCGCAAATGATATCTTGGAGGGGGGCAAGGGGCCATGGCCCCCCTCAAAGATCAAATCTTAAAAAAAAAAACTTGCAAATGCGCATAGTTTTATTTATCTTAAAAGACTGATTGCCTAGAAAGACTTTAAGAAGCTTTAAGACTTTAGAGATGTCTCCAACAATAGACATTATATACTGATACTGAAAAAATATTTAATTTATTGCTAAAATGTATAGTCTGAGAATATTATAATGGGACAAATCATTAAGTTTCCTTTGAAAAATGCTTTTTCATATTTTAAAAATTATGTAGGTACCTACTTGTGTTATTATACAATATGATAAAGTGTACAAAACCATAATAATTTATCAAAGCAGTAATGTATTAATCACGTTAAACAATTAATTTGCCGCTTTTACGCCGCCTCCTATAATATAGGCACAGGCAAAAAAACACTACGGGCACAAGTATAAAGATATATACAGTAGTTTCACTCTTTAAATTTTTTGTACAAAAGTTTTTAATGCACATGTCTGCTCTTGGGTAGTATGCGCGTTGGTACAGATGTAGAAGGGGAGGAATGGGCCGGCGTATGATATTTTATGGGCGCACATTTGCTTTTTGCTTTACAGGTAATCAGCATACGTTTGTGTGTCTAGGCGTTTGTGTTTGTGATTTTGATAAGTGTTTTGTATTGTGTGTAACATGGCTACAAAATATTGTTTCATTTGTAAACGAAATTCTGATAGGCCACCTTTTTTACTCCAAAAAGTAATAGTCCCGGCCTGTGCATAGCTGCCAAAAACGGTCATTAATGCGCATGATTGTGCGTGGGTAGTATGCGCAGTGGTCTTTTTGGGGGGTTAAAAAAACAAAACTTAAGGACACCAACATCAAAGAGATTTTGCCGAGTGAAATTACTGTATATATCTTTATACTTGTGCTACGGGCGATGAATTTTCTATCTCCTCGTCCGTTGTTGTCTAGGAGGAGGACGGGTGATTCACTGTTCGCTATCTGATTTGCTGTTTATTATATGAATCCCCTATTATCTAAAGCATTACACCCCCAAGATTTTTTCTGGGCGCGCCACTGCAAATTATAATGTTATATGAAATTAAGTCGAAAAATATCATTAAATTAACTTTGTTCTTATTTTTTACTATTTTGAAATGTAAAAAATGACTATTGCCAGAGCTTTTGCTGATTTTACAGAAATTCGATATACTTAGATACCTAGATACCCATATTAACGTTTTTTATCTATACCTACATGTTTTTAAAAAATGTAGGATATTAATATTTTTACATCTGTTTTGGTTATAATAAAAATTTTGACAATGTGACATTTTCAATATAGGTAAACCTAACTATATCAAACCAAATAAATCATATGTTACTAAGAGCAACTTCTCCAAACATTAAATCAGATTCCAACTGGATGATTTCCAAATTGCAAAACTAATTTATTTTGAGATCATTTCTCTATTCTTTATCTACCAGGTGTTTCTAACAAAATACATACTCCCACTCGACAGCTAATTTGTTTTTCCATGAATAAATATCTTTAAATACACCACATACACATTAAAAAAATATATTTAAGGGTATATATTTAATCTAACAATTAAGTTAATTAATACTATTAAAATTAATAAAATTTTCGTGAATGTTATAGGTACACCTATATACCTATGTATGCAGGGGTCGGGCTTTTCACCTTCAAATAACGTTCTAAAAAAGGTAGTTTGTCGTTTAACGCCTTATTTAATTACTAAAGCAAATAAACTTTACTAGTAGATCTGGAAGAAATAATTTTCAATAAAGCAACCATACACCACATGAATATGAATGTTACTACAATGGTTGAAGTAAGTACGTACATATACAAATTTTCAATGTTTAAATGTTAGTACTAATAAAATAATTCTCGGAAACGAGGAAAATTCTGTATATTTATATACTCAATAACCACATCATAAAAATGTACCTACATAAAAAAGAAAATAAAAAATTAAAAGAATTATGGGGAAAAATACTACATTTAAAATAAAGCCTTTGTCTTAGAATGAAGCTCCGTCTTTTTCCGAGATTATAGGGACAAGGGCTGCTTGGTTAGTCAAATAAATTTCGGCTCTATATTTGGTTATAAGCCTGATTAGCTGATGTATAGTGTGGTCCACGTAAAAATTGAGCCCCCCACTATTTGTCTTAATTTTTAATTTCAAAAATTTGGTCCGTGATATTTCTTATATAATGTAATTACGATTTCAAAATTTTATTTACTTAAAAATATACAGGGTATACCAAAAACTAACTTTTTTTAATGGAGCTCCCTATACAGGGTGTTCATTTCAAAACTTCCCACCCTCATTTTCTCGATATCTGTGTATTTCTGTGAAAAATCCCGAAACTCGCGAAAAATTTTATCGAGGGGGTAACATTTCATTCAAAAGTTGACTCGCCTTTTTTTATCCCCTGCTAACCGGAGATATTCCCTTAAAAATCTTAAATGGGAAAGGATATCGGGTAATACCTCATTTTAAAGGTCTTTTTCATCCCTACATGTCGGTATTTTTTTTTTCTTTTAATTGATCGATCCGTTGTCGAGATATTTAGGAAAACCTTTTTACTCCTGCATACCCTTTAAATGAAACATTGTAACTGCTTTTCCTCATTATTTTTATTTGGCAAGTAAATTAGAAATATTTTGCATATCAATTTTGAAAATTAATTTAGTAATTGCTCAAAATATTGTCCATTGTTGGTCAAACAATGGCATAACTGTTGTTTAAATTCGCAGCGCACATTTTCTCTTTCATAAGCTCTTCTAAATGTCCCCTTAAAAGGAAGTCACATGGCAGCAAATCCGGGGACCTAGCGGGCCACTGGATAGGTCCTCTTCGCCCTATTTATTTAAGTACCAGGAAATACATTTAGAGTCTAACCATTGCCGGACCGGAAGAACATAGTGGGGAGGAGCTTCATCTTGTTGAAAATGTAACTCATTCTCACAAGTAGCGTATTTTCATCTCTATTCAGTTTATTTTCAACTACTCGGGGTAATTAGCGGATTGATCGTATTTTCTAGCATATTCAAATATACCTCACCATTTAGATTTCCATTGATAAACAATGGACCAATAACTTGATTCCCTAAAATGCCGGCCCATACATAAATTTTTTCAGGATACTGGATATGCTCTTCTACAAATACATGGGAATTTTAATTTTTCCAATATCTGCAGCTATGCATATTAACGAATCCATTTAAATAAAAAGAACATTCATCACTGAAGCAGATATTTTTTTTAAAATACTTTATTATTATTAATATTCATAGTCATTCGTTCACAAAACTCAACTCTTCTGTCAAAATCGTCTTACTTAACTCTTGGCACATTTTCATTTTATAAGGATGGAATTTATTAATTTTTATAATTTTGTGGACAGAGCATAAGGAAACTCCAGTTGCGGCAGAGATGGTACGTAATGAAGTTTTAGGATTCATGCCGAAATAACCCACCACCTCATCTTGAGTGGCTTTATTTAAAATTCTTGGCTAATTATGTTTTAAATATGCAACAGATCCAGTCTGAGTAAATTTGGCAATAAGGTTTAGGACATACCTATGAGATGTGATCTTATCCGGATACCTTTCGTTAAACGTTGTAGCAGTTCGCCGACCACATTGATTTTCGGCTCCATAAATTAACGCTAGGTATTTCAACTTTTTCATCCAAAGTGTAAACCATTTTTGTTAATTTACTTCATCAATCACACAGTCTGTCACTATTAGCAATATTATAATAACTCAAATACGAATTCAATAGGCATCTACTTTTTATTTTCTTTTACGAGAAAACATTTTTTTTGCATAGATTCCACGACAGAATTTTTTGTGCAAAATAATTGAAAGGAATGAGAAAAAACAATTACAATGTTTTATTTAAAAGGTATGAAGCAGTAAAAAGATTTCCCTAAATATCTCGACAACGGATCGATTAATTAAAAGAAAAAAACACAGACATACATGTAGGGATTAAATAGACCTTTAAAATGAGGTATTACTCGAAACCCTTTTCCATTTAAGCTTTTTAAGGGGGTATCTCCCGGTAGCAGGGGGTAAAGGGGGCGCGTCAATTTTTGAATGAAAAGTTGCCCCCTCGATAAAATTTTTCACGTGTTTCGGGATTTTTCAAAGAAATGCACAGATATCGAGAAAATTAAGGTGGGAAGTTTTGAAATGGATCACTATAAGAAACTATAGGAAGATTACGACGAACCCTTTCAAAGATAATTGCATTGTTGTTTAGGATATCTCGAGAACTAGTGAAGATAACCCCAAAGAAGTTAAAAAAATATGAGGTATTCCATTAAAAGAGTAAGGTTTTAGTACACCCCGTATATTTTTTAAGTAATTAAAATTCTGTATATTATTAGTATAGTAGAGGAGGTTTGGTCTGGGGGAGGGGGGGTTGAATCCCCTAAACCCCCGATTTATCTACGACCCTGACAGTTATGCTAAATTATACAAGTAAACTATTAAAAACATTTTCTTTTACCTATTAACACATTAGTACATTATGATATAAAGAAAGAAGGCATCCACACTTACCGAACCCGTGTGGTCACAAAAGTATTGCCAAAGGAATGACTCAGTTATTATGAAATATCCATTCAAGCTCTGGGATGGCAATAATAAATCACAGATTTGATGTTTCCAAAAATTCTAAGTGAAAACATGATTTTTGTATTTGCACCATAAGAATGGATATGTTTTTAGCTTTCACTTGGTATGAATTATGTTCGGAATTATATCTAGTTTTGTTAAGGTCGAGTTTTCGTATTATTTATTTTTATTTTATTGGCTAATAAAATTCTTATGACAGTTAACAAAACATGAACGGTAATTTCAATAGATTTTATTAAAGATTTACGACTTATTTTAATCCAAAACAACAACACAGTAATATAACGAAACGCATGATCACAAAATACAAAATGTTCGCGTTTTTAACGTGCATTTGTCCAACTTTCCTTATGTATCTATTTCCTATCTCGTATCTTGGGAGTAATTTGTTGAAAAATGAAGTTTGTAATTGATTCAAAACCACTGACTCACACAATTGATCTTTCATAAGTGATTTAGGTATTCTTTAGACCATACTTTCATGTATGCCACTCGGTATGTATTTACAATTAGTATTAAACAAGGACATTTTTAAATGTCCTTGGTATTAAATCTGCGATGGTATTTCAGCTCAGCTCTGATGTAGGTACCTAATTCAAAGAACGACAACAATTTCTTTACCGTAGAATTTTAGAATTTTTTAATGAATAATTTTAATAATGTGTCAATAGTTGAAGCATATTATAGATATATTTAAATCTATGATTTTTAACCTCTCTAGCTCCATAATTCTCTGTAGCGTGTAGTCAGAAGTCAAAAAGATTTAGATTTCTTGTAATTTCTGGTCTAATCTAATTTATAACACGGATTTATCTCAGGACTTATCTTTCCATTCCTGTTGGCAGTTTTCCAATGTTATTCGTAGAGTAGCGTAGAAAAGAAAAGGACTCTAAAACTAAATAAATCTTATGTCCTACCTTGAATTGAGCTGAACGCTCTGGACCCCTGTTAAATATTGAAATTTTCGGGTTTTAGCGGTATGTATGATTTTTAAATCTGTAGAGAATTTTATAGCAAATATTTTAACTATACAGTTCGTCAAAAATATGAACAAATGTGAAAGTGCGGCCCGTAGTAGTCCTAACCCTTTCTACACATCTCACAGTTGTCTTTTTAAACGACTCCAACAGGCGAAGCGGTTTATCGTAAAATAACTTGTGCAACTTCAGTCAATTCGACCCTCTGGACAGCTGAATTGACCGAAATGCTGAAGTTGTACCTTGGCTTGTACGATAAATTGCATCATCTGTCGGTAGTTTTCTTCTAGATAAGCGTATGTACGCACATAGGTACAAGATTCAGGGTGCATAAAGGTGTTGTAAAGACCTAGATGGCGATTCTTGAGTCGCGCGAACAAATTCGTATGCGAAAATAACTCAAAATTATATAGTCGAAGACATCTTTGTAGTAAGGAAACTACTACGTTATTTTGACGCCATTTTTGTATACGAATTCAGTCGCATTTTTTTAAATGGCCTATTAGAGTGAGTTATCTGCACAATTCTCGAAAACATGTGTTTCTGAGTACCCACATACATCTCCATTAAATGGCGATGGTCCTGGAATTTTAACCACTTATCCACAAAATCTAATCACTTCGAATGGTATAAACCTTTTATTGGTAGGACATCTATATATTACCAGAAAAATTACGTAAAGTTAAAACTTAAATTATGCACGACAAACTTTGATATGCCGTTAGCTATGTGAAATATGTACATATATACTTACTGAAAAAGTTTTTAAAAAAAGTTTGGGTTGTTACCTGCAACCGTTTTCAAATTATCGAACACGCGCTCCGTTTATTAGAGTGAAGTATTACGGCGCGCTTAGTTTTATAAAGCGAATGCTGGTGCCTCTATAGATGTCGACCCCTAGAAAGAAGCGAGTTTTTTGAACATTGAAAAATATTTTTTGAGCAAAGTGAGATATTAAATCGAAATTTTATCACACTTTTGAAGAGGTTATTATATTATATATGAATAGGGTATTATTTGACAACGTTTTTGTCAAATTTGCAAAGTTTCAGGACTTTTTTGTGGTACGTCATTGACATTTTTTTACAATAATTTTTAGACAATGAACACTTTTTAACATTTTTTGTACAATGATATTTGTCAGTATCTCGAATGGTTTAGCAGATATTGAGACTGGTTGGTAATTACTTTTCAAATTTTGCCTATTTCAACAAGTACCTTTCTTATTTTGAGGGATATATAAAAAGTGTAAATGAGAAATTTTTAAAAGTACTTCAGTGGAATGCAGTGGAGCAGACAATTGTTTTCTATCTACTTTTGTTTTTTGTTCGCTACTTAATATTTCAACGTGCCGTTTTAATGAAAAAGTAATTTAATTGGAAAAATTTTTTTAATATTAACAACTAGGTACTTGACATTACAGTTTCTGAAAAACCAGATTTGATGCAAAAAAATAATAATAAATAAAATATTTAAAAAACTACAATTCAAATTGCCTCCCATTTCCGTCAAAATTAAAACAAAATAGTAATAAACGAACAAAAAATGTTATAAAATATTATGTTAAAGCCGCCAAATAAGTATTTAAATATACCCATACTATTACATATGTATTGTTATAATCAGGAAGAAAAGCTACTTTTAAATAAAAAAGATATATACACTTGGCAAGTTTTGTACCTAATTAAAATATCTACATTTTCTCGGAACAGATGAAATTGTACAAGCGTAAAAGTAATTACAGTTCTCAAAGTTTTCAAACAATTTAATTTAACAAGTTGCCAGATGCAGGACAGCTTTTCTTTAGATAACAATTGAGGCGGTGGCTAACCAGATATTTTATTATGCCCACTACTGATGCAATGTTGTTCTGAGGGATGTTATTGACATCCCTCAGAAGATAACATTAAATTTCCACAATAAGAATTTCCATTGAATTGGTAACTGATGTCGAACTGTTTTAATATTATGGAAATTCATACTTATATTTTAATTGTAAAATTCTATTGATTTACTTTTTCGTCTCGTATTTTTTAATAATTATAATCGGTGCGCTAGGTTAAATAACCGAAGTATTTACTTACCTCGCTATTGTTGTTTCTACTCATGAAAGATCCAGTAGAATCATTTCTCCTGCGCTTCATGTCTCCATTTGAGTTGGTAATAGTTCCCCGTGAAGAAGACTTGATAGGACCCAGAGTTGGTCTAAACCTTTCGCCGAAGGAAGTTTTTCTTATTCTATCAAATGTTGGTACTGAACCATTTTTAGGCAAGCCTTGTACGTGTGTCGAGAAGGCTGGTTGGCTAGCATTTCTTGGCATAACTATTTTCGCGTTCTGGCTGTTCAACTCAATGGTATGGTCGGAATCTCTACGCACGCGGCCTTCCTGCTGTATAGACTCCAACCGAGGATTCTTCACACTCTTGATTTCTTGAGTACTTTCTCCTGGACTAGGTGTTCCTGAACTGCCACTTTGTTCGGTAATTTTGACTTCAGTGATGGTTGGCAAGGTGGGCACCGTTGGAATTGGAGTTATCGGTGTACCTGGTGCAAGCTGATCCAAGTTTAAGCTGGAATGAACACCTGGATCTATATTTAACGGTTGCTTTTGTCTCTTCTCCATAGTGCCATCTGGAAGTTGCACCATAAAGTACGAGCCACCTATACTACCTCTTTCCATTTGTATTCGACGTTCTTCCGCCATTCTTTGGAGCAAAGGAGTTTCTCCAGTCTCCTTAGGATATTCCAGTGGCCGCATAAGGGCACCGAATAGAACACAATTAAGGATAAGCCCCGCCAAAATCAAGTTGGCTCCTTTCCATCCGTAGGTTTCCAGTAAGAACGTAGCTAGCGGTGCAAACGCAAAAGTACCAACGCCCGATCCACAAACAGCGATTCCAGTCGCTAAAGACCGTTTCGTTTCGAAGTAGTATCCCACACACACCACCGCAGGTAAGTAGATCAGTCCGAAACCGAAACCACCGATGAAACCGTAAGTTAGCATCAGCCAGTTAACCGTGGGACTGAAAATCGAAAGCACAAAAGCTGCAGTAGATATTAAACTACCAGCCACACACACAGCACGACACCCGAACTTATTCGTAAGAGCACTCACTAGAGGGCCAGCACTAAGATACATTCCTGAGAGTAAGGATCCGACCCACGCAGTCTTTCCTTTCGTTTCTTGATAGTAATCGACCATTTCGGAAAGGAACACTCCGAATGTATAAGCTATACCGTCCACTATCATGTTACACATGAAGGAGGCGAACACCACGACCCACCCATAACCACCGTCTGGCGGGGGCGGCAGGTCGTGGTAGTCGCAGTAGTCTTCATCATCTTCATCTTCTTGTTCTACTGTGAGGCGGGCCGCTTCTTCGCATGCTACCTCGCTGTCAGTCTGAAAACCAAAAAGACTATGTTAAATGAGTTTATTTTGGAAAAAAATGCACATTGTATTACAATAAATAATATTCTGGTGTGGGGTCATAAAATAATACTAGTAATCATATGTAATGCAACAAACTTTGAAAAACAATATACTTCTACTACAAACATTCACTATGCCCCTAGGCAATCACGTCGCCAGATCATTCATCGATTCCGATACCTATGGCAATCTGACGAGATCATAACAAGATCGAAACCGGTCATTGTCTGGTATTTGGTCTTGATGAAGGATTTGGCGACATCCATGGAGATGTTGATGTAATGCAACGCCAGTCGGGGCATATTGCCCGTGGAGTAGTTGTTTTCGGCATCTCCAAATAAATAAATATACTTCGGGTTTAACTGAAAGTTATGTTTACTGAAATGTATAGGTATTTTCTTTGGCGTCTATAGCTTTTTTGGAGTAAGAGATAATATACAGTAAGTACTGAGTAACAGTTAATACAAAAGTAGAAAATAAATATTTAAAGAAATAATTATGTATTTAATAATTTTAAAGAAATAATTTAGTTCCAGTGCCATTTGAAAAGAATTATAAAAATAAATCCACTTGATGAATATTCTTTAATTGGCACACGCAGATAAACTAGTTACAATTAATAATTAAGGTGATATTGAAGAAGCAGCGAATTGTACCTATTAGTTGTTAGTGGTTTCGTGGTTGCTATATATATCATAGAGTATAGAGACTGTGGAGATAAGAAGATTATAATTAAAATTTCCGGAGCAATGTATTGTACCCAGGGGGCAGGGGTTTTCATTTAAGCGTGTGGTGCTCATAATAATATGAACATAAATAAATACTTGTATGTAGGGGCACTTTACTAGGCCACCTAGAACAAGAACCTCTTGTTATTTTATTATATATGCTAGTACCTACGCTCCGGTAACGTGACAACTTTAAACATACTTTAAACCACGTGATGAAGACGTGTGCTGTAAATATGTAAAAATTTATGACATGACCACTGACCAAGGGTCATGAATGACCCATACGATGTAAGGAATACAGTGAGGACATATAAAGTCCGTCCCCCCCTCTAATTTTTGAACCACTGGGTAGATTGTGATGAAATTGGGAACGATAATATATGACTAAATTCTTCATTTTTGACACATCAATGACAGCTCTGAATGTCAAAGTGACAGCTGGGCGCGCAATAGGAAAAATTTTTTAAATGGAAATGGGGGTCGAGTAATAACTCATTTTGAAACTATTTTTATGCTCAAAACATTCCCCAATTTTGAGAAAATTTGGTCAGTAATTTCCAAACAAAAACCAGTAATATCGATTTCTGTAATATCATTTTTTTTACATACCTACATATTACAAATTATTGTAAAATATTCAAAGTAAAACAAAAATTAAAATTAAACAAATAACAATAAACCATCCCTAACCTAAAATAACCTAAATTAAAAAATTATGACATAATTTAAATTAAACGTAGAGGCAGAAACAAATTTAGAAAGCACGTATTACTTTAAAAGATGTTGAAAATGACCACCACGAACCTCCTGACAAATAAATGTTGCATGGGTAAGTTCTATTATAAAGATTATGTGGTAAAAAGATTATGTTATAAACTGATATTACTGGTGTTTATTTGGAAATTACTGAACCAAATGTTCTCAAAATTGGGGAATGTTTTTAGCATAAAAATAGCTTCAAAATGAGTTATTACTCGACCCCCATTTCCATTTAAAAAAATGTTCCTATTGCGCGCCCAGCTGTCACTTTAACATTCAGAGCTGTCATTGATGTGTCAAAAAATGCAGAATTTAGTAATATATTATCGTTCCAAATTTCATCACAATCTACCCAGTGGTTCAAAAATTAGAGGGGGGGCGGACTTTATGTCCTCACTGTAGATTATTAATAATACTTAGATAGAAAACACAAAGTAAAGCATACAACTATTAGATGTAAAAGGCGTATAGGTACCTTCCATTAGACGCTTTAATCCTTTTAATCCTATATGGAGGATTTAGAAAACTACAAAAATATTAACACAAACTAAGCATTTATTTAAAAAAATACTTTTAACATGGAAAATATAGATACTCTAACAAAAGCCCTAGAGTTCCACTATTTTATAAGTGGTTTCAAATCTAACATCTCAGCATAATCCTAATGTATGTGGAGAATAGCAAGATTATTATGTCGATCTTGTCTCATACTAGAACGGGGGTATGTTTTGAGCCTTCTAACCTAAGCATACGGGTATTTTAGCAATGATTGCATTACTTGGACAACAGTAACTAAATGTTAAAGTATAGTTTAAAGTTTCAATTTGCTATTGAATTTGAATTGCTCAATTCACTACTATTGTTGCCGCCGCTGATTGTTCCTATAGTCTTTCGGTAGGTCTGTAGATTATAAATTGTCTATAGCATATGGATTCCTTACTAACACGGTCATCACGTAATTAAAGTTAAGTTGAATTCGGAAAATTTGGCAATGTACTTATTTCGCCGACAATGAAGCAAACTATTAATAGAATTTATGGATCACACGGATGGTGAAATAGCTAGTTTTTAAAGGAAATTTGCATATAAATTTGCCGCAAATAAATTCGCATGGAATTTTAATAATGCGCTTGTGCTCTGCATATCAATTAAGTTCTATTTCATCAAGCCGGGATTTAATATTTGCTTTAATTTCTCCAGGACATATTACGGCTCCACTGAACTTGATGTGTTTATGATATTACAAAAATTTGCAATATATTTCATTCCCATGTATATGCAAATGAAATGTGTTTGCGTTGGTTTTTTCAAGACGATTACTTTCTGAGGCATAGTTCTATTTCACAAAGTATTTTGAATTAATTATATAAAGAAATACTATGGAATCACAGCTAAATTGTCCCGATAAATATATCTTCTCTATATTAGAATTGACGAAATTCAATTCATTGGTATAATTCGCTTCTATTAACTGTCTTGTTTGGTTTTAATGAAATGGAATGAATGCCACATGTTATAAATAGAGGATATGTTAATTTATTGAGCCATATAAGTCATAGTGTATGGACTGGAACTTATGAGCTCGCAGTAGCCATGTGAGAGTGGCATGAGCTTATTTGTGATTACTGAAACGTTTACTTGACGTTAATTATTCACTATTCAATAATAATGGCATCACGTCTCCTTGACGTGGTCTGAGAAAATGTAATAAATAGGTAAAACTAATAAATTTTAACTAGGCCATCGTTATTACCAGATGATATTAATTGAATTAATTTAATTTATCTTATCAATCATCGGAATATACCGGATGTCTCATGACCGTGGGGATAGACTGGCCTCCTTAAGAACCATATCATTTTCAGCAGAGAATTCATTCATTCTCTGCTTAATTATTCCAACTACACTTACATACATTGCATTCTTAAACGATAAAAAAGATGAAAAACAAAATAAAACCAACCTATACAATAATATTAAAATAGGAAATTGATTTAGCTATTAGGTAACCTTGAAAAAGTCCAAAAACTTGGACTAAACATAGTATATTGGTCCATGTATCTGGCTGAAAGTCCTCTTTTTTTTTATTGAAGAAATATAATTAAACTTGATCCTAATTGCATCGATAATCAATAAAAAATAAAAGTGAATAAGTTATGCAACATTCAAGATATTTTCTTTATGTCATACATAAATATAAAATTTTTCAGTACCTAATGCTTGAATCACACTGTTGCATATAGAGAAAAATAACAATAGTCAGGCTTGTATTAAATCTGTCATCATAATTTATGCTAATTTATTGGTGCCTGCAAAAGTGTTGCTTACCTAATCGCTAATTGATACTTACATTTTGTTATTATGTTATTAACAATATATCGTAAATAATAGCTAAGGTCATGAATTCCTAACTTTAATAAAGAAAATTTACGAAACTAGAACGATAAATATGTATAGCAAGTAAGTGTCTATAACTGAAGAATTTAGCAAAATCCAATTCACCGTTGCCTTTTTTAAGTTCTAGATGAGGTTTGATAACGATATAGTTTTTGAAACATTAACAAAGTTTTCCCTTTATAAGTATTTATTTATTTACGGGCCAAATGCCCATGTTTAAGATATTTTTAATAACTATGCACCTAATGATTATTAATTATTCAGTTAGGTACCTACTAGTTATTCAAGGTCTGCGTTCGGGAACAGACTGTTATTATTTAGTTATTTATTTATTTAATTATTTAAAGGTTCAGAATTCAGACAAATACTATTCAATTAAAGGGAAGTACAAAAATATGTAATGCTAAATTAAAGTATTACATAGTGTTATAATATTCAATAAAACATAGATATATTAATATCAATAAGTATTTACTAAAATACGTCTCCTAATTTCACAAATTAACGAAATATAGCAAATTATTCTATTAATATGTTTATAATAGCCATTATAATGCAAGTATAATCTAATCCATTTATTATATATACATTCTTACATTCCATTTACGAAATACCTGGATAAATCGATAATAACGGATTTTATAAAAAAATGACCGGTTAAAGGGATAATCAGGAATTCTTTCAATCTATTCAAAGCCTTTTCAATATAGAACCGAACGCAGAGGTCATAAAAGACGAATATGTATATGAATTCTTGTTTGTTCGTTGCATAATTAAAGCGCTCCACATATTTTCTTCAAAACTCTTGAAACGGATTTTTTAATCATGGTCGTTCATTATACAGACTTAGGGCTCTCAAAATATTTTCTGGAAAGTACTAGAAATATTTTTCTGGTAGCAGAAAAATATTCAAATAAATAGGATTAAGTGATACTTAGTATTCAGTACATATTAACATATTGTCAACATTATTAGATAGGTAATTTATTCATAATGTTAGAAGAATCAAATTCACTTTGTATTTACTAGTTAAGCACTTTAATCAAATATCTATATTTTCTACATATTTTGTAGTTCTTTCACTAGTACATTGATATTGGATTTGATCCAACTCTAATAATAAGGGAGATATAGTCAAAAAACAATGTACCATAAATGTTACAAAAAGAAGTCGTGTGTTGTTACTACGCTACGGAGATTATAAAAGATTATCATCAACACGGTTATTACGGCACACGTTTTGAACATATCTCTCCCTTATTACTAGATATAGATCAGCAACCCCTATATAATCATATCTCGTGAATCAATTGCATGATGTTTACTTCCTGTAGAAACAAAACTAATAAAATATTACCATTATTTTCAATGGATAGATCGTAGATTTTCATCATATGTCCTAAACCAAAATGTCAATCACTTACATAATATGCATCTGAATTAGTTTCACAAGTTATGTCTACCGTCTACTTAGTTATGTCTACATAAAATATACTTCTAGCGTTTCCTAGGAAATATAAAAAAACACCATTAGGCACGTGTGGTCAGCAATTACAGATATTTACATATATTATGTATTCCTATAATTTATTAGCAAATAACAATTTGTTTTTCCACTAGATATCTAACGAAACCTGAAATCAGTAATAATTGTAAATCAGTAGCTGCAGCATCATAACCTCGTTACATAATTTATACACGTATCCACACCTTGAAAAACAACGAAACAACTGTTTATCAATGGAATTATGATTTTAATTAATTAATGATAGGTAAATAAATAAGAATAACTAAACAATATTTGACATCACTCTGTAGGCAATTAGTATGAACCTTGACGTCGACTATTCTTGTGGATTGAGTGGTCAATATTGTCTATTCTGATGCTGGCGCATTTGCGATTCAATTTCAAAATTTAAATCTGCCCAATAATCTGCCACAAAATTTGGCAGTATAGATAGTTTTAAAATTTTTAATAGTTAGAATAGTTTTCCATGAACTAAGCATTTTAAATTAGACTCATGTCAACAATATCAGTGATAAGTGTGAAATATAGACTTTAGCATAGAACAGCTTTAAGCTTATAGTGAATTCACGCTAAAAAGAACAAATTCAATAGAATGATGTCAATCGATAAGTTTTTTTCGAAAATGATGAGACCCATCAATTTACATTTTTAAATTTGCATTTGCCTATGGACGCCAACACAACATCACTTCCAGAAATAGCACCAATTTATTGTTTTCAATACAACCTGCATATTTCTACGAATTTGGATTGAACTTTTTATTACGAGAAGTTTGATATAGTCTGATGTAATTCTGTTTTTAACATAAAATATATTAAAAACCGAATCTGTTCTGTGCTATGCTACAGGCGCTATAAACCATTTTCTCTTAGGCACATTCTTTTGGGAAAGTTCCCTTGCAATAATTAGTGATAGACGCATCATTATTGACGCATTCGTAATAGTCTTGAAAGGGTTTGGAACTTTTGATGTGAAGATAATACTGACGTAGTTTTCCACATAACACCAAATCACTATACTGCACTCGACGCGCGTTTCGGCAACCAAGTTGCTGAAACGCGCGTCGAGTGCAGTATAGTGTTTAGCTATTACGTGGAAAACTACGTCAATGTTGTATTCGTAATAGAACGTTTTGTCGAAACCGAAAAATATGTCATACTTGACTTGAAGATTCCTAACAGTACTTCTAAATAGTTTTTGAATCAATGACTACTCTGCCGGTAATATTTAACATAGATTGAATTCTGATCCAAATGTACAAGATAAACATATCTGCAAGAAGTAACAGCAAGCAAGGTACAGAGAGATTTATAAGAACTCGGCAGAAGGTATTGGTCTCCTTGGTATTGATGTACATGCAGGCCCTCCCATTGAAATCACTATATGAGTTTGATTCGATTTCTTCCTGAAGCGGTGTTCAATGGTTTTTATAAATGTCTACTCTGCCGGTAATATTTACCATAGATTGAATTCTGATCCAGCTGTACAAGATAAACATATCTGCAAGAAATGACAGCAAGCAGGGTAGAGGGTAGATTTATAAGAACTCAGAAGGTATTGGTCTCCTTGGTAATGGTGCACAGGGCATCCCATTGAAAACACTACGAGTTTGATTCGATTTCTTTCTAAAGGGATTTTCAATGTTTTTTTTTTCCAAAACATCATAGCTTATTGCCATAGTCAACATTTCAATTTCCACAAATAGTAACCTCCAGTTTTTATTCAATTAAATAAATCGTGGCGCTGAACGTAGAGTGTTTCAAAACCTCATGAGCCGCGAATTGCGCGAAAGGTGTCGATTTCATCTCAGCAATAATTGATGTCATTACACTAAACCTAATTCCATCTACCAGTCGCGTTTACTCAGCTGATGTAGTTGAAAATCGCAGGTCGCAGCTAGGTTTAATTAGGTATTTCAAGTATAACTACACTATGCGAAAATCGCGAATAAATTGCGAATATGCGTTATACATTGGAAACATTTTTATTGGCACGACTGTACATACTTCCTCACGCGCAGATATCAAAGAATTACCACTTTGATTGTATGAATTTAACCTTTATGATACGATCTAATGATACTAATGAATTGTAGTGAATACGATAAACATTGCTGACATTGACAAATTATCATTAAATGCATTATAGCATCAGCATAATTCACTATAAAATATCATTGATTATTCTGCGTATTTTACTTTCGAGCATACTGATTCGATTTTCAACCTTGGCCTGCATGGTTACACCGCGTGTAGTTGGTCTTCCTCCTATCCTTGTCAATTTACAACAATGCTCTTATGGAATCTGACCACTACTATCGTATATATCATAAAACTAAGAGTATTTATTTACTGTTATCTAATTTGCTATGAATCATGCAAATGTTATGCGTCATATAAGTTCGAATTATCCAGTTCAGTTGTTGGGATATTTCATTTGTCAGTAACAATAAAGGATAATCTTTATCGATGAAGTATACAACTGATAGAAAAAGAAGCATCCTGTGTGTGTCATTATGGAAACTATTCTTCCTTTTACTCTCAATTTTATTTGTTCACTTTTGAAAGTTATAGTGAAAACATCAAACGTATAACTTTCTTGTTCATGTTTCAGTAAAAGTAAATCAGTTTAATGTACTAACAAATTATCTGTTTTATTATCAGTGTGAGAATTTTATTTTTGTTTAGAGAAAATTACGTTTCAAAAACCCAACACCTAACTGTTCCTTTTAGCGCGATACCTAAACATTTATGGACTAAAGTATATAGAAAAAAGGGATAGACTACCCCAAACACAAAATTATCTCATTAAACAACTATTTATAATTTTGTGCTGACCACTACATAACAGTGAAACATTTAACACTGACGTAGTTTTCTACATAACACCAAAATACTATAATGCACTCGACGCGCGTTGCCAAGCAAGTTGGCATCATCTGGAGATGATTAAAACTGTTTACTGTTGCCAGCTTAATCATTTCCAGATAATGCCAACTTGGTTGGCGAAACACACGTCGAGTGTAGTATAGTGTTTTGGTGTTATGTGGTATTGGAAAATATACAAAAAGAACGAGTGCATATTAAGATTTATAAATATTATTGTAACTCAGCGTTCTCTCTGTTGAGATATAAATCTGCTGACAAAGTAAATATACATGTGACGATACGCTATATAGTTAGTTAGTTGGTTGTAGTTCTTTGACTCGTCTTGAGCATAAAATAAAGCTGTGGTGTTTAAATTAAAATATTGTTTTAATTTACTTTTGCCCCAAAACCACTTATAGGTTATGGGCCCAGTCACTATCGCGTTATTAAAATATTAATTATACCTGTAAAATAGTAGTGAAGTGATAAACACGCAATTTGGTCGAAATTTCTGTTGTTGTGAAAATGAAGAATAAGAGGTCATCTAATGAACCAATGTTACTTCTACAAAAAGGGATAACAGGAGTCAGCATTACAGCCACACACCGAGGAACAATCAATGTAACAAGTAACCTTGGGATCTCTGGAGTTCTGGAAAATGTCCTCTATGCAAAAGATGTCCCATACAACCTATTGTCCGTGAGACGAATTCAGGAAGCTGGTATGACTGTTGTTTTTAAGAGCAACAGCGAGGTAAACATTAAAAGAGGTGGTAAGACCATCATACCAGGTAAGGTTTTTAATGCTTTAATTTTAATTATTTTTGAAAAAGGGCAACCTGTAACTAAACTTGCCACTACTGCGAAGACATCACTTATTAATTATAATATTTGGCATGGACGTTTAGGTCATATTAGCAAAAACAAATTTTTGGAATTAAAGAAATTAGACGATGCAAATGGTAATATTAATTTAAAAAATGTTTTTCCAACAAATGAAATTTGTGAAGCTTGTCTCTCAGGAAAACAAGCAAGGCTACCTTTCTGTAAAGCTAAAGATAAAAGTTATATGAGGAGACCTCTGCTTATAATTCATACAGATGTATGTGAAGTTATGTGAGGAGACCTCTGTTTCCACCTATTGATAATAAAAATTATTTTGTTGTTTTTGTGGATGAATTTACTCATTATGAGGTATTTAAAGTTTTTCGGGATTTTGCGGCTAAGAGTGAAGCACATTTTAATTTAAAAATTGTCAATTTATATTGTGACAAATGGCCGTGAATTCCTATAAAGGGAATTTAAAGAATTTTGTGTTCAGAAGGGCATGACTTACCATTTAACAGTGCAACAATTGTAGAAAAAGCCCGCGCCATGATTCATGGTACTAAATTAGATAAAAGATTTTGGAGTGAAGCTGTCCTAACTGCTACCTATTTAATAAATTTATCACCTACTAAAGCACTTGCATCAAAGAAATTACCATTTGAACTATGGCACGGGAAAAAGCCCAAATTAAATTGTTTAAAAATATTTGGGTGCACTGTGTACGTACATAATAAGATAAGAAAAAGTAAGTTTGACAAAAAATCATGTAAAGGCATATTGGTTGGGTATGAACCAAACGGTTATAAAATTTTTAATCCAAATACAAATAAATACATCACTGCCCGTGATCTTATTTTTGATGAAGTAAATTATCAAACATCAAGGCCAACATTGTACCTTAATGAAAATGAAAATTCAAATTTAACTCAAAAAACATTAAAGTCAGTAAGTGATGATGGAATTATAAACCCATCCAGTTTGCCTGAAACTACCCTTGAGGTAGTAAGTGTCCCAAAAGAACCTATAAATGTTGAAATAGGTAAATCTGTATCTGAAACAGATGCTGAACACAATGAATTAATTCCTGTACAATGTGAAACAGGTGTCGGCAAAACTAATAATGGAGTAATTCCTGTACAATGTGAAACAGGTGTCTGCAAAAATAATAATGAAGTAATTCCTGTACAATGTGAAACAGGTGTCGGCAAAAATAACACTGAAGTAATCCCTGTACAATGTGAAACAGGTGTCAGTAAAAATAAATCTTCTAGGGCAGAAAACTCCGAAAATAAAATTGTAAATGTTAGACGGAGTAAACGATTAATGAATGTGCCAACTATCTCGTATAACGAGGATAAAGAAGATGTAAATTATTATATGTTATGTGTGGAATCACTCGAAAGCAAAATACCGAAAACTTACAAAGAAATTAGAGAAAGGAATGATAAAAATGACTGGGAGAAAGCAATAAAATCAGAAATAGATTCATTAATAATGAATGAAACATGGTCGTTAGTAGAAAGACCAGCAGGAAAAAACATAGTTGACTGTAAGTGGGTTTTTACTATTAAAAATGATGTTTTTGGACACCCATGTAAATATAAAGCTCGTTTAGTTGCACGAGGTTTTAGTCAACAATATTTTTTAGATTATACTGAAACATTTGCACCTGTCGCACGCATATGTACTTTTAGATTCCTCGTATGTTTTGCAAATCAAAATAATTTATTAATGCATCATATGGATGTAAAAACAGCCTTCTTAAATGGCGTTTTAAAAGAGGAAATATTTATGCGTGTACCCGACGGAGTTAAAGCCGATAAAAACCAAGTTTGTAAATTAAACAAAGCACTATATGGTTTAAAACAGTCAGCTCGTTGTTGGTTTGAACGTTTTGATACGGTGTTAAAACAACATAATTTTAAGAGCTCGTCGGGGGATCGCTGTTTATATTTCTTAGATGAAGGTGCTATTACCAAGAATATTTATGTTTTGTTATATGTTGATGATCTCGTAATTTGTACAAACAATAATAATACGATGATTAATTTTAAACATTATTTAATGAAACAATTTCGGATGGAAGATTTACAACAATTAAAACTTTTTCTAGGAATTAGAATTCAACAAACTGAAAATAAAATTACATTAGATCAAAGCTGCTATATCAAAAGTGTTTTGAACAAGTTTAAAATGAGCGAATGCAATGCTGCACGTACACCTTTACCTAACAAGTTAAATTACATAGCTTTAAATTCAGATGAACCTTGTGATGCACCTTGTAGAAATCTAATTGGCTGCTTAATGTATATCATGTTATGTACAAGACCAGATTTATGTGTAGCTGTAAATATAGTAAGCAGATTTCAAAATAAAAATAATAAAGAACTCTGGCAGAGTTTGAAACGAATATTAAGATATTTAAAAGGTTCAATTAATTTGAGGTTAGTCTACACACGTAGAAACTATGCACATATTTTGACTGGTTTCGTGGATTCTGACTGGGGTACTGATGAAAATGACCGTCGAAGTACGACGGGATATATTTTTAAATTGTTTGACAATTGTACCTTGAGTTGGAATACTAAGAGACAAACGTCAGTAGCCGCCTCGTCAACTGAGGCTGAATATATGGCATTGTTTGAAGGTGTGAAAGAAGCTTTATGGCTTAAATCACTTTTAAGTGATATAAAAATAAAACTGTCAGAGCCTATAATTATTTATGAAGACAATAATGGATGTATAGCTATAGCTAATAATCCGACTGCTCATGGACGTTCAAAACATATTGATATTAAACATTATTTTAGTAGGGAACAAATTGAACAAAAGAATGTAATTCTTCATTATATTCCTACAGGTGAGCAATTGGCGGATGCCTTTACCAAACCGTTAGGAGATCTCAGATTTGTGGACCTACGGTTAAAAATGGGATTGGAGGAAATCTCTGAATCGACATAGTCACCAATGGCCTGATTGGGTTTTTGGGGGTTTTTCCCAATCCAAAGCAACAAATGTTGGGTCATCATATTTCTTCTCCCCTATACCACATGCTCTAGATATTAACATTAAAAGTACCATGTTCTTTTTGAGTGGGCGTATTGGAAAATATACAAAAAGAACGAGTGCATATTAAGATTTATAAATATTATTGTAACTCAGCGTTCTCTCTGTTGAGATATAAATCTGCTGACAAAGTAAATATACATGTGACGATACGCTATATAGTTAGTTAGTTGGTTGTAGTTCTTTGACTCGTCTTGAGCATAAAATAAAGCTGTGGTGTTTAAATTAAAATATTGTTTTAATTTACTTTTGCCCCAAAACCACTTATATGTGGAAAAGTACGTCAGTGTTAGCCTCACATCAAAGGTTCCAACCCATTTCAAGAGTGAAAAATTTAGTTTATCGATAAAGATATGATATTACATGATGAACTTACAAATGATACTGAATCATTTTATTAACAAAGTAAGTGAGAATACGTATATAAATAGATGGCAACAACGGGCTTTCTATCACTCTTTCTTTTTTTGTAGGTACGTAGTTACTATATTATAATTTATCAAATATTCGTCTGGGAAATATGCCATTTATTAAATAGAAACACGAAAACAAAGTATTGTGAAGGCCACAAGCAGTGTAGTATGAAAGTAAACTTCTAACATTCACTCCAAAAAAAAAAAAACACTGTATAAATAAATGTAATGAATGCAATTATTTAATAATTCACTAAAGTTTATATGTGGTTTTATGGTTTAATACAAATGAAATATTTATACAATAATAAATAAAAAAAATATAAGTTCACTGAACTATTCCTGTTTTTTTAAACGTTTCAAACCAATTTTGTGACTTCTGTATTAACATTTTTACTTCCCTTTGAAGAGGAAACAGGAAACTAAAAGAAAGTGTTGTATTCAACTTTATGGTTACGGCTATGTATCATTGGAAAGAATATCATTATACCAAACGTGGTACCTTTCCTTCAAAGATAAGTAACCATGAAAAATTGAAAATAAAATGATGCAAAAATATAAAACGTTATATTTATTAGTTTTAAATGTTTGGAAAACAACAAAATTCAAAGGTATTTTTTTTTAACTTGTGTGAAACATTTGTGTTAATTATTTAATAACTGTTTCAATTGTATTTGATACAGGGTTTTTTAAGCAAACTGAAGTTGACATTCATACTTGGTGGTTTTATGCTTTATTTTGTTGTTTATTTCTATTTTTCTGGTATTATATTCCCGAACGAATAATTGATAAATATAAAATGATTTTTGGAGCCAGATGTTTGCATTACAGATAAAGTTGAACACAATATTTCCAGAACTGTTAAAATGTCAGTAACACAGAGTTATTATGTTTCTGATATGGTGGCAACTTCCTTTGTATCTCTGTATGCTAAATCTGAGGCGAACAGTGCAACGCACTGGAGGCTTCAATAAAATCAGCGGCATCTCATAACTTTGATCTACATTTTATATCCATACATACATGATCCATTATATTTATATTTTACCCCGCCAACACTGAACACTGATTTATAAACATAATGACATATTCGCCAACGGTTCTATCTTACAAATAATTATGTTTATAATTCATTAAACTGTGTGTAAATTTCGATATAAAAACCACTATTAAAACATTTTCTTAGAAAACTGTTTAAAGACAAAAAGTGCAGAGTGATTGAGGTAATAGTCAGTGAAATATGTATTAAGAGCTTGAAATCCCGACCTCAGAAGAGCATATTGCGTATTGTCATTGTAGGTACTTTGTCACTATTACTATTTCCAACCCTGTACGGGGCAGTCCTTGGGGTTATTCATTTTTTTATTTGCCTAAATTGTTAAGACTTACATTGTACATCTTTGTTCTGTTTATTGTTTGGGAAATAAAAAATATTGTTATTAATATTATTATTATTACTGTGCTTTTTAGTAGGCTCAGCTATAATCCTTGCTGTGAGAGGACAACCAATACAAAATCGACCGGCAAAATCAAGCCGACTGCTAGTTCCCTTGTGTACAATTAATTGAGTGTAACTGAAAATTCCGATGTTTTTATATATTAATAAATTATTTATAAGCTTCATACTTTCAAAATAATATAAATAATAAGAAGAAAGAAACCGAATGATATAGAAGCCGTTATTGATAATCAGTGATGATGATGTACAGGGTGAGTCAAAATCCACTCACCAGCACTCGGATATGTAATCAATTATTAAAGATAAGAGGAACATGAAAAACATATTGCTATCCAAAATCTCGAAAGCGAAGCAGTTTTAAAGAAATTTGAAACTTAGATACTAAAAAATTACTTGAAACATTAAAAATGAAAAACGGCTGGCTCGGATTAACCCTGAAAAACATTACCATTTTCGTCAATAAACTTCTGAAACGTATGATAGATGTTTCAGACAACATAATTGAAATTAGCTTTATTTATATCTACTATTGCTTCATGAATCCGAGAACCTCTCCGGCAGGCACAGTAAAATATATTTTTTTTAAGCCAAAACTCTGCTTGTCAAGTCAGGAGCCGAAGCGGGGTGGCCACGGTATTGGCCCGCCCCGTTCAATCTATTTATTAGGAAAACGGAGATCCAAAATATCTCGTACTTATACTGTCATGTGTAAAGGCCATTATAGTTGCACATTGTTGTAACGGAATATCCTCTAACAGATCTGGCAAGGTATTCTCGCAAAAAAATATTATAATTTTCACTTTCAATATGTTTCAAATAGAGGCCTACTATCCTTTTTCTGAAAGGACTTATCCAAATATCTTTCATGATCCCATTGATGTAGTTTTTTTTTATCAAAATTCTTTGTTGGAGAATCTTATTGCTATTAAAACTGGTCTGATTGCTAACCATTACTTTTCTTCTAATAATCTTACAAACTAAACATTTATTAACTAAAGTTCATCCAACGATGTCCTTTAGATTGTTTTCCTCTAACAATTTCACTGGCGTACTATGTCCTGCTTTTACACACAGCACACTACACCAGCTCGAATGGTTTGGGTATCTTCAATCTTCGAACAAGATGTTGGTTGTCCAGCAGATGAAGAGCTTTTGCACTGATGTGGAGGTGAAGTCTGGCCTCATGTCGGGCAGCAAACTTTTTGATCTCATCTTTAACCATTGGGATGTTAAGGTTTCGATGCAAGTCGGAGTTACGTATGTACCATGGAGCGTCTACTATGTTACGCAGTATTTTGTTCTGGAAAGTCTGAATGGTTTTAATATTACTATTTCTGGCACAACCCCAAAGTTGAATACCGTATAACCAAACTGGTTTTAAGATATTGATTGTAGATTAGTATCTTATTATGTATTGCCAACTTAGAATTTCTTCTAACCCTCCAATAATGTAGTCTATATTTCAAACCAAGTTCGGTCTTTTCTTCTTCACATGTTCTTTCCACCGGAGCTTGGCATCCAGAGTCATGCCTAGGTATTTGGTGTTATTCTCATTGGGCACAATAGTACCATTAATATCCAAGGACGAAGGGTTAACTAATCTTTTGTTGGTAAAGTTACTATGAATTGATTTGAGCTCGTTTAGCTTGATCTTCTATTGTTTGGGCCAATCAAGTATTTATTCATGTAGTTAATGAGTATTCTTGTAATCCCAATAATTCGCAAGGTGATATTTTCATTACTCCCCTCTTCGATGTATTTAGACTGTAGGTAATCATAATTATCTTTTGTTAAATTTCTCGTAAATTCAGATCAGATTGTTAATACATTTTATTTTTTTATTTTAACTTCCTTTAATCTACGCAGCTTTCTAATTGAATTGGTGTATTTATTTTTACCAGTACATTTGTCACGTATCTACATTTACGCCTACATGTAATTAAGTCAGACAGTCCTTAATTTTTTATTAGACCGAACAGTGGGCATATTATATTAGAGATCAGTATAAATATAGAAAATACCTTGCCTCTTATAGCTAGCTACAAAAAGAACAAGTGGTTTTATTTGTGGACTTTTCATTATCAAAGCCAATTGAATTAGGTCAACAGACGGGCGTTGCTTTCTCAAGGAAAATCTTTGTGAACGGAATACTGGTCCCTAAAATAACTGGCGCGAACTATGATCCCAACGCATTAAAAATACATTCCACATCGTATATATGCGGCAAAGGTCCTAAAATAGATTAGTTTGTTTTTATTATCAGTTGATACATTCATGAAATATTCTGTTTACATACTATTTAAGTAAATAATAACACCTTGGATATGTTCGTTTGATAAGAAGATATCACATGTAAATTCTACATTACAAGAAAATATCCAGTCAATGGGTGGTACGAATAAAAACGAAGTACCTTCTACTACTACAAGTATTAGTATATTCTACGTAGTATTTACTTCAAATCGAAGTAGATACTACATTTCGAAGTACTTCCTTCTATTTTTCCGGAAATGTTAAAAATAAATAGCATTTTCCTGAACATTATAGTAGCACGTACTACGACTTAAAGTATCAACTTTTTACTAGTAGATACTTCGATTTTAACAACTAAAGTATTTGCTCCGTCATTAGGGAAGTTGATTCATAGCAGCTCCACGGTGCTACAAAGTGATTATTTTAAAAATAGCTCAAATACGTAGAAATAAAATTTATACTGCAAAAAGACACTATGATGATGATACCTTATACCGTCAAATATTTAGGTAAACAATTAAGTACCATCAATTTAGAATGTTTTGTGATTATATTTTATATTTTTCATCTAGGTTTAGTAGGGAAAACGTTACTTTCTCGTTACTCGTTACCCTTCTATCACACTTCCTTCATCCAAAGACATCTTAAAGGAGTGTTGATGTATGAAATACATACAAAAGTGAAACCGTTTCCCAAATGTTACACATTTCAGAGAATGTACTACACTTGTTAAGTAGATACTTCATAATATACAGTATAGACTTTGTGGTGAAGCAGGTTCTGTCAAGTAAAGTAGATGCTACCGGAAATTAGTAAATCCTTCGTTTTGAAGTGAATACAATACATACTAATACTTGTAGTAGTAGCAGGTAGCAGGTACTTCGTTTTTATTCATACCACTCAATATAGACATCGGATTTCAGCTAATAAACCTTTCAATAGTTAATAAATAATAAATAATACATTTTTCAATTTAATGCATTTTAATTAAATCTTAAATATGGTAAATTGTAAATAAAACAAAAAGGAGACTAATTATTTATAAATTCATGTTGCTACGATGACCTTAAAGTAAATATGGCAATGTTGGTAGGTATTTATATTTATTTTACGTTTGCTCATATTTTCTTTAAAGACTATTAGAGACAATCCCATGTTAGTTATATAATTCAATAGTTATTTATGGGTACTGGTTTCCATTAACATAACGCCAAGAATGATTTTGTTGAATACTTTTTATTTTGTTTTGTTTCAGTCCCGTAGTCAAGCGATTCAAAATTTCGAATGAAAATATAATACAATATAATACAAAGAAATGTTTATTGGAATAATAATAATTTAAATAAGTATACAATTTCAATGTATTCAGGAAGTTTGCTATTCACAGCTTTCATTGTATTAAACTCGCCAAAACTATAAAGGCTCCCTCTGACTACCTGATTTAGGCCCTGTTTTTCAATTGGAAGTTAAACTACGAGTTAAAGTAACTCATATCTATGGGTTATCTCTGAGTTAGCACTAAGGTATGTTTGAAAGTGTTTTTCAATAACAATATATCCTTGAGTTAATAAACTTCAAGTTTGCAAAGAAATGTATTAAGTTGGCATAAGTTTTTCGGGATTCTCTTGTGATTATTCAGTTTGTCATCTGTCATTTGCAGAAAACGTTAAATGAAAAGCACCATGACATGATTTTTGTCTTTCTTATCTGTATTATTTGAATAAGGTTCAATATTGTATTTGTGTAAGTGTTAGATACATTTTGATATTTAATAATTTGTTACTAAAAATGAATAAGGTACCTTAAGTACCTAAGCAAAAAAATTTTGAAAATAATGTTATGTTTCAAAACAATCAATTAATAGACTATAGGTAGGTAAGTTGAAAAGAAAACTATAGAACTCAAAAAGTGGAATGGTATGTTGGAAACAAAAAGAAATCAGTTGTAATCACGAATTGCAATTATTCACATAAATAAATGTTGATAATACAATAAATACTAAATACAGTTGAAAAGAAAACTATAGAACTCAAAAAGTGGAATGGTATGTTGGAAACAAAAATAAGCCAGTTTTAATCACGAATTGCATTTATTCTCATAAATAAATGTTGATTGTACAATAAATACAATATCTTGTATCTTTTCTATAAAATTTTCGACAGTATAAAAGTGAAAACAAAACCATACCGAACACATTCTTCAAAATAGTTTGATATATCTATGTTTAAATATTTTCAGTCTTCTAGCATTCTTATCACTACTGCATGCATGTATCTCATAATCCATTATAAGAATTTTATATATAAAATACGCAGACTTACTGAACATAACACAGGCTATTTGGTTATATTTATAGTTATAACTCTACCTTCCTGTGAGGGTTAATTTAACTCTGAGTTAACTTTAAGCTGAAAGGTAACTTGCACTTGAAAAACAGTTTTTGATAAATAACCTAGAGTTAACTTTAACTTGGGAGTTAACAATATATTGAAAAACCGTGCCTTAATGATTATAACATTTTATGTATATGCCTTGCTATTTTTTTTACTTATGCTAAATAGCTGTATCATTGGTTTTGAAAGTTTCCAGAAGTGTAGGGAAACAAATCATTGTATTTTAATGTAACTGGAGATAAAATGTAATAAATAAATAGTTATTACTTAGGTATATATTCACTACGTGGCACGCTTCATAATTTTGATAAATATATTTACTTCTATAAAATAAAAAAATGTAAACATATTTGCATTTACCATTTACAAGATCTAATAAAAATTTAGTACGTACACTAAAGATAATAAATTATGGCATGAGAAGGTTGTAGAATTTTACTAATGATTAACTTAATAAATCTGTCGTCTATGGTGCACAAATAATTCTTCAATAATTCCAGTAAACAAAAGGAAAAGTAGTCACTGATAAGAAAATTACAATGTTGCAAGAATGTGTAATGTTAACATACTAACGTTCATTTCTGTGAAACTTACAAATCTTAAAGCTCCAGAACCGAATTTTTGCATCATTAAAAATTAATACAAGCTGAAATGGCCGGTTTCATAATCAAATTGAAAGGAAGTTTAGTTTAAGTTGGTTTTTAATATCAAGAAGTGTATGCAAGGTACCTATTTAATAGTAACTTCAATATCCTTAGCATTATCCGATCTAGGTTATCCAGCTAATATTAGATTGAACACATATTATACCAAAGGCAAAAAGTAGAACTCTTTTCGTCTATTACGAAATTTATGATTAGATGTGTTTTTAAAAATTAATCTAATTGATACCTAACATCAATTCTTACAAGAAAAAGGCCAAATTTCATAATAAAAGATAAAGGACATTTAGCTAAAGTTAGCTTTAAATACGTTGAATAGTATTATGGTGATAACCAGATTCTAGCCAATAAGGTATTAGAAGGCAACGTCAGTTAAACTTTCTTTGCGAAATCGCTAATAAATTATGTTGTTACTTGTTTAATGATTGTGTTACCCGATCTGTACCTAATAGTTAAGGTGACTATGAATAAGACCTTTAAAATTCTAAATTGTTTACCATCCCCATCCATTGTTTTTTTTTTTTGAAAAGGAAAAAAGGAATTAAATATATACACGTTTGTTTATATAAGTGCATAAATTTTATAATTCTTTATTATTACAAATTTTCGATAAGGATTGGTTATGTCGAAACATAATTCTGAAATCACGCGAATTTCAATAACCCAACTTATTGAAATTAGCGAAACTAAATTTTCGCTGATGTTCTGAAAGAGTATATATCCGTATTTGTATTTGCCCAGGTCTTGCATGTATACAGAAGTGTATAAATAGGTACACATATTAATTTTAAATAGAATACTGTATAATAGAATAGAATAGAATAGAATACAGATAATAATACAGAAGTTTAAACATGTATTTACATTTAAAAATTACCTCCATATTGTCCTTTCATTTAGGTTTTTTTACTTATTTAGGCAAATGATTTTCACAAACATTTTTTCAAGTTAAAATGCCTACTTTTTTAGAACAAAAAATAATAATTACTTCGCATTTTTGAGATATTTTCGACAGTATACGAGTATTTTTAATGGAACGTTCTGGGTAGGATAGATAGAACTTCTCTCACGAGTAACCTTATAAGTAATGTGTTAGAGAGGTAACCATTGATAATCTGGAGTCATTTTAGGCCCCGTGCTAACACATTATTCTAAATATTGGTCTGGGAATAAGCTTATAGCCAAATAAAAATAAAAAATAGTATCTCTATAGGTAACTGTTGGAGATGGATCAATCAAACCTTACATCAGTGTACTCTCTAACCAAATTTGTAAAAATGTATAAAGTGTTACCTAAGTCTACATATAGTCTACATAATATAGAATATATGTACATATACTTTGGTGTTACATATAAGAACATACGCGCCATAATCCGAAAATGTGATGTTTTCCTGTTTTGACCATTATAATTAATCAGCACAAAACATATCTATAATAAGCCAGTACAAATCCCTTTCAACAAACAATACCACAAATTGATTCAACGTGACACGGCGTATATCTGAAGTTCTTAGAGAAGTCATTCACAAAGAAATGGAACGCACTAGTTAGTTAGTAATTTCTAACTAGTAAGTATTATAATGTCACGGTTAAGAGCATAATGATTTGGCAGCATTATAGGCAATTTACCTCAACTAAGGTTACGAGACCAACGAACCCTCGGTCATAGGAAATGCACGTGTTTTATAAAAATACGTACAGTTTATTTCAAATACGGGATTTGACGTTTTTATCAGATAAACAAGATTAGAACAGACTTTAAAAGTGCAAATACTAAATCAATAGATGTGGATGAAAATGAAAAACAATTTGTGTGAAATCTGTTAACTTAATAACATGCCATTCCTTATAAATTAACAAAAAATATGTGAATGTCATCCTTTTTAGAACAAGACATTATTTTCTGTTAATTTTTATTTTTAGCCTCACATTTGGAAAGCAATGCCATAAAAGATAAAAATAATATTGGCGCATTCACCAAAAAATGAAAATATAAGGCGGGTTGTAAAGAATGTACTTGTACACATGTCAAATTTATTGGCAATGGAATAAACTAGGCATTTTGATGTTCATGACTTTTTCAAAAGAGGAAACGATTTGATTCTTATTGAAAACTAAAAAAAGTACTAAATAAAAACTAGCTCAAATGACATTTAACCTCCATTTTTATTTCTTGCTAAAATTCTATTGCTAAAGTATTTCAGAATATGCGCATATAAAACATATGATGAACACCAGCTTTAAGACCATAATATGGGTAGGTACCTATTACGAGTGCATACATAAAATAAACATTATCCATATTTAATAATAATAATAATAATAATAATAATAATAATAATAATAATAATAATAATAATAATAATAAAGGCTGTTATTGACATGACTAACAAATAAAGTATTTGCAAACAGTTTAAGGGCGAGATTTATACCATGTAACACTAGGCTACTATATAATGTTTAATCGACTCTTTACTCTAATCAGTTTATATATTATATAATTTAATGGTGTGAAAATAATAAGAGCATTATTAAACAAATGATAAGCCCCCAATTGACCCTTTGACATCATGAAATATCAATAAAGGAACAGTAATAAAAGTCTACATACTCTTTATATTTATAATTTTTTTTGATATGATTGGGACTACTTATTTATAAAAATGTTACTATTGTAACATGTTATGCATGAATGTACAGCACCATTGGTTGTTCTTTTACTGTTACAGTTTACTTAAAGGAGAATGGCAGGTTCTTGTTTAAATAAAATAAAAGTCGATAGTAAGTCATCAGTACCTAACTGTATTAAAAAAGAAACTTATACAGGGTTTCCCATGTCATCTGACTAATGACAATTAGCATGGGCTATTACATTTCATTGAATTTTATATTCCCAAGGCACACTATCGGAAATATTGCTAACCTAATCGGTAGTACTGATCGCCAAATACTTCTGATTATCAAAATACTGAAGCGGCGAAATACTTCTTTAATTAAAATATTATTAAAATTAATTTTAAATTAAATTCTACAGTTTACATATCTGTCTCAGCGCACAAAATTTGTAGTGACACGGTGGCCTAGTGGTACGATACGCGGACTCCAAAACTGAACTTCAAATTTTCGCAAGTTCTAATCACAATAGAGGTAACTTTTTTAATTTTGATTTTTTATTAATTACAATTACAAGTGTTTGCTTATTCGAATAAATATGAACATATGTATTTAAAAAAAACCTCAATTTTTAGAATGATAGTTTTTTATTAAAAAAAAATACCAATTAATAATTCACGACAGGTCCTCTGTAACTGTGTAACTCAATATTCAGATTGAGGTATAATATGTAGTAACTATTAGCAGAGATGTACACTATTAGTAAAAGCACAGTGCATGTAATAAATAAAAAATATGTTGCTTGTTGATTACTTATTTTATTAGTAGCTTTAGCTACAGATAAAGGAAACGAACCAATTAAAAACATGTTTTATTTTTTTTAATAAGTAAATATTGTGACTTTAAAGATTAGCTTCAAAAATAATAACAGCTAGGTACTGACAATGAACCATATTTATTCGAATAAGTAAACACTAATAATTTGTAATTAATTAAAAAGTAAAATAAAAAAAAAGTTGTCTCTGGTGGCATTTGAACCTGCAAAATTTTGCGCTTCCGTTTGAAAACCAGCAGCTCATATGGTAGTCCACCAGACGATTTAAAATTGTGAGCGCTAACACAGTAAACTACATCTATTAACTTAGATTTAATTTTTATTGATGTTTTAATTAAAAAAGCATTTCGCTTTAGTATTTTGGTAATCAAGTGTTTGACAGTCGGTACTATTGATTCCGTTAGCAATATTTCTCCTAGTGTGCCTTGGAAATATAAAATTCAATGAAATGTAATAGCCCATGTTGTTGTGCCTTCAATACCTTTTTTAGTAAAATTGGTGAAAATTATGCAAAAAATATTGAAATGCCACAAAATTTTGTAGAAAATATGAATGTTGTTGATGGCACGATGTATCTCTACCCAACAAATAGTATCGAGGTACTAAATGTAATAAAAGAGTTAAAATCTGGAAAGTCTCCGGGCTTTGATAATATCAGGTCGGAGACAATAAAGGAGATATCCGCCGAGATTGTGATACCCTTGACTATTTTAATAAATCGTTGTTTTAAGGACGGAGAGTTTCCGGATGTCTTAAAACTGGGTATTGTAAAACCACTATATAAGAATGGATCAATTGAAGAACTAAGTAACTATCGACCCATCTCCTTAATTTCTAATTTTTCTAAAATTATAGAAAAAATATTGAAAAAGCGAATTGTAAAATTCCTTGATAGGTTTAGTGTACTATCTGATTGCCAGTATGGATTTCGTGAGGGGAGATCGTCAGAGGACGCAATTTATAATTTAACATCGCTTTTATATGAAGCTTTAGATAAAAATAAGTCAGCTATGTGCGTATTTGTAGATCTGTCAAAAGCATTTGACACGGTATGTCATAAAAGCCTTGTTAGAAAATTGGAATCCTGTGGCCTTAGAGGAAAAGTCAAAGATATCATAAGTAGCTATTTAACTGGCAGAAAACAGAGAGTTAAAATAGAAGATACAGAGAGTGACGACAGAACCGTGTTTTGGGGAGTTCCACAGGGCACTGTTCTGGGTCCTCTTCTGTTTACTATTTATGTAAATGATTTATTGACGTCATATTCTACAGGCAAGATTATTAGTTACGCGGATGATACTGCAGTGATATATACTTCTGATAGCTGGCAAACTCTGAAGGAACAAGTGGAAAATGATTTTAATGAGATAGTCAGATGGTTTAGTAGCAACAAACTTACGCTGAATTGTGATAAAACAAAATATATGGTTTTCACATCTTACGCTAAATACTTACCTAATTTAGGGCCAATCAAAATAAATAGCAATATAAATATCCCTGAAGCGAACTCAATGAAATACTTAGGTGTCGTAATAGACAGACATATGAAGTGGAACTTACAAATTAAAAATATTACTCAAAAAATAAGATGTTTCATCTATCGATTTCACTACTTGAGGGACTATCTGAATGTTGACTATTTAAAGACTCTTTATACCGCATTAGTGGAGCCGCTTATATCGTACGGTATTATAAGTTGGGGTGGAGTGAGTGACAGTCATTTAAAGAGTCTTAACGTAATACAAAAATGGATCATAAAAATTATTTTTGATAAAACAATTAGATATCCTTCAGAGTTGTTGTATAGGGAGAGCAAAATTTTTGATAGTCGACAAATGTACTGCCTGAGAATATTACTAAATATTCACAAAAAGAAAATTAAACTTGAATCGGTCACTCATGACTATACCACGCGTTATAAAGATAATTGTGTTAGTATTCCTCGTACCATAAAAACTATAGGACAAAAACATGCACAATATTTAGCTCCAAAGTTTTACAATATTCTACCCGAACAAATAAAATTAAAAGTTAACAGCAAGAATTTTAAAAAGAAAGTAAAAGAATGGGTAGGCAACGCCGGTAAAGAAATTATAAACTTAATAATGAGAAATTGAATACTTGAATTTGACAAATTACTTACCAGAATATGAACACATTAAATGGACACTTATATTTGTAAATTTGGAATTTTCCTGGACTTGACATAATTTTTAAAATATGCATTATTTGTAATTATAGTGTTAATGTAAACTAATGTAAACTAATCTGTATTTTGAACTAAGTAAAATATTTTCATCACACACAAACTGCACATGTGCAGTTTCCGTGATTACTCTTTGTTTTATTTTATAATACATTATCTATTGTAATATATTGTATTTCATGTTATTAAAATAAAACATATTATTATTATTATTATTATTATTATGTTAATTGCCATTAGTCAAATGAAATGGGAAACCCGAATCAAATGAAACAACAGGTATACTGGTTATTCCATTAAAAGAACAAATTTGGTTTGCGAAGTTTCAAGTTTCTACACACGAAAAGATCAACATAAAAGATCAACACACGAAAAATATTATTTGGGAAATTTTTTCCATTTTTTTGTTTATAGCAATGCAACGTACTACTATTTTAGAACATGAAGTACCTAAGTATAATAATATAGAATACGTCCAGATTCCCACAACACCACAATAAGAAAAATACAATCTCAACTAAATGAAGTTTAAAAATGTAAACAGTTCTTACCCTTGTTGGATTTTATATACAAGGTTCTTACCTACTTTTGAGTTGTGAAAACTTACCTAAAACAAAAGAAAAATACAATTAGTTAATGGTCTAATGCATGCTTTGCAACTACACATAGCAAAACCACACTCTCATAGATTATTACTATAACATATTAATTATTACATAATGAGTCAGGTTTTTGTAAGGCACCGATGAAAAAGACGCCGATTTAACAGTCTAGTAAGGTGTTAGGTTAATCCATGGAAGAATGGACGAGAAACAAATCTCGATAATGGTGGAGGAATCTGCCGCAACTGAGACAAGCAAAGCTATACATTAAAGAACGGACGCCTAAATTCACAGCAGATCTGTTAGGCCAGAATAAAAAGGCCATTAGAATAATAATGGGTCTACTTACAGGACACTGTAGGTTAAATAGGCACATGAATCTTATGGGACTGTCAGAAGAAGCAACTTGCAGATTCTGCCAATAAGAAGAAGAAACCTCAGTACACAAACTGTGCCAGTGGGAGGGCCTGACAAGACTGAGATTTCAAATACTTGGGGAAGGAAGACCAAGAGCCAACAGCTACATGGAGGAGCCTCTATTAAGGCTGTGGAGTCTAATGCTGGACAGGGTGCTCGAAATAGGTTGGGAGTGTCACAATACATCTTCTAGGTCGCGGTGGTTTGGACCAGGGGGCTGACTCCTCAATAAATCTAATATAATCTAAGGCGTTAGTAAGGCATTCCACTGAAGACGGTCGTCTTTTTGTAATACTCGTATCGAGAGTGATTCGATATAATTATGTAAATTACAGTGTTTATTGTGGGTAATATTCTACAAGATCTAAATGACCCTACATTCCCTACATTTTATTACACCAACCAATGTCACTAACAGTGCCTCATTTTATATTATTCTAAGGAATGAATGATTGACAAATTAATAGATACGTTATTATAAATGTAAATCACCATGAAGGTCAAAATAATGTCCACGAATGTTTCAAACCGCATCTGAATTGATGAACGGAGACTACAGCAATATACGCCTTATTTACAGATGGCTTAACGTTGTATTATATAACGTTGTATAATTTATTGTAGGTTGGTCTGTGATTGTGTGCTATACCGATTCCCAAATAAAAATGTATTCAATTTGGAAACAATGACACAAGATATTAGTACATCACAGTTAAATAAAGACAAATAACAAAATACTTGAAGAATACTTCTAATTCATTATTTAGTGGAGGAACGCAGCTGAGAGGTACACCCACAGACCCTCTGTGGCCACACCTCAAACTCTTGTCACCCCACCTCCGCTCACTATTATCCGTATCGTACGTAAAATGTATTCAGACAGAGAACTGAAGTAGAGGTAATTGGATATATTTTATTTGTTAAAAAAACTACCCTAGATATTGATACTCCTCCAGATATTGGTTTCCCGCCCGTAGATATTGATACCTCAGAACATGAATTTATGGACCGTTCTTTTTCTCTGTTTAATACACACTTTACTTACTATCGACCCGTCCTTGTCCCCAAATTGAACATATTTTTATTTGGAAATTAGTATATAGCGCACCACCACAAACATTTTTCTTTTACAATGAGATACTTTAAATATATGATTTGATTACTAAATGAGTTTGTTTAAATTGTATAAACTGCAAAACGTGGATCGGTTAGTATAAACAGAATTAATTAAACGGTTATTCTTGGAAAGGAAATTATTTATATCTCTGAAACATCCAGTTTTTATTATAGACATTAAATAAATAATAGGCAATACATGTAATTGCATACAAAGGTTAACATATTATGCGTGGTAACTGAAATATGTAAAAAAATGTGAGCCTGGAAAACCCAATTTTTAAGGATTTGGTAGTTCCATAATAGCAGCGGTAGTTCCGCTGCTATTATGACCTATTATGCAAAGTAAAAGAAACACAGAAATTAAAGTTTCATTACTATTTATTTACACAAAAACCTTACCCATTAAACAGGCATTAACACTGTAATAAACGGTGCGTTATTTATTCTGTATAACTTATTTGTGACACAACTCTTTGATTCCTCATATGTTCGTTTGGGAATACACAAACTCTAAAATAAGGATAAGAAAATTTTGTTTGGCCAAAATTATAGAGAGCAACTCATTCACAGGCATATGAAAGCTGTTCGATGTTCTTAAACTACTTATGAGTCACTCTATAATTTTGGCCAAATAGGTACTCTAAAGACCATGTGGTTTTGCTCCAAACACTGTATGAAATATAATAAATGCAGTTAATGAATAATTTATTAGAGTTCATCAGCGACTTTTTAGTTTAATATAAATTAAATATTTAAACTATCTGTTCAAAACGTATGGAAAAAAGAAAAGTTGATCTAGTTGAATTGTTATTTATTAATTTGAAGGAGATGCCGGAAACAACTACTAGTTGTTTCCGGAATCTCCTTAAAATAAATAAGTAGGATTGTCTTCCTCTTATCTTGCTCAAAGACAATAGAGGTCACTGCTGTAATGGCACCTGTGGAAAAGCCGGTCGCTATCTGTCTGTCAATTTGATAATTATTGTCAGACGGATAGTACCAAAGACCCAAAGAGGGCACTACGGTATGTTTCTCACCACTACTAAACGTTTCATTTGTGTTCAATTAAAATGTCAATGATAAAATTTAGTTAGTTTATTAAATGGCATGTTCTATTGAGTGGTTTATTGAGCAAACTTTAATTTTAATTTTTAATTTGCCTTAATGGTTTATTGTCTCTAGAATACTGCTTGTGTTATCATCTGAATGCCATCAGGTCATTAATAATTACTTTTTTTATATATGATTAATGATTGATTGGTATGAAAAATATTGAAAATGGTCTCATACTACATTCCCTGCCAATATTTGTTCCTAAGGTATTTTAAGCAGCTTTTCATGTTCAATAGTGAAACATTTTCCTGGTAAACGGTAAACTATCATCCAACGTTTCATAATATTTTTGACACAGTTCACCTTGCGCGATATGTACCTACGGAAAATTCTAGACTGGTATGCAACATTTGGATTTTAGTTTAAAGTGTTGATATTTAAATTCATCACTGTACACTGGTATTGCGCCAAATTTTCTACTGTAAAACGTATAAATATATACCGTTTGCTGATGTTGTTTACAAAACGTTCGAAAACACTGAAATTTATATATCTATAACCTATCTATATTATTGTAACCACTTAGATTTTAAATAATGCAGTTTAGAAACGTTTTGTAACTCAGCATTTACCCTTGCGCATTACCCCTTTATTAGGTATCTCACTATACATGTCAGGATTAGATAATGGGTGAATATAAACATCACTATGGGAAGTTGTGAGAAACTAAACAAAAACAAAGAAATGTTATAAAAATTACAGTTTTATAAACCGGTTCGATTTCCTACTGAGGGAACCGAGGAGGAAACTTAATATAGCTTAAACCTGGTTCCCGTACTACTATCGCTTTCAAATAAGAATTATATATATATATATATATATATATATATATATATATATATATATATATATATATATATATATATATATATATATAATCAAAACCTTATTATACCCGAAGGTGTTAAGGTAAACACAACTACTTATGCACAAAACGAGTCCAGTCTTTCTTATTCCTTGCTAATTCTTTTCCCTCTTTCCAAGTTTTGTTTTTCCTTCTCAAGTTGTCCGCTATCACGTCATCCCACGTTTTGCATGGTCTTCCTCTGGGTCTCTTCTGAACTGCCTTTGTCTGCCATATCCTTTTCGCCTGCCTCTCCTCTTTCATTCTCACCAGGTGTCCAAACCATTTCAGTTGTTGTCGTTCTATGTCATCAACTACTGGTTCTATTTCTAGCTCTTTCCTTATATCTTCATTTCGTATTTTGTCCCTCCTTGTTATTCCTTTGACACCTCTTAAATATTTCATTTCTACTGCCTGTAACTTACTTTTCTGTTGTTTTGTTAGCGTCCAGCTCTCACATCCATATATTAGAATTGGTTTGAATATTGTCTTGTATATAGTTAGTTTTGTTTTCCTTGTTATCTCTTTTTTCCTTATGAACGTGTTATTTAATGAGTAATATAGTTTTGTTGCGTTTTCTATTCTACTATTTATTTCCGCCTCGTTCTTACCGTCTTTTTGTATCTTTACTCCCAAGTACTTGAAACTGTCTGTCTGTTCTATCTTTTGCTCATCAAGCTTTACTAATGTCTGAATATCATTCTTTCCTATCGCCATTATCTTTGTCTTATCTATGTTAATTCTTAGGTTTCTCCGTTTGAGTGCTGTGTTCCACGTTTCCAAGTTGTACTGTAGGTCTTTCTCATTTTTGGCATATATCATCAAGTCGTCCGCAAATGCGCATTCTGATATGTATACTGGCTCTAGATTCCTATATCCCACGTATAATTTCTTAGCTTCCAGTTTTACTTCTTTTGTTACATCGTCTAATATTATATTGAAGAGTGTTGGACTTAGCACACCACCCTGCCTCAATCCTTCTTTGGTCTCAAATTCTTCCGATTCCATGTTATTAGTTCTAACTATGTTTCTTGTGTGTTTGTATATACTGGTTATATTTCTAATTAACTGGCGTTTTACTCCTCTTTTCTTCAAACTCTTCCATATCATTTTTCTCGATACACTGTCGAATGCTTTTTCCAAGTCTATGAAAGCCACATAAACGTTTTTATTGGCGTTCTTCTCTATCAACTGCTTTATGGTGAATATGTGGTCTTGTATCCCTCTCCCTTTTCTGAAGCCGCTCTGTGATTCTTCCATTTGTGTGTCTGTGCTATTTTTTAATCTTTTGTCTAGTAATCTTTCGTAGACTTTGGCCGCTATGCTCAGCAATGTTATTCCCCTGTAATTGTTACAGTCTCTGTTGTTACCCTTTTTGTGTATCGGTACTATTATGCCTCTTTCCCAATCTTTGGGTATGCAACCCTCTTTCCAGGCTTTGTTAAATAGGGTCGTCAGAGTTTCCCTGCCCCTGTTGCCAAGGTTTACTAACATTTCGGCATATATACCGTCATATCCTGCTGCTTTTCCTCTCTTTAACCTTTTTATTGCCTCCGTTACCTCCTCTATGTTAAATTCCTCTCGATCGTCCCTTTCTGTTTCTTGCTCTGAGTTCTCACTCTCATCTTCCTCTTCTTCTTCCTGCGCCGTTCTTGGTTCTGTGTTTAGTAATTCCACAAAGTACTCCTTCCATCGTTTCATCATGTCCACTTCGTCTCCCAAAACTTTCCCGTCTTTAGCTGTTATGTACGTATATCTGTTGCTTTTCCCTTTCCTTAGTGTTTTAAGTACCCTATAAAATAACTTCTGGTTACCGTGGCTATCTTGCTCCATTTTTGCCCCGAATTCTTCCCATGAAATAAGAATTAACTGATTAAAAATACTGCTATTTTCTTCTAAAATTAACTTGTTAATATCAACTGTCCCCAAAATTTATTTTTGTGTAACAACTAATTCACACATTTAAATGTTTTCAAGTAATGTTCTCAAAGTCGAAGGTCAAAAGTCTTTGCTTCGTTGCGGTCTCTAATTACACTAGTACTTTAAAATAATTATCATAATTATTATTTCCGAGTAATATTAAAGCACCCATGTTCGTATGACGAACAAAAATTTCATATAAATGTGCTACATTGATCCGATTCGACTTCCTTCTGGAAATGTGCCAAGTAATTTACCGATTACCAGTCAACTCGAAAACTGTGCACGCTTCAAAATAGTGTACCTACCTAATAAACGCAGATTTTAACTCGACACGGGTAGTTTTTCAATTTTCTTTTCTGAAAGTTATTAAATTCCTTGTATATTACAAATTTTCTTGTTACCTTTAATGGTATAGGTCAATGTCGAATTAATGGCATTTGTCATGCGGTAAATACGTTAAATAGAATACCAATTTTGCAGGCCAATCTTGAATCTGTAGATATGCGCATAAATAGGTGTTTGATATTCCCAAGGGGTCACTAAAAAAATTTGTACACTGAAATTCCCCTTGCAGGGAAAAATCCTCGAAATTCCCCAAAAACTCCCTGAAATACTCCCAAATATTTGAAATTCCCTGGATATACTAAATTGTCAGTAATTCCCCGAAATTCCCTAGAATCGTACGCAATTCCCCGAAATTCTCCAAAATACCCCGCAATTCCCCATGGCGTTTTGAAATTCCCAACAAAATAGGTAATTCGATCGGGCCTCAGATATAACAAAATACGAGAATGAAGAAAAAATTTTTTGTAAAAGTTATTCTTATGAATAAAGTAACATTTTAATGGATAAATTACAAATTTAAAACAAAATAATAACATAACAAAAACATTTAACAAGTATTCTCTTATATTACAGTCAGTCTTTTCTTTTAGCAGTTGAGGGTACAGCTTAGCAATAAAGTAAACGTATAACATATTCCTTTAAAAGATATTACAGGATTACATAAGTTTCAAAAATAAAGAAAAGTATTTAAAAAGTCTTTTCTTTTATTTCAGTTAAGATAGATAGGTAAGTACAGTTTGAGTAAGAATAAAATAAACGTAAGATATATTCTTTTAAAAGACAATACCATATGGTATAACAAATTTATAAATTGTTTGTTGGGAGGTTACGTATATCGTTATATTTTTTATTTATATCCAATAAATCAACTTGTTTTATCTCAAAAGGTTCTGAACCCAAAAGAAAGATTGTAGAGATTTTAAGAAAAATTAAACATGTACTATTGAAATTCCCTAAAATACCCAAAAAATTGCCCGAAATACTCTGAAATTCCCCAAAATACCCCGCAATTCCTTGAAATCCCTCCAAAATTCCACAATTTTTCTCAAAATTCCCCCTGTTTGTACACTAAAATACCCCAGTGATTCACCCCTCGGTAATTCTATTATCGGAAAAATCGCACTAACCACAAAAATTCAATCAACTGGACTGTGATCTAGCAGATTATGGGATGAGTAGAGGGTAATTCCATCAAAACGATTATCTCTAGGTACTCCCAATGTCAGTAACGTAAGTAGACAATTAAACTCACTAATGCTGAAGTTCTGATTGGTAGGGCTGAACTAAACAATTATCTAAGTAAAGAGTTTTTGGAATGAAATGTCAACGAAAATATTTCAATTCTGTACTCAGTAGTCATTCCGCAGTAGTAGCTTCCATATCAGTAGTCCTTAAAACCTTCTTGTCGCGCTAAGAACCGATCTCAGCAAAACATCTGGATACTCACGATGTGGTGCGGAACTCAAACATCAAATCAAGTGAATATGAACATTTTAAAAAGATACTAAGGGAGTCTCTTGAGGAGAAGGGTTAAGGAGTCCCTTGTGAACGTTGGATTTAGGCCAATTATGTAATTTATTGTACAAAAACTTTTTTCAGAGTTGTGGAGCCTGCACCAAAACAAATAATGTAGTTATGATGTGTTCACTTAATAAAATTACCAAAAGACACAGGGTACATCCTTCATGAAGGTGAACTTAATATTTAACATTAGGTACTCACATAAAACAGAAATTGACCTCAAAACAGCAGAATTTTTAAGTATTATAATTTAAACGGGTAGTAGGTATAAACAAATACGAGTATATTTAATTACCATAACTAGCTTCACGTGTTCAATCAACTAAATAACCACAATAACATCAAAGCAAAGGAAAACATTCTTGAATAAATTGAATATAACAAGTTATATCGTTACCTCGTCTCTCGTAATTATTTATATAGTATTATAATTTTAATAAACTTAATTAAAATTTATATGTATGTACATGACAAAATCTGTTACGCAATTATAACTAGTTCAAACTTTATTAGATTGACATTATCAAAATATAATTAATTCACGTGTAAATCCTTGCTTTAATTGTTGCCAACTATAGTAAGTAAGTACATGAGGAATTGCAAAAATTTGATGTCAATTGGAAGTGCAAACAATGGTTTGTAATTTACATTTGTTATTATTATTACTTTTTTAAGTGCTATGGAGAGCTGGAAAATGTATTATTGTTCACGCACATGCTAACTTTAGGTCGTACTTACGTTAACTAAAGTACAGAGAGTGCAGAAAAAAGGTTTTCACTTGTCAATTGTATACTATTAGCTAACACTGTGTCACAGCTTATTCATTTGTGTTGCCAGGTGATTAAATTACTGATTATTTTGTGCCACTTATAATGAGAAAATATACAGGGTGTTCCACGTAGACCTTCCATTAGACGTTTCTAGAATACTACATGCAGTGGAATTTTAAAAATTTATATACGGGGGTTTCTCACAATTTTCTATTGATTAAAAATATTGCCGATGACGTCACACTTCCGGCTCTAACGGAAGTAGACATCAACTTGCTTATTTTAAACGTAACACCCTATATATTATTCAATTTCTGGATTCTACGTAAAATTCTAAACACATTTCATGTAGGATGTCCTATACCTATCTTCAACTTTTTTTGAAATATCGACAGGTGAATATTGACATTTTGTAACTTTAAAACCCTGTAAAATCTAAACGGTTTGAGATCAAGCAAAATGGTTTGCACATTCCTATCTTAATTTTTCATAAGCTATCGTTTAGTACTAATTTCAGATTTATCCAGGAATAAAAAATTTTCAAAATTTTCGGAAAATTTGAAATATTTGGATAAATCTGAAATTAGTACCAAACGATAGCTTATGAAAAATTAAGATAGGAATGTGTAAACCATTTTGCTTGATCTCAAACCGTTTAGATTTTACAGGGTGTTAAAGTTGCAAAATGTCAATATTCACCTGTCGATATTTCAAAAACAGTTGAAGATAGGTATAGGACATCCTACATGAAATGTGTTTGGAATTTTACGTAGAATCCAGAAATTGAATAATATATAGGGTGTTACATTTAAAATAAGCAAGTTGATGTCTACTTCCGTTAGAACCGGAAGTGTGCTGTCATCGGCAATATTTTTAATCAATAGAAAATTGTGACAAATCCCCGTATATAAATTCTCAGAATTCCAGTGCATGTAGTATTCTAGAAACGTCTAATGGAAGGTCTACGTGGAACACCCTATATAGTATATTATATTGAGCAAAATATCCCATCGTGTTGGTTGTTTAGTTCAATAAAATAAAATATTTCTCGTTTTTAATTAATTATATTGTGTAATATTCGTCTTATTTTGCACGATAAAGTCAATAAGTTATAGAAATATTGTAGAATTTAAACTGTGCCTGAGTTTATAATCATATTCATCTTTGTCCAGTTTATTAAAAGTATAAATCAAAATACGTAATCTCTTGTATCATTATCACTGCGAAAATAGTTGTATTGATTATTGTAAAATTACTGATAACGACTGTACTGTTACTAATGTGCTACAAAAGCATGACGTAATCACGACACTATTAGACTGATCATATAGTAGTATCAAAGAGAATTATTGTTACTAGTTTATTCTCTTTGGTAGTATCATGTAGTGTTTTTGCATTCTGATCAACCACATCACGGTTTACAATCACTGATATCAAAAAATCACCCATCAATACTCAGCAACTATTCTGCAACTTCTATTCCGAACCCGACATATTGCTAATCAGTACATAATGTAATCGATTTAAACGGTGCACTGTGTTATTTATTAATATAAATGAACTATCAACTTTGATCATATTTATTTGATACCACGTAATGTTTACACTGCTTTTCGTATTGGACACCTTTTTGTTGTGGTCATTGAAGATATAGGTAGCCATTATAACAATTCATAAGTCATCATAATTATTCCCATGTAAATTATGAGCCGTGCATTATCATATAATTATACTCAAATGTAGACACCTACACCTATTCCTTACACTGTAAATTTATATAAGAAAAAAATAAGTACTAGTGCAGTTTATTAGAAGAAAAAGTCCTACTAAAATAAAAAAGGCAGACAAAAATATTTTAATAAAATAACTAAGAATGAAAATAATCACTATAGGTACTTACTACAGATGGTTTATCTCAGACTTTTGGATTCAAATATCATAATTATGTGAGGTTATTAAATCGGTACCTTTGGCTTTGGAAGAACACCGGATAAACTGACCTAACGAAACTAACTTTACTGCCTATTAACACTGCTTCAAATAACTAACTGCGAACAAATAACGTATATAAGTCCTAACATCTAATTTACTGCTGCTCTAACCACAGAGTTATAATTATTACAAAAATAGATATCTATGGGATGTTACAATTATAGAAAGGATAAGTTGTCCTTGATCGAGGAGTAAATAAAATCAGAATTCTAATACTTCTTATCTACCTTTTATCGAGTGATATAGTCAATAAGGCACTCACCATTTTTAAACCTGCTTCAGCCAATTAATATTAACAAGAATTAAACTACAATTTAAACTAAATTAACACGATCAGCTGTGCCGACCCACCTTTCCAGGTGCCGTCATATTCACTGACTGGAGAGATTAAAATCTTTAAAACCTTATCTCGTGTGATTATGATTAACTACTCCAAATGTAATTTCAAGGGCAGGACGGTTTATGATTTGGAAAAACACAAAATGCAAAGCTGCCAGTTTACATCAACAATATAACATGACATTAAGACAAAAATGTAAGACTTTCGATAAAGATTCAAGATCTGCTATTCTTTTAAAAAGGCAATAATATCTACGAGTATAAACTTTGTAAAATTTTTGCTACTTTTGGTGTAAAATTTGTAGTGCAAAAATATGTAAATTTGACAGTTTTTTTGGGGTAAACTTTGAAAGTTTGCTTTGATTCTATACTTGGAAAATTTGTTTAAATTATCTTATAGGCGGTGTAATCCTAAAAAAATGACAGACATTAATCGCACTTACAAAATAGATGACTATGTGGAAGAAGTCTATGCAAGTAGAGGTATTTTGAGGTATACTTTAAAAAAATTGCATGAATTTGAACACAGTTTACTATTAGGCCAATCACCGTAGACACAAAAATCGCGTTAGGTCGCAAAAAATTGCACAGTTCCGAAAATGACGTCGACGACCCTTTACCACTAGTATCTAGTAGTAGATCTAATCAGACAACAAAGGAGGGAGTCTCAAGAGGAGCCGTCTGACGAACCTTAGCCTTAAAAAAGTCCCAAAAGAAAGGCTTTTCGAGCAACACGCAGTTAGCACAGGTCTATCGAAGCTGCAAACTTGGTTTTACGCTATTGGTATCTATCCTAACAACATTCCAAAAAATCAGAACTGTGCAATTTTTTGCGACCTACGATGTCTTAAATGATTGGCCTATATACATACCGGTCGGTATAAATTCGCGTGAACCGGGAAACGGATCCAAAAATTTAGAAATAGGGGAGAGCTAAAGAAATAGGGGAGAGCTAAAAAGTGATATACCTACATGTTCCAGAATTCTTTATTTATTTTAAAAATACCAATGACCTATTTTTAATCTATCATTCGATAGCATAAACATCATTTCAAATTTCTTTTTGGTTTTTATGGTATGATCCCAACGTGTGCTTATCCAAAAGAACCTATTTTTTGTGATGAAAAGAGGAAAAATCAGTTCGAAAACAATAAGAGACAGAAGGACGCGGTTTGCTCCATTCTTTTCGAGGTATCGAGCTATGTATGTACCCATATATGGGATTTGCTCTATCTTCAACTGATTCTCGGGAGTGTTGAAAACGAATTTTAATAACACTCTATACAATTGAGTAAATTCGGTATGATGGGTTATGTTTTGCATTATGTCAAGAGAAAGTAGGGGAGACCGGGGCTAGTTGGCACACATTTCATACTTTATTTTTTATTTAGCACTACAGACAATTAAACTGAATTACAAAATATGTAGAACAGATTTGCAAAATTTCCCTACACTTTAGCATATTTAAAGTGTCTTTATAAAGAAAAGTTAAATAGTTACAATTTTTTAAAAACATCAGTGTAAGTGTGCCGACATACCCCAACTTGGGGGTAGGTTGGCACACTAACTGGGGTTAGTTGGCATATGTAAGTTATATAGAGAAAAACAAGTGTTTTTATAGTTTTTAAAATGTATTACCTACTAAGAGAATACAAAATAAAATAGATTAGAAAAACGTCTAAAACTAAAACAGAAAGTAGAATAAGGCTTACAGTTATGTAAACACCAAAAGTTAATAGTTAGTCAGAATCATCCGAGACACAATTTGAGCATATGTATGGCGGCTCTTTGTTAGTGCATGCCTCATGAGACCACATATGGCATGACACACACTGAACCCATTTTTCCCCTGGTTCACTGCTGGTAAAACTGTCCATGTAGATCAAGCAAAAAGTTTCCTCCTCTTCATCAGAATAAGATTCATCTGCACAAACATGTTTAACGGTCCTCATTTTCTTATTTATCTTTATTTTTCCTTTTTCATTTTTATTTTCAAATACTGCCTTTTTTGCCTTTTCGGTTGCAACTTCCTTTCTTCTTTTTAGAAGCATTCTGCTCTTCTTCCAAAGCATCTTTGATTGGGGTATCCGTAAGAATAGCGCTGTGGACCTTCTTTTTCGCCGCGAAGTGCCAGTTTTTCTTGGTGGCGCTTTTGGGAATGGGCGTATGTCTTCTGGTGTAGGTGGTAGTGTAGTATTTCTACCTTGAGGTAAACTGGGTTCTGGAGAATCTATGTCGGGTCTAACCAACTTTTTCAATTGGCGAATGATTTGCATTTTGGCAATATTTGGCTAAAGTTCTAAATGCTATGTCGAAGTCTTTGATAACACTTCGTATTGACCTGCCTTCATTCTTTACCATTTCTACAGCTCTTGCAATTACATCAGTGGGTGTTGTACCCCTTACAGTCTTTTTTTTTGTAGGTTCTCATGTCTAAAACTGTTTTTTTATTAATTTTAATTTTGTTAGCTTTATTTTTAAATCCGGGGTTAGTTGGCACACTGTGTCAACGTGCCCCGAGACCAATGTGCCAACCTGCCCCAACACAGGTTTTATAACAACACCATATTTTTTCCAAAAAACAAACAATAATTTGATAACTTTGCCTAGCATAGTATGTCAACTAGCCATCTAGCAACGAATTGTGGTGAAAAAATCAAGTTAATACGGTATATTAAACAGATTATCCACAAATCTATAAGGGGACAAAAATGTACTTACTGGTATTGAAAACAAACGAACACAACTAACAGGTGTTCACAGCGTGACTTTGCGCGCGTAACGTTTTACATGGTTGCCGAGAGTTATAGATTTTATATTTTAATGGTATTTGCGTTTACACATCCACACCAATCGAAGATATAAGCATTGTGCCAACTTGCCCCTGTAGCCAACTAGCCCCGGTCTCCCCTACCAATACGTACGTTTATCTCCTTGGTCCTCATCAAAGTATTTTTTTATTTGAAATCGTCATAATTTTATGCAGAATTTTCTGTATAATTTAGTAATGCCAGACAAATATTTATATCATTAGTGGCATGCATGGTGGACAAAAGTAGAGAAAAAAAATTTTTTCCTCAAGCATATAATAATACTTTCATTATATTATGTTGTAGGACGTGTTATAGAAAATGCCCATTGTTTTACTAGTAAAGAAATATTCTCATTTTTTTACTAGTACAAAAAAATTAAATTGTAACCATAACAACGGATTATAAAAAAGAGAGTCATGTAGCCCTGATTTTTGGAAACTGTCAGTTGGAAATTAAACGTCACGTTAGTTCGCTTTTTAAACAAGCATAAATGTCTGAAGAAATACAGTTTTAATGTTGACGCTTGAAGAAAAAATAGTATATGTCATTCGGAGTATAAAGCTCTTTATGTGTTTCGCCCAGTTTACACAGCCTTGGCTAACGCCTCGGCTGTGTAAACTTCTGGGCTCAACAAATAATGTTCGCCTTCTACTTCTAATAACATAATATACTATTTTTTCTTAGAGTCATATTTTTACATATCATTGTAATAACCTCAAAGATATATATACATTTAAAATTGGTAAATGTAAATATAAAATGTAAAAATGGTCCTACATAAAGAATACATTTTCTTCCCATTGAGGTAGTAGATTTTACGAGTAACGTTAGGAATAACTCAAGAGTAGACGGTAGTAAACCTTGGTTGGTATTATTGGGATCTACGGAATTTTGAGAACCGACCACGTCTAACTCTTTTAACCTGTTGTCCTAACTTTTTCAGACGTCTCTCAATTTCTCCACTCTTCCTAGAACTACTTGAAGAGTTTAGACTTTTTTGCGATGTTTTATCACCTTCTGCTCTCCAAAAAAAGCCCATATAATACTACACTAAAACTTTTACGTGTTGCTAGATCTCACGTAAAGAAAGTAATCACAATGACAGCTAAGTGGACTGAACTAGTGAAGGTGCGTTAGGAAAGAAAACTTTCTAACTTTAAATATACGTTAGATCTTACGAAGCTTACTACAATACAATCTTTAGAAAATAGCGTGATATATAATTGTAATTATTATATAGTTACTAAGTAGTTATAGCACCTATGTATATTATTAACAACCTAAAATGTTTTTCTACTACTATATGGAAAAGTTTTAAATTTCAGTATCATAATGAGTTAGGAAAGAGTGATTTATTATGCCCACCCAGACAATAAAATAATATTTTATCGACAAGTGAAAAGTTTAAATATAGCAAATTTTAAAAGAAAAACAATAAAAAATCAATTACTAATTGAGTCACGTTTTATGTGGGTAGTTGAGGTTACTGGGGAGAATGTATGGCAACGGAATAAATAACTATTGTTTATTCTACTCTGCCAGTTTTGCCTTGTGTTGCTTTGTTTTTTCTGCACAAAGTAAAAGTAGAAATGTACGAAGACTAATTTGAATAAGAACTTCCTTCAGGAGTGGTAGAAGATGCATTAGACAGCACGGAGAAACTATTGCGCCAAAAATCGCAGCTGATATACGAAAAAGAATATACGTGCTTTCAAAAGTGGAAAAGCACAAAGAATATCAATATTGTGAGAAAAAGAAAAGGGTGAGTGTATTTTCAGATATAGCAAACTGATTACATTGCTAAAGAAATTATCTGATGATTACAAATCTAAAAAAGTCTTGGGAAGTCTTCTCAATCGGAAGATGATGTCATGAGATTGTTAAGAGATGCTTCAGATCACCTACTTATCTGTTTATGAAAGTGAAACTTTTATAAATATTTTCTTCAATAATTTCAGTAATTTAAATTTTACATTACGGGTTGTTGCATTAATGGATTTGTTTGCGACGAGTCGGAACAATGAATTATACAAATCATTGGAAACTTCTAATATTCGGTCATAATCTTTTCATTTATTGACACCAAAATTAAACAAGATCGGTCGTTAAACGACAGAGTTCTTCTTATCTAGGAAATTGCTTTGCAGTGTGGTTAATATCGCTGAAGCGGAAGTAGAACATGATACCATCGGCACTCCCGGAGTCTTCACAGTCGATGTATGATTCGTGATGTCGGTATTTCTCTCGCATAAAATCTTGTTGGCGACATCAAGTTTTGTTTTTACAGACTGTGTCACATATACTTCGGCACAGCTGAGAATTTCCAACCTCCATGCCGTTTCAGGTTCAAAATATCTCCTATAGCATTGACAAGGAAAGTAGCGGATGAACGTCTGAAACAGTGTCCCGTATATAGATGCAGATCTGATATACTTATTAAAATTGATTGGTAGCGTAAAAAGAAACGGGGGTTGTTGGCTATTTTCTGCTGAAATTTCAAGTATTTCTTAAACCGATTCAATCAAAGCCCTCGTTGTTCTCCAAAATACTGAACCTACGTGGAACGTCGTTTTTCATATACAGAACTTTCACAATGACGTAGTTTCCGTGATCAGAAACATCCTCTATTTTCATGTTGCAAAATTCATCCGGTCTGCAAGCACCAAATATGTTTATCGTAACACTCTAGAATAATAAATTATATTCTTAAATTGCATAAAGTGTACTGAAATAATAATTGTAAACAGATTTACTTTGATTAAAAGGAAATATTCATCCGAGGCATGATGTAAAAATTTGAAAACACTTCTCAAGTTCTTCGACTTCTTCGAACAATGTCCCTTGTTTTTATTCTAGAAAAAACCAAACAATTTAGAAAACTTGGAGATGTCGACGTCGTCATTGTTCTTAATAGTCGCCTTTAGCATCGAGTGCTCGGATATTGGATAGCATGAAGGCGAGCATCACATTTTCAGTAACGTTTTCCACATTGTGTAATGCGGTAATGTCTATAACATCTTTTACACAAGCGAGAAAACGTGACATTATCGAAATTGTTTACTGTCATTACCAAAGCTACTCAAAAATAAAGTGCATACAAAGACATTGGGCGACTTTAATTTTGTAGATTTCGCTGATTACATCTAACATTTATTTATTATTTCTAGATCTACTAACATTGCAAAGAGCGGAAAAATATAATACCTAAGTAACACGTAATGTATCGACTATTAAATTCTTGGAAGGTAACAATCTTCTGCTACGCCTCGGATTGTACACACCTTCCTCGAATATTAATACGTCCTTACATACCTTGTTACTAAAATACTAAATAGTATGTTATGTTCCTATAGGAGTAGAAGGCGAACATTATTTGTTGAGCCCAGAAGCTTACAGCCGAGGCGTTGGCCAAGGCTGTGTAAACTGGGCGAAACACATAAAGAGCTTTATACTCCCAGTGACATATTATTTTTTCTCCAAGCGTCAACATTAAAACTGTATTTCGTCAGACATTTATGTTTGTATAAAAAGCGATCTGACACAAAGTCAAAGTTCAAACTGACAGTTCTGAGCATAGATAATAAAAGAACAAAAGTTCTTCATGAACAAAAAGTTCAGTGAGAAACCATGGCTACAATGAGTTCATAACTATTTTTTTAATCCGTTGTTATGGTTACACTTTTACTTTTTTGTACCAGTAAAAAAATCAGAATATCTTTTTCTCTTCTCGTAGATGTAGTTGCAGATATTACAACATTAAAAAGACACGGAAAATGGAAGAGTGATACTGTAGCATCAGCATATGTAGAAGACAGCATAACGTCCAAGAACAAAATATGTCGTTTAATAGCAGGAGTCGAAAGAATTAATGATGACAATTTTACTGAATTGATTTTTGCTGAAAAGGAACAACATTTATTCGATGGCAAAGAAAATTTAGGTAGTTTCTCTGGTGTTACTGGTAAAGGTTCCTTCTCAAATTGTACTTTCGTTTGTAAAGACGGTTGTAAATGATTTTTTTTAATAATTTAAAGCAAATTATTCTAATATATCAAATAGTAATGTTAGTAAATTTTGCACTTTCATTTGTCTACTTCATTTATACAAGACACATTTACTATTCTACCCTTGGAGAAAAGAAGGGTACAACATAGGGTCAAAATGTGGGCGATAATATTTAGGCCCGCTTATTTCGCCCTAGAGTGATATGACGTTGTTTTCCTATTTCGATTCCTAGTAATAAACAAGCTATATCGCCTAAGTAAAAAATAAAATTCTTTCTGTGGTTTTATTTAAACAGTAGTCTAATAAGTCATGTGTGAAACACTTAGGAAAAGGGCTTTTCCTACATGGCGTGTTTTTGATCTAGGCTCTAGTGATAAAAAATCGCACGCCTGGTACGGAAAACACACTTCTCCGTATTGGTTTCACAAATAGCTATAGTTTTATACCTATTAGTCACTAGGTATTATTATTTACCCTAAAATTGGAAAGCACACATTCTTAGAATGTAGGTAAGATGTACCGACTGCAATCTAAATTAGTAGTAATTTAGTGTTTCCAATATCATATCAAGTTAAAAATTATCTATATGTATAAGTAGATAATATCATTTTAATTTGATGATATTAATTAAAGTCTACTTGAACAACCGGTAAAAAGCAGCGGAAACAGCTTTCATCAAAGTATGACATAATCGAATGACCATGATGTTTATTTCTGCTCATACATTAGTTTAACTTTGTTTTAATTGTTCTAATAAATTACTTACTTGCTCTCTTATGCGGGGAATATTATGATACATCAACGTTTATTAGTAGAGTGTTGATAGTTCTTGTACATTGTGATATTTTATAAAATCATATTTAAAATTACAAGGAAAATCTTTATATAAGATTAGAGGTGATCCTCTTAATTATAGTAATGCTTTGCTGCAATAAATTCTTAATTACAAGTTTGTTTACAAGAAAAATGTATCAATAACGGCTGAAAGCTTTTACTATGGATACACCAAGGATACTTTATCAAGGTTCTCTCATACATACGGCAAAGATGGATAGTTCTAAATGTATAGGAAGACCCAATATCACGATGGACGAGGTCAATTATTGGTCGGTTCCTCTTCTATATAATCCAAAAATGAAATAAACAACCAAGTTTGTAATAAATCATTTTCAGACCGTTGCCTTGGCAAAGTTTTCCATACTGAGGAATATGATTATAAGGCAAAATAATATTATTACAAAATAAAAAAGCATTTCGGTATACAGGGTGTTCTACAAGCTCTATGACAAACTTTAACAATTGGTAGCTGGGTTAATTCTAAACATTTTTTATTAATGAACATGGGTCCGATTCGTTTTCGTTTAGAAGTTACAAGCATTTAAAGAATCATATTTTCATACTTCAATCAAAAGTAGACTGATTAATAAAAATGCCGGTTGATAAAACAATAATTATTGTTTTTGTCATTTTAATTATTTATTTGACAATTCGTGTAAAACTGTGTTTGTATAATCTGTAATATCTGGGTATTCCAATGGGAACGCCAGTCAAGCAGCTTGAGAATATTGACACAGGTATCCAAATAGACACCAACGTACCCACAAAGTATTTAGTCCATCATTTCGTAGACTTCGAGAAGGAAGTAACCCCGCTAAAAAAAGGCCACTCGTCCTACTGAAGTAAATGTACAAGAGGAAGAAAATGTAATAGATGTTCTCCTTGATAATCCTTCAATTAGTGTTCGGCGTATATCTAGTAGGTAATCTTCATATATCACCGAATTTTGTATGGCGTGTACTGAACAGGGAAATGTTACATCCGTTTCATCGCCAAAATGTACAGGCGTTGCATGCTGGAAATACCCCACAACGATTAGAATTTTGTCGCTGGTTACTTCAGCAACAAGCACAAAATAATAGATTCATTTCGCCCGTCATGTGGTCTGATGAAGCGTGTTTTACTAGAGACGGCATAAATAATAATCATAATGAACATGTAAGGCCCTTGCAAAATCCACATGCAATTAGACCAAGACGATTTCAGCAACGATTCAGTGTCAACGTTTAGGGTGGCATTTTCAACAATTTGTAACAATAATTTATTACCTGTACATATTATAAATATGACCTTTAAAAACACGATCTTAGAACACGACCTGTTTGAGTTCATTGATGACGTAGAACTTAATATTATTTAGAATATGTGGTATCAACACAACGGTGCACCACCACATAGAGGAAGGCAAGTTACGGCTTGATTAAATGAACATTTCTTGAATAAATGGGTAGGTCAAGGAGATCCAATAGCATGGCTAATTCGTTCCCCGATCTGAATCCTCTGGATTTTTATTTATGGGGACACATGAAGTAGATGGTCTACCATGTTGAAATTAATACACATCAGCAGTTACTTGAAAAAATTCAAGAGGCAGCTAACCAAATAAGAAATTATTCAAATCTCATCGGTCGAGTGACCGAATCTTTACCTCATCGATGTGAGGCTTACATTCATACCGAGGGTGGACATTTCGAACAATTTTTATAGTCTTAAGTTTTGTTATTTTTATTTATTTTTATTTTTATTAGTAATTGTGTATTTTAGTTATAGGGGTGAGCGACATTTGAGAATCACCCGGTATGCTTGTAACTTCTAAACAAAAACGAATCGGACCCATGTTCATTAATAAAAAATGTTTAGAGTTAATTCAGCTATCGTCTGTCAAAGTTTGTCATAGACCATGTAGAACACTCATGTAACCAACATGGCGATGGGTAAATATGGATGGTTAGACCTTACACTCTTCATTCAGGAACAGAAAACATGGGTGGCTAATTAATATATCAACGACAAAATTACAGGCTCGCAATTTATGTTTTTAATAATTACACGTGGATAAGACCTGTCACATTTGATTACTCATTAAATATGAGGCAAACATGTGGCAAATAACAACTGCAAATAACTTGCTATGATATGATTATGTAATCGAAAAAACACTCAAAATTCAAACAAGATTATAAACACTTGATACAGTTATACCTGAGTTTGATACTAACACCAATGTAATCATGGGGAAATTAGACCAATCGCGTCGTATTTTAATTTAGTTCATCAAAATAACGTTACTACCACTATACTTAACCATCTTCATGAAGGCGATATTTTAACAATACGAGTAAACAAAGTCGTGTTTTCTGTAATGAACTAACTTCTTAGTGAAAACTTGATTTTTAAAAAGTCGCATATTGCAAAAGGTGCTAGATAGGAAAAATGGCCGCATTACAATTAATAAGCATTCTAAAAATAAAAATACAATAACTTTCAATATCTATTCAATATCTTCCAATATCTGTTTCCATGCTTTATAGAAATAGCAACGTTTTTAAGCAAATTTTATGCCAAAAATGGATATTACATTACTGTGCGATCAATATAACTTTTCTCTCCTCTAGCCTCGCTCTACAAATATAACTATTTCCATTATTTCAGAAACGTAAAAAATATTGTTCTCATACAAGTTTTATATTTCCGTTAAATACACCAATAAAAAATTCCCCTAACAAATATCTGAATTATCATTATCGCGGTAGTTATATTGATTCAAATGCCATACTCGAGCTTAATAAATGCCGATAATAATATTTACATTCCTGGCTAGATTACTGCCCGACAGAAACACTTTTATATGTCTATGTGATAAAAGTCTGTATTTATATTATAATTAAAACATATATATGTATTGATGATAAAAATGAAATATAAAGAGCTTTTACTATCGACTGTTTTTGAATAATCACTAATCAGCCTAGATGATAGACGGAAACGTACCTATTCCTACTGCATTATGCACTGATATTTTTAAAATAGATAGGTACACATTTCAAAATAACAAATTTTTTATTAGACTTGCATCATAATCCTCATTTACTAAATGCTCAAAATACTAAAAAACGTGCATAAACGTATCATTATCGCACATTGTGTTTTAAAGGTTATAGGCTATAGGCAACAACTGCAATTATTTGTAAAATTACGTCAAATATTTATTTATTAAGTTAGATAAACATAAATTATCAACTCTTGTAAACAAAATTATTCGAGGTAAATGTTATATGTACAATTATTCTGCTAATTAAATTCAGTGAACTGTCAAACAAACTTTGCCAATTCTTACTTGATACTTGAAAACATCAGGTAGTCTACTTTGTATACATAAATATGTATTAAATTTTATTTTAATTTCTAGCTTTATTTAACCCAAAACCTGGTATAATAAAAAATAGCCTATGCTACGTTTAGTGCCTTTAAAGCACTTGCAACATTATGGGTATTCATAATCCATAGACCTATTTTCTATAAATTACCCTATATCTACCTATTTTTGCTCCTATAACAATTTATTTTTAATAGTTTTGCATTTTAAAGCACCTAGTTATAAAAATCCGATGAGCAGAAGATATTATTTTATTGATTTTGACGAATTGATTTTGAAAACGAGACATTGTTCAACCCACTCTTTCGAATTATGCAATAAAATACATGGTGTTCAAACAAAATAGAAAACAATTGAATGTCTCGAAAATAGGGTTATTTTTTTGGTCCAGATAAAGGATCTGGCTAAAAATGATGTAAAAGTATACCTAATATAAACTCGATTTGTAGAATCAAGTATATAAAAAATCCTGGAAGACAATAATTGTAAAAAATACATAAATAAGCTCAAAACGGTATGAATTGTAAACTAAGAAGGCTGCCGTATAACTAACTTCTCATACAATAAACCATAATTCCTGGAGCATTCGAGCAAGCCAAGAAAGTATAGGAGCAGGTACTGCTTAGTCGTTTAACAATTTTATATCCTGTAAACGCCATATTCAGTTATACTCGAAACAAGAATTCAAGCGGTGCTCGTCATCAGATATAAAATTAGTTATCTAGATGAAGTTAAAGGGTCAGGAATATTTGTTTTCTTGTAATTATGTAATCACACTAAATCACACTAGTGGAAACTATGCTGAGGTAGGTACATCAAAATTGTATACCTATATTTTTTATATTTCTAGCAAATACCGTTGTAAATCCTTTATGACGTGCACCGCTTGGATTCTTGTATCGAGTTTAACTACTATTTTTCGAGCATAGATTCAGAATTCAGAGAAAATTATCAAGCATATCTATGAATAAACTGTTAGGATAGGTAACCAAAAAATGAGAAAATTAACCCTTGAAGCCTCCTTTTTCTTGATTTCATCATATATTTAAAGTAGAAAAGATGACTACTTAGTTACTAATCAGAAAGTCTTCTAGTCACTGGTAATTTTTTATTAAAAACGTATTTCATTTATAGAATTGTTTGTTTAAATTTAACCTAAATAAAAACAAGCTCTAATAGGCATAAACTGGAACATCTTATTTAATTAAAACAAAATTTGAACTATATAAACAGTTTCAATAAAGCTTGTAGAAGGTGCTGATATTTAAACAAATGTGCCTGAAATACGTTGGTAAGAGATGAATTTAAAAATGTTGAAAAATGTAAAGAAGCGATAACAATAAACCCTCATGAGAAAGTCATAAACATCTCTGCCAATAAACAAAATATTAAAATCTGACCTTTTGCCAAAAATTCCTTAAAACACCATAAATTCAAAAAAATTGCCAATGAGATAAAGTACAAACTAGTATATCGTGTGTACTTAGTTGCATTGATTTAGAAAATACTTATTCAGTTACCTAAGGATATAAAAATAATCAGTTGAAGAATCAGCGTAGGAAAAATAACAACGGTAACCTGCAACCATAAGTAACCAACACAATGTAGGAATGTACTCAGTTGCTGATGAAAAAGAAATTGTTTATTGAATGACTGTACATACATGCACTGTACATACTGCATGCACTGTACATACATGACTGTATATATACATGCAAAAATTATATAGCATCTAATTCTAGACAAGAAGAATTGTAACTTATTTAGGTATATACAAATATTTTACCAACAGCAGATAAAAAATGTGGATATTGGACAAGTAAGGATATAATAAAATTGTTGATATTTCATTTATCTTGTCCATATTCACAGTTATTTACTTTAATTCGCAGTTAGTTAAATTGGTGAATTAAGTGGAGGATAGTTTACATAACAGTATATTTTGTAAGACATTGTTAGAATCAATAGTTTTTGAGGAAAACCGAGGCATATTTTCTAAGACTACTTAATGTATAAAAGAATAAAGTCACTAGATATATAAAATAAATAAAGATCCTGCCACCTGCTAATATACCTGCACTAATTATCGAAGGTCCACTTTGGGTTTGAGTACTGTACATAGGTAAGTATATACAGTAAGTACAGTGTGTAAGTTGTTATTTAAGAAATTATGGGTTTAAGAAATTATGAAATTCTTTATAAATTAGGTATTTATAAAATTATAAATCTTGAACGTTGACTAAATCTAGTCAACGTCATTTATAAATTCTTTTCCATTATCAGATCTAACTGTTCTAACTTCATGTCCTGTGAGTTTCTTCGAAAATTCCAAAAATTTCTTCATTTTTTCAAAATATTTTCATTGCTTCTGTATAGGTAGATAGTTCTTCTATTCCAGCTAAAAAAACTTATTTGATAATTCTCTAGCCAATAAGGTTTTCTTGTTTGTATTTTTCTTGAATCTGGTTCAGTTTCTACTTTTTTTTTTGACAAATCGGTAATACTTTCAAATTCTTCATTATCTTCAAAAACATTCATATCTCTAACATTTGTTTCTTTACTATTTGATATTATCTTCAAAAACATTCATATCTCTAACATTTGTTTCTTTACTATTTGATACTTCTTCAATTAATTCCATAGGTTGCTCTTTTTCTGGACTTAGATATCTCAATTTTCCTTCGCTTGTCCTTGATATAATTATTACATTGTAGTTTCCGTGAAACATACCTGTCAGCACGAACTCTTTAGAGTAAACAGAAAAACGCTGTGATTCATGGTTTCTTATCATACTATATCCAATTCCAGTTATTCCGTTTTTCGTGCTCGTCGGCAAAGGATTAAAATTATTAAAATTACTTTAAAAAGTGCGTAAAAATGCCAAAACGGGCCCAAAATTCACTAGATCGTGGTAAAAATAGTGCAGTGAAAAGGCTAAAAAAACAATTACGGGAAATGCAGGAGGAAATAAATAGAATTCAGTGCAGTGAGTCGTCTAGTTCTAGGACGAGTAGTGAAGAACCAACAGGTAGGCTGTCTTTTTTAACATTATTGTTTTTGCACTAGCCTTCAAAGAAAACCCACTGAATTGAAGTCGTGCGATTTCTTCAGTAATTGGCTATAAATAAATTCTATAATATATTTTATAGAATTAGAAATGGGAATACCGGGCGGTATATCCACAAAGAAAAATGATTTCGTGCGATTTCATTGCAAATTTGAACCAAGTATTACGAAGCCAGGGTCGACACTTCTTATCATTGTTTTGTTTCTTTTATTTTGTTATAAAAACAAAACAAAATAGATAACGTTCGTTATCTATAAAAATATGTTATTATTATGAAGTCGGGCGATTTCATAGAAATATTTATGGCTCACTGAAACTCAATACAATTCTTAGCTGTCCTCAAAAACATGTGTAATTTTGCAAATAAAAAGTAAGGATTTTTTATCTTTACAGATTTTTCTGATAACGAATCGCAAGTTCAGGAAGCGTCGGTAGTTCCGACGCAGACAGAGCCAGAAATAATAATCGAAGAAATTTCGAATCAGCTAAATAATTATTTACCAGAACAGAACATTACTGTACTGGGTGTAAAACCAAACAGCAACGATACAGAGGGCAAACCAATTCACGAAGAAATCGTTATTCGTTGGAATTCATATTTGTTGAAGGGTTTAACCAAAGAGCAACGAATTGAACTAATCAACAATTACAAACTTCCGGCCAATTGTAGAGCCCTAGTTCCTCCTCAGGTTAACAGCGAAATTCAAGCCTGCTTACCAAAATCAGCGCGTGAACACGATAATTTTATGATGGCACTTCAACATCAACTAGCTCATGGGTTATCAGCCGTTGGAGTCGTTATCGAAAAAATGTTGCCCACCCCAGAACAATCTGAAAACCTTAAAATATTGGCAGATAGTTGTCAATTATTTAGCAATGTTCATCATGCCATATCGGTTCACAGAAAGTATAAAATAATCCCACACCTAAACACCGATTGTAAAAAAGTCGCAAAAACACTAGATATGGACGAATTGTTATTCAGCAAAAAGTTCGCAGAAGCAGTTAAAAATGAACAGTCCATCAAGAAGACTAGCGCGGAATTTAAAAAGAAGACTTGGCAACCATCTCATAGTCTGCCAGGACCTTCAGGTGTACAGTCGACCTATCATTTAAACTACCAACGCCAACAATACAAGGGAAGACTAAAGGACAAGAAGAAGGAGGGGAGGCCGTCAGACGGTTACCCCAAGCAGAAGAAAGATACCAGGAGACATTACTTTCGGAAGTGACTTCCACGCACGAGGTAAGCCCTTATGCTGGGCGCCTTTCAGAATTCTTACAGGCTTGGAAAAATATTACACAAGACCGTGCGGTCTTGGGTTGGGTTAAAGGATTATCCATACCATTTTTTTCTAAACCTAAACAAACAATTGAGCCAACTGTAAGAATTCCAAAAAATCTGATTAAAAATTATGAACATTCAATACAAGATTTACTAAAAATAGGCGCTATTGAAAAATGTTGTCCTGTAGAGGGACAGTTTATATCCTCTTATTTTTTAATAAGAAAACCAAACGGGAAATACAGGTTTATATTAAACTTAAAGAACCTTAATACTTTTATTCACGCTCCTCATTTCAAATTGGAGGATTACAGAACCGTTCTAAAACTTTTGAATAGGAATTGTTTTCTTTCAAAAATTGACCTTCAGGACGCATACTTTTTAGTACCTGTAAATAAAAAATATAAAAAATACCTAAGATTTAAATTTAATAATATTCTGTACCAGTTTAATTGCTTAGCTTTTGGCCTTAATATAGCCCCTTACATATTTACTAAACTCCTTAAACCAGTAGCAAAAGCTCTCCGACTTTCAGGTATAGTCACAGTTTTTTACTTGGACGATTTTTTACTAATAGGTGATAGCGAAGAAGAGTGTTTAAAAAATACTTTATCAACGCTAAGACAACTTAAAAGTTTAGGGTTTATAATAAACTGGGATAAGAGTACGTTAAAACCTCGACAACACATACAATTTTTAGGTTTTAATTATGATACCATAAATATGCGTATTTCTCTCCCTGGCGAGAAAATTAGGGTTATACGGGAATTAATTAATAAATTTAAAAAGAAAAATAAACAATACACTTTAAAAGATTTTGCTATGTTAATAGGTAAATTTGTAGCTTCTTGTCCGGCAACAAATTACGGGTATACTCACCTAAAACCTTTTGAGAGACTAAAACATTTTTCTCTACAGGGTGATTACCTTAATTATCGTAAGAAAATAATTATTCCAGATTCATTGTTACACGAATTAGAGTGGTGGCAAAGAAATGTTGGATTAGGTCAGGACATAAAACCTAAACCTTTCTCGTGCGAGATATTTTCGGATGCTTCACAGACTGGCTGGGGCGCCTTTTGTGAGGGTTCTAAATGCCATGGGTTTTGGGACAGCCAGGAGTTCGGAATGCATATTAACTTCTTAGAAATCAAAGCTGCATACTATGCCCTAAGATCTCTTGCTAAAGATAAAACACATATTCGCATATTACTGAGAATAGATAACCAAACAGCTATTTCTTGTATAAATCGAGGTGGAAGCGTTAAATATTTATATTTGAATGATATTGTAAAACAGTTGTGGAATTGGTGCGAGGAAAGACATATTTTAGTTTTTGCCAGTTATATTTCGTCCTCAGCGAATACCAATGCGGATAGAGAATCAAGGTCACTGTCCATCGACACCGAATATGAATTAAATGACAAAGCATTTAAGGAAATTGTAAACAATTTTGGATACCCTGAAATAGACTTATTTGCCACAAGACTAAACAAAAAATGTCCAAGATTTATTTCATGGTTTCCAGATCCAGAATCATTTTCAATTGATGCATTTACTGTAGACTGGTCAGGATATTACTTTTATGCCTTTCCTCCTTTCTCTATTATCACACGAGTAATAGAGAAGATCATACAAGAAAAGGCTTCAGGAATCTTGGTTGTTCCCTACTGGCCAACCCAACCATGGTTTCCATTATTTAATAAATTATTAATTAACCAACCCCTTAAATTCAAACCAGAAACTTTTTTACTCATTTCTCCTTTTAGGGAGAGTCATCCTCTTCACAACGAGATTTCCCTGGTGGCAGGGAGATTGTTCGGAGGTCTTTTTTAAAGAAGGGCGTTCCTGAGGATGTGGTCGAAGTAATGATAGCATCCCTAGCAGAAGGCACCCTAAGGCAGTATTCGGCTTGTTTTAGTAAATATTGGAATTTTTGTATAAGTAAGCAACAGAACCCATTTGTTTATAATTTACAAACATACTTAAATTTTTTAATGGAAACCTTACACAATGGAAATTCGTTTTCAGTTGTAAATTCTTATAGGTCAGCGCTAAATTTATTATTTAACCCATTAGATTCTAGGGATGGAAAATTGATAAATAGATTTTTGAAGGGTGTTTCTAACCTTCGGCCACCAAAGCCGAAATATAATTTCACCTGGAACCCTCATCCAGTTTTAAAACACTTAGAAAAATTGTACCCTTTAGAGGAATTAAGTTTAGAAAACTTAACACATAAACTGGTAACTCTTATGGCTCTGACATCAGCCAGTAGAGTTCAGACTCTGTCCTTAATTAAACTCGAGTACATTAATATATCAGTAGAAAAAATAGAAATAAAGATTCCTCATAAAATAAAGACAAGTGCCTTAGGTAGAAACCAACCTTTTTTAATTTTTCCTTATTTTAAAAGCAAACCGCAATTGTGTGTCGCGTCTACTATTGAGGCATATATTAGAGTAACGCAATCCTGCCGTAATAAAGAACAAAATCTCATACTCACACATAAAAAACCAATTCATGCAGCGTCTTCACAGACGATAAGTCGCTGGATTAAGAATACGTTGCATGCGGCAGGAATAAACACTTCTATATTCTCTGCTCATAGCGTACGCCACGCATCAACTTCTGCCGCCTTTAGGGCAGGTGTAAGCATAGAACAAATAAGAAATACAGCCGGCTGGACACCTTCCTCTAATACATTTTTTAAGTTCTATAATAGACCTATAGAAGAACCCAATGACATATTCGCCAATACTATTATAGGTTCGAAAACTTAATTACGTACCTATATTCTAAGGTTTAGTTTAACTGTAATATAATATTATTACCCTCTACTTTTTTAGTCATTAAGTATTGTTATAAAATTAACTTTATTGGGGAAGTATTGTTCCTTGTTTAACCGTGTTCATAATATTTCTATAAATAAATAATTGTTCAGAAAATCACCTTTTTACTCTGAACATCTACAATGTAATAATTATATCAAGGACAAGCGAAGGAAAATTAAAAAATTAATCGACTTACCTTAAGGAAGATTAATTGTAATTTTCCGAGCTTGTCCGTAGATATAATTATTACCCAACCCACCCTCATAGATGTAGGTAGATACATCCTTAGTTCCCAGGTGTTAGGTGATTTTCTACCTCGCACTTCAACGGAATGACTGGAATTGGATATAGTATGATAAGAAACCATGAATCACAGCGTTTTTCTGTTTACTCTAAAGAGTTCGTGCTGACGGGTATGTTTCACGGAAACTACAATGTAATAATTATATCTACGGACAAGCTCGGAAAATTACAATTAATCTTCCTTAAGGTAAGTCGATTAATTTTTTAATTATTTAATTGTTCTTCTCATGCTTTTCATCTGAACTTTCGATATTTGAGTTAACAAAAACCACATCCCTCAAAATTTCTATTTTTCTAGTTTCTTGAAAATAAATTCTATAACCTTTTATTTGTGGTCTCACTATAACCAATAAAATTCCTTTTTCACCTTTACCAGGACCGTACCTAATTGTATTTTGATTCGTACCTTCATCTCTTTCTAATAAGACTCGTCTCTGGCAGTTTCTTTTTGTAATTTCTCAATTAATTACTAAGTTTACAAATACTCTATATAAAAATATATATAATGTAAACGATAAGTTCGATGGATTCATATATTTACGATGGCAAATTGTTGGTCCTTGACATATTAGGAACGCCCGATATAAAATTCCACCCTGGTTTTTAAGCTGGCTTAATCACACTGCTAGATATAATTAAATCATCTCGAGTGTGACCCAATTCTCCGAGGCGAAAAACAATGCAATTGTTGATCCAAGTAGTTTGCTACTCAATATACAACCATTTAAATCATTTGTGATGAGCTACAATGTAATATAAAAACTGTACTTACATATAATCTATTATATAATTATTATATCTAAATACTGTTAGAAATACATTCAGAAGTGACAAATTTATGTAAAAATTCATACATTGCGCATAAGTGCGATCTAGAATGTTGGCGATTTATCTTATTTATTTATTTCTATTTATCTATAAATTGATTTATTTATTCTATTATTTATCTCTATTTATTTCTTTATCTCTTTCTATTTGAGTCTTTTAAGGTGAATTCTCATAATTTGTCATTATTAGTAGTAATTAATTATTTTGTATTAACGATATTCGATGATATTAATTAGTTAATAAGGTTAACAATATAATAGCTGATCCGTAATAGATTGTTACTATTTTTTTATTGGATATTTATTATTTATAGTGCTATATGGTATTGCCAAGATCTCACTTTTCAAAATATTCAATTTATATAACTGTAAAAGGAGGTTTTCAGTTTATTTGTAAATATACTAAATAAATATGTATGTATTATATAAGTACAATCATGCATTGCCTTACTTTATTAATTTACTAAATCTGAACTGCTAATTGACCTCATGTTAATTCTTCACATGCATAATTAGTAAAGTAGTAGGAAACTGATGAAACCTTCTAGTTTCCTGTTTCCTCTTACTACAAAATATATAATTTTAAATCAGGAAAGCTTCTTCTGAATATCCGGGTAATATTTATTTTTTGACATACATACAAAGTGCTGTTAAATTTACCGAGGGAAAGTAGCTCAAACTGGTTATAAAAACAATGTATTTTTGTACATACATGCATATGGGTTGATTTGGGTCACAATAATTGTATAGTATTAAAAATTTTATCAACCGTCGTAAATAACGATGAAGTGATCATAAAAATAAGTGAAAAATCAAAAAAAATATATAACCCTTAATAAAAAGTCCTCGCTGAAGGATATCACCTGGTTAATTTAGTGTCAATTTTAAGGAACATCTTTATATAAATATTTAAAGCATTAATTAATGAATTATGCACATATTTTAATTTATCATTTCATTTATCATTTATATGTGGGGTCGAGTGTGAGATGAAATACAATCAGATGTTAATGCATCTCAATTTTACACAATATAATCAACATTATTATATAAATATTTTGAATTCTGTACAATAGATTCCAGATATAAAATTACCTATCTTATTTTTTTTATTATTACTTTCAAAGTAATGTCATGAATCGTAATACAAAACTATCACAGGACTTATGTACCAGACAATTAAGTTTTCATTGAATAATGTTTGAGCTACAGGGCGTTATTAAATCAACTTAATATCACCAAATATTTTACAATACCATAATTTTCAACACACTTTCGACTTTACTTCGACTCTATTTCGACTTTCTTCAACTCTATTTGTAACTTTTAGGCAAAATTTCATGATAAAAATGTTGAATATATAAAATGATATTACATCTATTCTTATTTTCCAAAATAAAAATTTAATTTGAAGAAACACCATACCTCGCACCGTGCAATTTGTAATTATTTTCAATTAGTAACAAATTATATTTCTAAAAAGTAATCACTGGTCGCCATGTGGCAATATACTTTGTTTAATACATTTATGCAAATGGACGTCAAGTAATTAGTCCTTGTACATTCAAGGGCTAGTTATAACAAATAAACAAATTTAATTAGAGACTTAACAACAAGTATGTGATGTATGTTCAGTATAAATAGTTAAATGTAAGTATATTTAAAGCGCACCAACAACCATAGTCTTTATTATGAGTTATATAGAGACTAATCACTCCCAACATTTTAAGTAAATAAATTAAGTTTAAGTTTAAATTTTGAAATTTAACAAATTATTTGCAGCATTTGAAAAAAATATGTACAAACCCTACGCCAATGTGTTCGTAAAAGAATGCCCTATCCAAATAATATGTAAAAATATACAGGGTTTATTTGAAGGAGATGCCGAAAGCATCTCACATAGCACAGAACCAAAGAGGGCACTACGGTGTGTTTCTCACCACTACTAATATACAGGGTGTTCCATTAAAAAAAAATTGGCATTTTTTGGGAAAAAACGATAAACTTGGCAACATTGCCAATACTTTTCCGTATCTCTAGTAGTTTCCGAGTTATTTGAGCCGTGCGCTACTTCTGACTAACCCCCACTATATTTTGCTACTAATCAATGCAGAAATGTGTTTACTTTCAAAAGTTATTAAGGTTTACTATACGTAAAGTCAATACTTTTTGCATTGTATTGTATGGGTACTGTTACATAATAAATCCGATTAAAAAATGTCTCTACATCTGTCAATTTTTTACGAAAATCGGAAATATCTCGAAAACTATAAATTTTTGACAATTAATAGTCACCTTATATAAAACTAAACTAGAATTTTATGCAAAATCTAAAAATGTCATAATGTTATAGGGCATTCCATTTGAAAAACTAAAGTTGATATCTGTATCTGAAAAATTTAACATCCTCTGTAGCTATATAAAATTAGTTAAATAAAAAAAGTTTATAAAAAACCAGTAAATTTTTTTATTTACAGTTTTTCTCTATTTTTCATAAGTTCCGAGATAAGGGGGTGGTGAATTATATTTGGGATATCCTGTACATACATTGTCACAGACAATAATAATTGTATAAAGTAGTTTCAAGGGGTTTTAATTGATTTTGGATTATTTAATACGAACGAAACGTGCGGGATGGGTAATCTATAAAGAAGAATTACATATCTATACGTTACTTTTTCCCGTTGCATGTTTACCCTATACCTATATTTCTTTTATTAAAACTATTTGACTACACTACTATATATTCTAATGATAATTGGTGTCATTTTGCTAGAAGCCATCACTGTATTTACATTATATACCTTTAGAGTGACGTTATTAAACATAATATAATGTGCTGCCTACTTATATTTTTACTAATATTCTGTATAATGGCACTTAGTGGTCTAGAGGTAAGAAAAATTTGTTTGAAATAGCAAAATATTAATTCTGGCATTAGAGAAGTATCTGCTGTCCCTAGAAAAATATTTATTAAGTATAAAATGGGCTTTGATTACAAACAGCAAAATTATTGGTTTACAATAATAAAGAAAAGTTAAGAAAAAGTTTCTTTAATGGCAGGCAAGTAGACTGATTCAACAAAACCGTTTTTGGTGTACTAACTAAGCAGTCTACTTGGAGCCTATTTATGGAGATATTTTGTTGGGGATATGCAATTTTTATTTACAGGTAATACAAATTTCTTTCAGTGTACAAAATAATGATACGATGTGTATGGGCAGTATACCAATTTTTGCGTGCATCAGAGAATCAAAGAAGTGCTCACGACATAAAAATTTTTCAAAGGTAAATTTATTTTTCAAATAGGTACATATTTATTAAACTGGAAGCAATGGAAGCATATGTGCAGATTTCGCAACAAGCAGTGGAAACCGCAGTTCATGTTGTTCTGTCAAAGAATAAAGTATGTTTTAGTTTTGTGTCGTTGTAAAGGCCTGCCGAGGCCAAAGTCGAATTCAGTACAAAACCCCATACTATTTCATCGTGGCTGTGGGCGATGAACTCCGGTCTTTGTGGTCGGTTTTCGGTCAGAATATGTAAATAACCAGTGGAGTGTAGCAAGCATATTACACTGAAATAAAGCTTTACACTGAATCTGGCTTAAGAGTAGATTTCTCCCTACTTAGCTATCTAACTGTAAGTTTGGAATGTAATTTTTGGATATATTTCCATGACTATAAAATCACATCTTCAGTTCTATTTAACTTTTCGTCATGCTAGTATTCTTTTGACCTATATGAGTCAAAATCATTGAGGTTAAAGATTTTTTTATTTACCAACTTACAATTATGGCTTTTTGTACCATTTTTTTGCTTTAAAATCAAGTAAGCCTAAGTACTGCATTAGACACTTGAAAACATGCTAAGTTCTTAATTATTTTTGAAAATAACGAAGATATTTACAAAAACTTATTTTGGATATAGGCCAAGGAGCCTATTATCAAGCCACGTTGCAAATTTCACATAGGATATAGGACAAATGTAACACTTTGGTAAGATATAGTGCAAAGCGAAGTTGTCCTCATGTTGAAAATTGGATATAAAACTTGTTAGTATAATGATATACATCAAAACAAATGTAAAAGCATTGAGTAAACCTTCGGGCATTGAGTTAGTAGTATAGTCAAAGCTTCGGAATATAGAGTATTTTACGCACTATAAGAAATGGATAGGTATAAGTAGACCAAAAGGTACTCTTCGTTGATATAGAACCAGAAACACTCCGCATGATCAATTTTTAGAATATAGAGCAAGAATTTACTGAAAAACCACTTTATATCGAATATAATATTTAACTAACTACCTACCTACTGGTAATTCCACGTTAAACTACCTAAATATTGAAAACCCACTTCAAATTTATTCTAACAAACAGGAAGAAGAACGAAGGGTTAATAGTATTAATAGCTACAATTGGCCCCTGTCTATTGAGGCTATTGGCCTATTGAGACCATGCAGCCTAATACTTAAGACAACACTGGTTCTAAATATGTGGTAGCACCACAATAGTTACTTCTTTTTAGGTTACGATGGACTATACAACTAATTTAATCTAATAAAATTAAGACTTTCTTGCTGCATATATGAAATGGCTCATTTCATTTCAAGTTATTCTTCTGATAAATGATGTAGATTGTGTATATATTGACATTAAATCAGCAATTTACAGGATAAGAGAAATTGTTTGGCTCTTATAATTCTAAGGATATTAATTATCCGATTTTATAAATATCTACGTAAGATATGTAAATGTGGGTTTCCATTTGTTGCGTACCAGTGGATACGCGAGAACAGTGCACAATTACGTTTTAAATTACGATACAAAAAAAACCGCAAACGAGCACGATCGATCATTGGTCCATTTTTCACTGTCACATCAAAGAAACTATAGGATACGAAGATGAGTCGCATTTGGATGCGACTGGTGAACAAATCCGTCGCAGGTTCATGCGTGAGCAGAACTCCGATAACTGTTGTTAGTTAATAACTTTGGGAACCAATGTAGAATGGATTTAGAAACTTACCCTGTGAACTAAACTGAGATCCAATACATCCTGGCCATTTCAATAAATTACGAAAACAATATGTCCGGGAGGACATTGCAAAACTAAGTGAAATAATAACAGATTTTAAAAACTCAAAATCAGTTGAATGCATCCTAGTCAAATTTTGTACAATCCACTGACGGGCTGGAAATTTTAATCGGCTAACAAACTTGTTCCACTATACTGCTCCTTGCTTGCGTGTTATACACTTAACAGTTTTGACACCCACAGTCGCCTTTCGTTTATTTTTTTATTATTTTGGACATATTAATAAAAATGTATACAACTGTTGCACTTTACTGCGGTGTGCTCATTACGATTGAAACTGTGAAAAGTTCTGTTCGTATATGAATACGCAGTGATTGCATACGAAAAAAACTGATGTGTTGCACGCGGATACGCAACAACTGGATACTCACCTTAATAGCATTGTCTTTGTATATATTAAGTGACATAATTACAATTAATATACAAATTATCTTCTGCAAAAAGATTATTCAGATCATATTGTGGTATTTTATGGTAACAGCTACAGTTTAATAAACCGGCGACTGACTTGGTAACTATAGTAATGTAACACGAGCATGCAGCAGTCAGTAACGATAAGCGAGATAGTTTCCTTACACATGGCTGCAATTTGTAACATATTTCTATGTAGACTCTGCCCTATGAGTAATATATTTAAATTGTAAATAGATTTTTGTCGTATGGAATAGATTAATAAATTACATATTCGCCGAACAATCAAACTTGGTGCGTATTTTCAAGGATTTTATGTCACATTAAGCCTTCTTTATTTATCATTTGTTAATTGCACGGCAGATTGCTATGTAAGAATTCACGAAACACTTAAATGTACTTTCTTGGGTCTGAAATAATTTTCGTAGAGTTTCATCTATCTACATCAGTTGTTACATATGTTGTAATATGCTTGTTAACAGTAGCACAAATATTAGAAATATCCATAAACGATTAACGCATTTGGAAAATTGAAAGCCTATAAGGAAATTTCGATACAATAATCCTATTATTGCGTACGTAATTTAATTTTAAATGACGAGCCTTCCACAATGTTACTAATTTTGCTTTAACTGAATACAATGTTGCGAGGTCAGGAGGCCTGGAAAGTGTTATACATACTTATCGTTCCCAATGGCCCTAGAAATTGAAAACTGATAACCTGGAGCTATAAATTTACATTTACAAAAAATATTAATCATTTTTAGGTTGTTGTTACAACAAAATAGTTTTCAAAAGAAAACCAGGCTACTTCTACAAAGCTCCAAGTAGATCCCACAAAAAATAATGTAACAACCGATGTAAACGTTGTTAACCTGCTGGGTTGTAGTAATACATAAGAAAATGTAAATAATGTGTGTAGATATACAATAAGTAATCTTAGAACTGATCTTTGTGACTAAATATATCTCACACCACTATAAATTTTGTTACTATTGGCGCAACATTCGAACAAATTAATTCTAATTATAGAAGAAATGATCACCTGAGTAAGTGACAGATACTTATACTATTACTATAGGTATTATAGGTAAACTACTACAGAAGCAGATAATTATGTAAACAAAATGTGCTTTGTATACAAAAGAGGTAACCATAGGTATTTCTAGCTATCATATACCTATCCAAAAGACAAAAAAATGAGTATCTAATTGCAATAACTACATAATACAGGCAATTTCTTTACCATGATTTAAATTCATTAATACTGAATTTTCTTATTTTGCTGCTTCTACTTAAATAGTCCTTATGTAAATGTAAAATCTCTTCATTTGTTTCTATTTTAAATAAGATTAGCTACTGTACCAACATCTACAGCCAACCATAGTTATAGTATCACGGAAAATTAATATGAATACCTGCATATAATTATAATAACAACTAATTCAGCAGTAGGTCTAAAGAAATATGCATATTTTGTTTATCTTTACTAATATATGGCTAATATATGGCTTTATATACTTATGGCTAAACTCTAAAAGCCCACGCAGAAATTCGGGAGGAAACTAGAAGAAATGAAAATTAGATACGTAGGTATCTATATATTTTTATTTAACACTTAAAAGGCTGTTTTAACGGAGAGATCATGCAGAAAAAATCTATTTGCGTTTGGTTCTATTAATGATTTCTCAATTTTTATAAACATCGTTACCTAATTGAACTATAATTACCTACCAGTATTTAGTTTCAATAGTATGTTGTTATAGTGTTATAAGCACGTTTCGAGAAAACAAGTTTATTTTAAAATAAATATTCATGGAATGGTACCTAAAATTTGGCAAGCAAATAATAGCCATTCTCCACGATAACTACAGTGCGTTATTGTAAATAAAACTAGAAAATTTCCATACCCTGCTGACTTTCCTAGATCGAGGTGGTCTAGCCGTGTCTGCACTCATTGTTATTATTAGGTAACAAATCTATTAGGGGAGTTTGAAAAAGCGCGCGACGCACTGTCGTCGGATTATCACTAACTTTATATCACAATTATTTTTCATCCGGTACTTCACACACACATCAAACTCTCGATGGGGTAGCCGATTTGAAAAACGACCAAAACATGACTGAATACACCCATTTCACTAAAATCCACGTGGTAAAACGTTCCGCAGAAGTTACTTTTCAACTGCTCGCTCACGCCTCGATGTTGTTGTAAATATAAATTCACTAGATATAAGTGACGTCACTTTGTGACCGACATATGCTCCCATCCTGTCGATCAACTCGTCGCCAATTTTCTCATAATCCCACAGTTTATGGTAGTTCCTCAAATCCCTTGCAAACGATTCTCCATTATTGTATATGTTTACTGTCAATAAATGTTAATATTATTATTCTTTGTGTTCCGGACAATTAATACCCTAGTAAATATTATCAACTTCGTTAAATATTAACTTCATAAATAGACTGCGATAATGGAAGTAGTAAATTATAAATGAATAGCAGTAATTAATTTCTAATGGCGTATTTTACCGTATTGTACTAAACCCAAAATCAATTCCAGAAATGTGGATGAAAGTGGATTCATTATAAATTATTCATTCACTTTGAAATATCCCGTACCGCAAAATAGTAGGTATATAATATAGGTACTATTAAACTATCACTCCTATTGTAATACCTTGTATGTTTTTAAATTTACAAAATAAGGCACCCAATATATCTAAAATAGTTATAGTTAGGTACTAATTTAACTTTACTTAAGTAGAACATCACAAGTTTGTAAAAATAGTAACACGCAATATAGTTTACGACTCTTTTTATTAGAAAATCGATATACTTATTGTAACTTTGTATTACTTTGTAGATATGAGTAATGAAATTAAAAATGTAGGTACCATGTAACTTATAAGGTCCTTCAAATTCAATCCAGTGCATTAGAAATCATGTCTGACTTTTTTCGTTTTTCAATTGAAAATAGATACTATACCAATTATTTATCTTTTATATAGTGGTATTTATCATTTTACTTTGTATAATGTTTCGTATACCTACTGACCATAATTATTAAGTTTGAACATTTTTAAATACGAACCTGTATTTGTCATGAACCTTTTTGCATAAAAATGGGTTAGTAATGTTGAGACAGTAAATTTGATACTAAACACTGGTAGTTTTTCTACCAAACGTAAAATTTGAAAAAAACGTTAAATTTGTTAGAAAATTCAGATATTAGGCACATTTTCACTTTTACTTAAAAAAATCGTTCTAATACTTACATTATATATTACAAGAAATACATCAGTCTCCGCGTGAGTATAAAATAGACTTTATAAAATAGCTGTTTGTGCAATAAGTTAGGAAAAGTGTTTTTTTTCCGCATCAAGCGTAGGTTTTTTAAATACGCCATATGCGGAAAAGACCATATTCCTACAAGTTGGAGACATGATTTTTTTAGTAGTGTTTTGAAAATAGCTCAAATAACTATATTTATCATAATTTTTTATTGAAAATTGTGAATTTTGAAAATGTGAATCAATAATCCTGAGGGAATGTTGATATAGACACGAGTTTGTTTATTAGGTTTTCGTTTCGTTAATATTATTGTGTCAATGATTTATGAAAACTGTCCGTATATTCTGCTTCAAATGATAATATGGAAGATGATATTATAGAAGAATCAGCAAAAATAGCTATTGAATCATTATTGCCCACAAAATCCAAAGATAAATTTGAAAAAACGTATGACTTATTAGAAGATTGGATTCATCAAAAGGAAGTAGGTAGCTATCACTGAGACAGTTCTACTATTATAGTCTATTTTGAAAAAAATCCAGAGTATACCAGAGTTCCATGCAGTGAAATCTTTACGCAATGATAAGAACAATATTGGCAGTGAAAAAGACTATTGACAAAGAAATTCCCAAGTTTAAGTGCTTTCTTTAAACGTAAATCGGTAAGATATAGATCCAGGAAGTCTAGTGTACGTATTAAGAAAATCAGAAGTTAAAAAATTTTTGAAAGAAGCAGATGATAAAACCTACTTGATGATGAAGGTAAAGTGTAATTTTCACATTTCTCTCCAAATATTGAAATTATTTCTTATTTTAGATAGTGTTGGTTGTTGCTATCAGTGGAGCATGCCGTCAGAAGTACTGACATTTCTTCAACTTGAACATATAAAAGACATGGGAGAATATATATTGATAGAGATTTCCAACACTAAGACGAACGTGAGAAGAGAATTTACTATTTCTACGGGAACATCGAAGGAGTCAATCTTGTCGAAATGTTTCGAAAGGTTTCCTCTTTTCGCCTGTCACCAATTGAACATTCAAGATTCTTCCTAGGATATAGAAATGGAAAATGTACAAGACAATGCGTTGATATAAATACTATAGGGGGTTTCCCTAAAAAAAATTGCAGAATTTTTGGAATTGCGGGCGGCTGGGAATTACACCGGCCACTGTTTCCGGAGAACGTCTGCTATGATACTGGCTGATGCAGGAGCAGACATCTCCATCTTAAAAGTCATGATGGATGGAAAGCAACGAACGTGGCAGAAGGATATATAGAGAATTCCGTTTAACAAAAACTTGAACTCTAGCCTCAAGAATATTGGGTCAAGAGAGATCAATATAAATACAAACTCGGCCTCTACTTCATCAAATACATACGCAGGGCTTTCCATAAGTAATTGTAAAAAAGTTATAGTTAAAATTTATAATAATGATAAGAAATGATTTAACTTGACAGTAAATGAATAGCTAGTTCAAGAATTAGGATGTATTTTTTGCATATGCAGGAAAATTTTTCCCGCACTAGTCAGGAAAAATCGAACTTTTCCTTCAGATTAGTTACTAAATGTACAATTTTTCAAAACACTATTAAAAAAACACTTTTTTATTACACCTGCATCATAATCCCTCATTTAAAATACTAAAAAGCATGCATAAGCGTATCATTATCGCACGCATATTTTAAAGGACGCTAGGCAACAACTGCAATTAACTAAATTTGTTAAATATTTATTTGTTAATTTACATAAACAGAAATTATCAACTATTGTAAACAAAATTATTTCAAGTATAGGTAAATGTTAAATGTACAATTATTCTCAAAAATTTCGCACCCACTTTTTCTAACCAATCACATACTTTCATATTTATTTATTTGGAGATGCCGAAAACAACTACTCCACGGACAATATGCCCCCGATTAGCGTTGCATTACATCAACATCATCCATGGAGATGTTGATGTAATGCAACGCCAGTCGGGCGTATTGCCCGTGGAGTAGTTGTTTTCGGCATCTCCAAATAAATAAATAAGTAGGATTGTCTTCCTCAAAGACAATAGAGGTCGCTGTAATGGCATCTGCAGAAAAGCAGATCGTTATCTATCTGTCAATTAAACAATAATAATTGTCAGACAGGTAGGTAATAGCAAAGACCCAAAGAGGGCACTACGGTGTATTTCACTGTATCTCGCCACTACAAATACACTTTCATTTTGAATCATAACCACGGCAACGAAAAAAATTTCCGGAAATATTCATCCTCCCACAACTTCCCACAACACTACATTGGAAATTTTTTGTCATTTTATATGTCACAATAATGACGCGGAAATATTAGAGTAGCTTTCAAATTTAATGTTATTTATCGACGCAAAAATTTGGTGCACAAAGTAATATGTTAATGTTAATATTTATTTATTTTTATTTTTAGTTTGAATTTTTTTCATGTGTGATAAAAATGTTCAATATTTCTAAAATTTTAATAGATTCGAAATTTTCTTACCGAATCCCCCTTGTGATTGAATTAATAAAGGAAATTTTTCCTCAGTCACGAATATCTGAAGAAAATTATCCCTCGTCTGCGACTCGGGATAATTTTGAAAATATTCGTGTTCTCAGAAAAATTTCCAAAAATAGTTCAATCACTAGGGAGATTACAAGTGAAAATTTCGCACCTACTTTTTCTAACCAATCACATATTTTCATTTTTTAATCATTACCATGGCAACGAAAAAAAATTCCGGAAATATTCATCCTACTTCAAATTCCCACAAAATTACACTGGAAATTTTTCTGTCTTGTTAAATGTCACAATAATGACGCGGGAATATCAGAGTAGCTTTCGAATTTAATACTATTTGTCGATACAAAAAAGCATGTTTGGTGCACAAAGTGATGTGTTAATGTTAATATTTATTTATTTTTATTTTTAGTTTGAATTTTTTTCATTTGTGAAGAAAAATTCCAATATTTCTAAAATTTTTATAGGTTTAAAATTTTCTTACCGAATCCTCCTTGTGATTGAATTAATACAGGAAATATTTTCTCGGTCACGAATATTTTAAGAAAATTATCCCTCGTCTGCGATTGGAGATAATTTTCAAATTATTCGTAGCCTCAGAGAAATTTCCGAAAATAATGCAGTCACTAAGGCGATTACAAGTTATAATTAAATTCAGTAAACTGTTAAACAAACTTTGACAATACTTACTTGAAAACGTCAAGTAGGTAATGTATCAAAATTTGACAAAAATTGAATTGATTTTATTTTAATTTATTAGCTTTATTTAGCCCAAAACCTGATGCAGGGTCAATAAGCAAAATTCTATATATACATACCGTGTTTATTCCATTGTTTTTGGAAATATGTTTAATTATAAGACCATGAAGACAATACCTACTTAGTTCCATACATATCATCAAAATTAAAATCCCATTTAAAATTCTGTTGCACACATGCTTAATTTCGTACACGCTCTATATGTAGCTCCGAAAATGTGGTATTAAATTGATTTAATAAATAAGTAGGTACAGCAAATACGTTCTTGGTCCATTAACACTATTATCAAAGTTTAAATATGTATTTTAACTATATGGCATTAATGATAATGTCTGTATGTCTCTAATAACAACTCCACTTATTTGTAATGTAATTATTATCATTAATATCATTGAATTTATAGCACTGCACCAGATCGCAGAATTTTATAGAAAATTATGTTCAATCGAAAAGTCATCTGGTTTGCGTGATTGAATACATACATGTTAAAATATGACTTCTCAAATTTACAAAATACATGAATGTGTTCTCTTCAATAAAGTTGAGATGATGCTGGCGATAGAACAAAACTATAGAATCGTATTAAATCCAAATGTAATGCTTTGTTTAATGATGAAATATAAAACAATGAGGTATACTTATACTAACTGCCCACATTCGCCTCAATTTTGTTTTAATAAAGTCCGACACTAACTAAAAATTTAGAGTTTTATTGAACTACAGCAACGTGACATAACAATATCGCCATCTACAGTTTAAAATATGAACAATTATATAACTATTGCAGACTGCAGAACATAGGATGTCCAATTATTTGCCTTGACTGAACAGACACAGGCGACCTTACGCAGCCTTTGAATTTGAGCAAAGCCTCAACCTCTAACTCATATATGGGCAACCCCCGGCCCCCGGGCCGCATCCTGCCCTCCACCAGCTTCAATCCGGCCCGCGAGAGATTCAGAAAATTCAAATAACGATATCAATTCAAATCGATAAAGTAATCTTAAAGCTTTTCAAAACAAAATTCGCTTGTGGGAAACACAAATGAGAAGTAAAAACTGCTTTATCCAGTAACGAAAACATTGAATACGGTCGCTATGCTGAAGAACTGGAACTACTGTCAGAGCAATTCACTGCTCGATTTTCTGATTTTACGAATATGGATAGCACTTGCAATATTTTTGCAAATCCTTGTAAGTGTAATGTGGAAGATGCTCCGCTTTACCTACAAATGGAGTTGATCGAGCTTCAAGAAGCTTCATATTTGAAGTCTAAATTTGATTATGTGGAACTAAGCGAATTTTACAGAACATGTTTTTCCGAAGAAAGGTATCCACAGCTGAGAGTTTTCGCACGAAAAATAATTTGCACATTCGGAAGCACGTATAAATGTGAGCAGCTTTTTTCAATCATGAAAATTAATAAAAATTAGCATCGTACTCGGTTACAGATGTTAATTAAGAAAACACTTTGCGCCTATGTACTACTGATATTGACCCCAATATTGATCATCTTGTTTCTCAGCTTCAAACTCAAGTATCTCATTAATTTTCATTTGATTTTTCTATCTTTTTTTATTGATTTGCTTTTTATATGTTTAATTATGCTATTATAATTAATAAATAAAAAAATGTGTGCATTTTTGTGGCTTTTTTTATTCACTACTACCTACTTATTTCTTGCCTACGGCCCGCGACCTGATTAAGTCCCGAAATTACGCCCTCAGCTAAGCAAAGGTTGTCCATACCTGCTCTAACTAAACTTTTTATAGCACCTTATGAACTTATCTAAATTCTAAAGAACTGATGCCAAAGTTCAATGTGAAATTGAATTTCCATTTGGGTCGCTACAGATAAAGAAATAATATTATCAGTTATCAATTACTTAAGTGAATGGATTGTATATTGTATCCATAAATTGTATCAATAGTTTATTAGTGAATAGGTCCAATGAATCACGTCTTCATTGCATTGCAATCCACATTATGTAATTTTTTTCATATATCATAAACTTCCACAAACCTACATAGCATTAAAATAGGTATACTGTATAAATTGCAATCAATTTCTACGAGAGATTGAGTGGTATGAATAAAAACGAAGTACCTGCTACTACTACAGAGTATTAGTATATTCTACGTAGTATTTACTTCAAAACGAAGGATTTACTAATTTCCGGTAGCATCTACTTTACTTGACATATACTTCATATTATGGAGTATCTACTTAACAAGTGTAGTACATTCTTTGAAATGTGTAGTACTTACTTCCGTCACACAAACGCCGCACGCCGGGCCCTGGCTAACGAGATAAGATATGTTTAAAAGTTTTTGGGAAACGGTTTCAGTTTTGTATGTATTTATAACATCAACACTCCTTTAAGATGTCTTTGGATGAAGGAAATGTGATAAAATAGTAACGAGCAACGAGAAAGTAACGTTTTCCCTACTAACCCTAGATGAAAAATATAAAATATAAACATAAAACATTCTAAATTGATAGTACTTAATTGTTTACCTAAATATTTGACGGTATAGGGTATCATCGTCGTAGGGTCTTCTTGTAGTAAAAATTTTATTTCTACGTATTTGAGCCATTTTTAAAATAAGCACTTTGTAGCACGCACGGTGAAGCTGCTATGATATCAACTTCGCTAATGACGGAGCAAATACTTTATTTGTTGTTAAAATCGAAGTATCTACCAGTAAAAAGTAGATACTTTAAGTCGTAGTACGTGCTACTATAATATTTAGGAGAATGCTATTTATTTTTAACATTTCCGGAAAAATAGAAGGAAGTACTTCGAAATGTAGTATCTACTTAGATTTGAAGTAAATACTACGTAGAATATACTAATACTTGTAGTAGTAGCAGGTACTTTGTTTTTATTCATACCACCCATTGTATAGAATATTATAAATTAAATATAGGGATCTTTTTTATCATCACAAATTATTTAATTTTCTTAGATATTCACTTTTACACCTTAAAAATGGCGTAGCAGGTAATGAAACTGCAGTAAAATTTCCTATAACCTGTTTGTCTTATTATTTTGGCATTTAAATCACGCTTGCATAGATGGTAATGTGATAAGATAAAAAGTTTTCTAAAGAACTACCCACCCGTGAGAACCATCATGTAAGACAGTACACTAAGTAAAATTTTGCGTGCATACAATGCAATGTTTTGATGGTCTTGTTTGTAGTGCGCGATCAGCCAAATTCTTTGAGTCGGAACATAGAGTCGTAGAAAATAGTATCACAAATTAATTTGTCTATATGAATATTAAGTATTTTGATAGTAGATTTAATAATTGATACATAAAAATAAATTATCAATTTTTATGGTTTGCTAAATACGACTGCATGGGTTTTCATTCCAACTATTTAAAATTAAAAGCTATGATACGTCCTTTCGTCTGTTTATGTGGGGTACCTTGGAAAAGCGTGGTACGAAAAGCTTTAAAATGTTATTGCTGGAAATCCATTATTTAACTATAATAACCATACCGTTATAAAATTAAAATAAAAACATGTAATGATAGGTACCTAATGACCAAAAATTAGATAAAAGGGTTATGGTATCGCGTAGATTAACATAACAGATAAACATGACTATGATATCTTGCTATCTATATTATAACTCAGTTATGATAAAACATGATACTTAGTTTCTTTCCTTTTACCAATTAGAACCGTTCTGAAGAGTCCAAGTATACGTCTTGCACATGTTCCTTTTAAAAATGTCTTTTATTTTATGGTAGAACTGTTTCAGAACCGTTCTGTGTTAATTTACCCGGTACATCTTACACTTAAAAGGAAAACGACTAATGTCATGTTATCTGTATATAATCATAGGAAGAACGTGGGCTATCTACCAATCCACTTTTACAGCGAAAATTTCACACCTCTACTTTAAAACCAATAAGAAGCCTTTATTTTGACTCTTCACCATGGCAACCAGAAAAATTTCCGGAAATTTTTTCGAGGCGAGGTGATAATTAAGTAGACATTTTTTGACAGTTGAGAAGGTAAACATATATGATCTACACATTGCCATCTTTTTCTTTACAACCACTTTCTTACTTTACACTTTACAACCACGCGATTTTCTTTACCAAATCGATGAAATGGTGGTTAGCAGCGAACCAACAAACACAGTAAAAAGTAAGGAACCAACTTATGTTTTTTTTGTGCGGAAAAAAATTATAACATGGATCGAAATACTCCAATCTCTGAACTTGCTTCAATTATAAAAAGCTGGGCTGTTACAACATGCGTAAACAAAATGGAGAGGAATACAAAGAATACACTGTTAAAACCCTCTGGGAGGTCACGCCGAGTCTACTGATTGAGAAATATTTTAAGGAGTATGGAATAAAAATAAATCCATTTGAGCAAATTGAATTTAAACCAGCGCGCGATGCAAGAAATACAAAACGAAGAGAATTACAAGGTTGTGAAAATAAACGTTTGGAGGAATCATCCAAAGTGATAAGTGTAGATTGCCTTTCATTTGTGTTGCATCCAAAGTGTACATTAAAAATGAACGATGAAACAAATCGACCCTCTACCTATTTTTGATGAAAGAGATGTGCCGTGAACCGATGATTCATCCAAAGTGAAGGCTCAGTGAAAAATGTAAATATGATAAGTTCATTTTCGCCGCTACTTCACTTTTTAGTTTTAGTACAGCCGCCAGTGCGATTGTTTGTTTGTGGCTATTATAAATAAATATTTAAATCAATTATATTATATTATAAACTTGTTCTTGGCATTCAAGTGGCAAGATAAGCACATAGAATTGTTTATTGAAACATACCAGCATAACGAGTGCTTGTGGAATACCAAAAGCAGCGATTACAGCAAATCAAATTTACGGGAAAAAGCGTATTCCTCAATGTTCACTGGTTTTAATTTGTCAGATTTAAATTTTCATTTATCAGTCCACTTGAAACTAAGTCAATGACTTATGGGCTTAAGATTTTTATTTTTTCTGGAACGAGACATCCTGCCGTTCGGTACCACAAGTTGTTGCACCAAACACGAAATGACGAAATTCTTAGGAACAGTGAATAGTGACAGAGGTGAAACCACAAAACTGGATGAAAATATGTAAACAAGGATGATCACTCCGGATGATTTCACTCTGGATGTACATCAAAAGTGATACAGTGTAAATCCCGCTTAATCTGCAAATTTCCTACCTTTCAATTAATTGAAAAAGTTGATCACTAGTTGTGATGAAGAATCCCCCGAAGGATTTCAGAAAAAGGTTTTTTTTCTCTATCCTATGAACTTGCTTGGAGAGGAGGCGAAGGCGCACGAGCACAGATGGACTTTTTTAAAGAAGAATTACACATAAACGGTGAATATACTGGCAGAATTGAATACAATCCTGTATTTGCAAAAACCACACAAGGGGGCGATAAAAAGTGTGCCGATCCCAAATGGTTAGTCAAAAACAATTCCAACTTAAGCTTATGTCCTGTAAGACTGTTTCTAAAATTTAAAAAAAAAACGAGGAGAGACACTATGCCAACGACATTTTCTGACAGTCAATCGATATTGAAAACAAACTGGAAAATGGTATAAAAACAGTACCGTAGGACCAAACCAGATCTCGGTGTGGACTAAAAATCAAGTACTAACTACAAGTGGGACTCAAAGAGTGACAAGAAAATAACAAACCATTCATTAAGAGCCACGGCGGTTTCTAAATTGGCCAAAAGCGACGTGTCAGAAGAAAACTTAATAAAAATTACAGGCCATTCGAATGCGAAATCCCTTTCCAGCTATCTACATGTGGATAAAAAACGCCATAGATATATAATCGAAAAAATGCGAGACACGAACGATCCAGACATTTCCAGTTTCGCTGCACTTTTGATGATTCAGCGAATGTTGATTATGTTCTCCAAACATATAGATCAATGACATTTGATTCACACTGCTACTGAAACAGCTCACTGAAAGAATATTGCGATAGAAACGCGAGATGGAAATAGAAATTGCGAGATGGAAACGCTCAATATTTCGTTATTCAACCATATTCATCTTTATAAAATAAAGCACAGGGTTTCTCCCATAAAACATTAATGTGCTACTAGTTCAAAAGTAGATTATACATGTTGAAGTAATAATAACTCACAAAAATCGCTACCGTGACACGTAAAAACTGAGAAAACAAAGAACGATCGAGCATTCAATTGCTTCCCAATGTTTATTCCTTTGTTCGTATCACGCGTTGTGCGTCGTGAAGCGAATGAATTATTAACGAGCACGGGTTTATCAACGTGGAAGAAACACAAAAGAGAACGCAAATAGCCAACGTCGGTGGGTAGAGTGATCAGCTGATTAGGAAATCTTGTCATCTACATAACTTATTTTCAATAATTGGTAATATTATTAAGTATTATAAGTACTAAAGAATTGTCTTTACCAATAATGTCAGTGCCTATGATAGGTAGGTACCACTCGTATTCATGAGGATTCATTTTAACATAAATTTGTAAATGCTCATTCTAATCTTTAATTCAGCAAAAAAATATCTAATTTATGGAAAAAATCGGGTTGATATTTAGTTTAGATGCCCGTATGGCCTATTATTATCTTATTATGAATGTCGTCAATGCAACAATTTACTAGTAGATTAGTGTTAGTGCATTTCTTTGTGGAACGGTAAGAAAAATATGGGTAAAATCTATGAATGTACCTACTACAAAAATAAGTGTGGTCGTTGATGATGAAGACAAGGTTGTCCTGCTCCAACACGTGTCATCAAACTCCTATTTTCCTTGCACACCTTTTTGACCATGATTCCAAATCAAACAAAGTTCATAACTAGTAGGATAAAGTGGATACTCGAAGCGGATAGTTCTTTATGAAACATCGTGAAAATAATTGTTTTGAAAAAAACATTGGTCTCATTTAGATGTTCCGAGAAATAGATAGAAAACACTCTATATAATAGTATTTTGGCTTATTAGGCCTCCCTTTTCTAAGAAGGGCGAAAGTGTAAAATCTATCTGATCATTCGTAGTAGGTACAAGGATTTATAATTAAAGATTTTTTAATTTCTAATTGGTCTAACAGATCTAAGCGCTTTCCTTTCTTTTCACGATGCAGGACCTTTACATTTTTCTGATCTATAAAATGATTGTTTTCTATACAATGCGTCGAAAATCCTGAATTTTTTGCGTTATTTAATATAGATTTTTTATGTTATTTTACTCTAGTTTCAATACTTCTACCGGTTTGACCCACATACACTGGTAGGACCGGGTCGATCCATGGTAGGACCCACGTACACTTTCGCTCGCGGTAGGATCAATCGGGGGTACCTACATATTTATTAAATAAGGTAGGTATAAATATTAAATATGTGTTTTAAGCATTTTTGCATAGTAATAATTTATGGACACATGGAAAGCACTTCTTTAATTAATTGTCCATATATAACAGATTCAGTAAAATAAGCGAAAACAGATAAAGATATTTTTTTGGAAAATTCCCAAAAACTATACAAACTTTAGAGAGGTTTGTGGAGAAGAAGTACCATCCCTCGGATAGGAAGAAATAGTCTGATAAATAAGAACAATTTATTTAATCGGTCCAAACTTCTCTTAGACTGGAATTGGTATTATGGTATCCAGCTATATGTAGCCTAATGTTTCTTTCCATTTTGTTTTAAATGATATTAAATTAAGTATTATCCGTATTTTCAGATTAGGTAGGTAATTCCAAAGACTGCTGGTATTCTAAATAAGGTTATCCCTCAATGAGGATACTAAGAAACAGGTTTTACTAAAACTAGTCGGGTAAATATACAAGTATTACCAATAGTAGTAAGAGTCCTATGACTCTTGCTACTGCAGAGGCCTATGTACACAAATTAAGTCAAAATATGTATTCTTCTGACTATATAAGCGGTACCTATATACCACAGACAAGCGCTAAACTATAAGGCAAATATTTTAATAAGAATCAAAATGCATGAAAACTATAAGGAAATGAGTCACCCGCATAGAATATGTCATCTATTTCTCAAAGAAATTTTAATGAATTATGGAAAGCACCAATATAAATATTCAAAAAGGTCTTGAAAATGTATGTCAAAACTACAGTACAGTATAATAGCCGTTACATTTTTGCTGATTGAGAAAAATATGACCTTGTCCATCCATAGGTATATAATGTGTTTCGCCTGGCGCCTGGAAAATACTCAGTTTTAGTAGAATTTTAATCATGAAACTGCTTGTTTTAAAAAAGTCCCATAAAGTCGACATAAAAAAGTCAAACAATTGCATAACGCATATTGACATGACCGGTATTGACACTGACCCCACAGCAACCACCTTGATTGTTAAATAAATAATCTATCATACAAGAGAAAACAACACTTTTTACTTTTTTTCTTTACAAAAATTACGGCGATCCATCAAACTGTGGTCACTTGCCCGGAAGGACCTCCACGAGAAGTTTTCCAGGGCTTGCCTATGTTTTGTCCTAAGGAACGATTTTTTGGCAAGAAGATATCCCTATCTCCGATGAGCAAGAATAATAAATGAAACATACAGCCAGTGCAGCATGAACACAGATTAGTAATTTTCCTAACATAATTACCACTTTTACCTGACAAAATGGAACACAGCAATGGATGTGAAATGGGAGCTGAAGTAGCCTTAATTTTTGAGTCCTCAGGGCGCTTTGAAATTCCCAATTCCCTGTATAGGTATTAATGGTACCATAAATTAATTTTCTCATAATTTATAAGATGTCAATAAGTCTTATTCTAGCGTTGTGCGGCAAAAAATAAACAGATAAATGTTTATCAGACGGAAGTTTAACACTATTACCCAAATACAACAACTTGGTATGAAGCCTATTATAACACAATTTATTGCTTGTTTGACTTTGGAATGTGATTATGACTAATTTATTGATATCAACAGAGAATATACAAGTAGTTTTGGATATATATTCCTCGGTTTAGAGCAACATTTATGTTGTAATTTAAGGATCTCGTAAACCTTATTCAGATTTAATGTTGAACAAGTAAAAAAAATTAAAAAAGCCTATTCTGAATGCTTTATTTATGGTTTTATTAGGTATTAGGTCTAGTGTATTTTTAAAGTATTTAATTGTAATTTAAGTATTTAAAAGTAACTGCAGTACGTAGAACAAGGACAGTAACACATGACTTTAATCAGTGGCGTCCTGGTTAGGTCTCCTGTTTACAAGGCAGTAGCTAGAAAATGGTCGTTCTTCAAGATAAAAATATTATAATTAAAATTGGATCGAGGGCTTCAATATGTTAAGTACGGGCTATCGATTAAGTTGGGAACTCAATTAATATATTATCGTAAATATTATTTTCATTTGTTCTATATATCATATTTATATTTTGTTTTTTTTTGTTTTCTTTTTGCAATAAATGTTCTTTTAATATACAAATACTTTCAAGTTTCCCCGTAATATCAAATTATTTAACAATACGCATAATAATAAATAGAGGCCGTGAGCCACGTGACGAATTTTTTTATTTAAACTTCAGAGGCCTAACATCACTTTCATTCACAATCACAATTCATTGGTATGCAACCATGTATACACAGAACTGACTGAATAATAATAATAGTATTTTATTTGCAGCCTAGATCAGTACTAGTCACATGTGACCGGTCCAGACTGAAGTCACGACCATATTTTGCAAATAGGGTTGCCACCCGTCCTCAATTTGAAACAACGTCCTGTATTTGACGTCTCTTATTTCAGTAATTTGTGGTGTGGGTCTCTTGTCCTGCGTCCTGTCGAGACCTCTCGCAGGACGTGAAATGTCCTGAATTTCAGACATTTTACTGAATCACTTACAAATTTGTAATATATCTAATGTAATCTGTTTTAGACTGGTTCACTTCCGGTACTAAAAGTAACTGTTAAAATTTAAACAGGACAATATTTTCGTAGGTATACCTACATTGAATAATTTAAAACAATTTAATTTTATAACTGGAACAATACTATAAAATCAAAAACAACTTTGTATACTATGAAATAGCTTTGCATTAAAAATAATTCCTTCAAATAATTTCCATGATATTTGAAATGTATAGAATAAATTTATCAATATGTAAATACATTATTTTGTAAAATACTTTACAGTTATTTTAAGTTATTTTAGGCAGTCATTTTAATAGTAGGTACTTATTATACAAGGACTATACAGGGTGCCAAACATTATAATGTGTTTCTCCATATATTTAAAAAACATATTTTTAATTAAATTATTTTACCACTTCGCACGAAAATGGATTCAATAATTATTAATTGTAATCCAAACTCGATCAGTTAAGTATTCGCATTAAATTCCTGCAAATCTACATGCAAACATATTTATTTTCTATACAAAAAAATTATAAGGATCTGATTACTTTATTGGCGAGACTTTTATGTACACCCTGTATAAAAAATTGTCAAAAAATATACTTTTAGGGCGTCCATCTATTACATTTTAGTAAACTGAGTTTACAATTAAAATCTATTTAAAAATTAACTTTTTTTTATTGGTGCCCCATTTATTTAAAGCACGCCTGAGCGAAAGTTTAAATCGAACTTTCAAAAACGCGAGTTTTTTAAAGTTACCATGGCAACATTAAAAACCCAAGAAACGTGAAGTCTAAATGACAATTTTTTGATTATTGATCTGACAGGAGTACAGGTGACAGCAATTAATCTTTTATGACAAATCGAAAATTAATTTCTGTTTTTCTCATTTCGATGACAACGAAAGGACTGACGTCACAACGAATTCAACCATTTTACATTATTAGTTCTTATATCCATTTTTTGTAATAATAATACCAGTATTTATAATTTCAAAGTGCACCAATAAAAAAAATTGCGTAAAGTACTCGTGGATAACTGCGCGTATTTAAAACACTTGTATATTTCGAGGACTCCGGCTCGAAAAATCGCGCGTGCTTTAAAGACCATTTTATCCACCTATTACTTTAATATACTATTTCCTATGCAATCATACTCAGTCAAAAAGAAGGGATATACCTAATTGACGGATTTTCAGTAATAGGTACCCTCTTTTCAGTAGGCCCTCTTGAAAAATATCTTCTTTAAATACCCGAAAATAACATATTTCAAAAATCAAGACTCTAATTTTAATAAAATCATTTACCATACAGATAAAATAAAATGTTTTATATTTGAATTATTTTAGTTCAGAACACAACTTGTTCCAAACATATATGTCGAACACCATGATCGGACTATTTTATGATCGAATTAAAATAGAAGTAGGTATAGGTAATTGCTTAGAGTAAAGCATTTCTAAAACAAAGTGCTGCGTACAAACAAACGAAAGCAAAAGCAAGAGACCACAACCTTAAATATTTGTTTAATGCATCAGATAACAAGTTATGAAAAAGTTCTATGTCCGTTGCTTGCGGCGAGGAAGAATTTTCTAAAATTATGTAGAACAGTCGAACATATCATAATTGTCATAAAACATTCGTAAAACCCAAAAACAATGAAATACATTGTAAGACATTTTCTTTAAATGCATATTTTTCCTCAAAAACGTGAATTAAAGATTCCAATGTAGAAATGTAAGTAGGTACACAAAAATGTACAAATGTGTACAGAAATTGAAGTAGAAAACCCATATATTAAATAGCTATCCATAGAGCTGCAAAAATTGTGGTAAGTAGGTACACAAAAATGTACAAATGTGTACAGAAATTGAAGTAGAAAACCCATATATTAAATAGCTATCCATAGAGCTGCAAAAATTGTGATTGGATCGTTTTTCTGGTTTCTAGAGCAAATTGCACTGCAGTTATTTTAGACTACCTATTCTCTGCGTTGCTTTTAATCTTTAATTGCGGCTCAGACATTGGTTAAATTTAGGCCGAAATATGGAACTCAACAAAAATGGTCGACGGTGTAGGTACTTGGATAATGGATAGAAAAACAAATAAAAATTAAAAATATTTTATATTTCTTAATAATAAATTAATAACATAACAGAACATGGCAATGATCCAATGGTAGGTACCTATAAAATAAGGTCCGTACCTATATCTTACAGCAGACCGAAATCAGTTGACCGAGGTGTTGTATTCATTAGATCATTGCCTTCATGGATTGATAAAAAGACTAGTTTATGAGAGCAATGTGGTCACACGAGATTAAAAATGAATTACACGACTTGTTTTGCTGGCGAAAGTATAAAAAGTCAATGTGGTAACTTATACCTATACCTACTACGAAAAATAACAACTTGGTCTTTGAGTGTAGGTATAAAATCAAGAGTTCTACAAATATATTCTATATTCTCTTCTATAATTTCTATATTTAAGAAATTAAATAATGTTCATTAATTAATGTTAATTCATTTTTAGGACTTCTATATAAACGACAAAAATAAACGTTTTCAATATCAAATTATATAAGAAATATTATACTTTCATTTCAGTTATTAAAATATCATAGCAGTAAAATAAATATTTCGAAAACAAAAGAAAATTAATTATAGGTACATTTTTGACTTTATGCATAAGAACCCTTAAAATTATCTAAATTATGAAAGTGAACAAAACTTCTAAGGTGGCACAGCAGGTTATAAATATATATATTTCTTATGCATGATATTATAGAGGAAGTAACATTTTGAGTATAAAAAGGTAAGGGATTACCCACTTTATAAGTAGGTATAATATATTTTCTCTGAAATATGAACTCTCTGAATTAGGTAGGTACCTATTTATGAACAAAGGATACGTAGAAGAACATCAACGGACTAACAGGACTTCACATAATATAAAGCGAGCCGCAGAATTATAAAAATATATTATATATTATCTTTATCTGTATTATTAAATTCATGAAATACACTTCATTGCAATGTGGATAGGTATAAACTACACATGGTTAATCTGAGTAAACTACCGCTATTTCTTTTAAATATGGCACCGACAACATATGATTCCTTTTAAATTTCAAATTGATACCTATCTACTGGGTAAGTAGGTAAACAGGAAATAGATAGGTAGGTACCTACAATTCTAACATGCATTGCTCCTTTTGATAACAATTAAGTACTTGTACAGACATACGACGATACCACTATTTTTAAAGAGATATAATTGTGAGTTGAGTTATATAAGTATGTTAAATAGAGATTAGTGTAGTAAAAAGTGCCGTTACTAACGTTTACACAGGTATATAGGATGTACAGCTGTAGATAAAGATTTCAAATTCTACCTACCCTTGAATGCCCGGCTCTCCAGTGCTTCTGGGGATAAACTTTAAAGTATAATTTAGCCTCCATTTTGGGATGTTTACAAAGAATCATTACATTTTCTTTCAAATGTATGGACACTCACTAAAATACACAAGAGAAAACATAACTGTGACTCACTACACGAGCCTTGCTTTCAAACTAAGATCTGTTTTGCAGAACCAAATTTATTTTATCTTATTAAAGCAAAGGTCATCAAAATATTGGCCCGTTCGTCATTTTTCATGGGAATTTTCAAATGGTTCTTTAACTCATGCCACCTCAGCGTGTCATTACTGTTAGGTAGTCTTTGAGAAATATACATTAAACTGCAGGTAACTAATATAAAATCTGATTCACGTGGGACGATTAACTAGGTACCTAGTTATTCGTTATTGTAACAAAAAGTATAGCGGCCATATTAAAAAGAATATTAAGTAGGTACCTACTACAGCTAGGTAGGTATAGTATGAATTTAGGAATAATAAGGATACATTTTATCATTTTCGTTTTATTTTATACCGGTAAGTTTGCATTGCATATCACTATTAAGACTTTATATAATAATAAAATAAGCCAATATCAATAAAAATAATTTAATTTTACTGAACTAACTATTATATTAAAGGACAAATCATTTTTGGCATAACAGAGGTTCATTTTCTAACATTTTTTGTACACTTTAATAAAGCTTTGATAGGCCCATGTAAGTACACCTTATTCAGGGTTTTTCACGTAACCCTTCATTAAAAGCTTTTCAAGCTCCTATCAGTAAACACACAGTAAGTAATCTTCTTATATTAAATTGATCACTATATTTTTTTATTATATTTTTGTGTGTGTAACTTTGTTAACTGTGTGAAAAACTGTATGTAAAGTCATATTTTCACTTCTTGCGTCATGGTCTTGGGGATGAGAGTTTTATTTTACCTCCTATACGCATAAACTAACAATACTCCTTCTATGGGTTACTCTATGTACCTAGGTAGGTACCTATACGTACCTATACCAAAATAATATAAATTTTGACTTTATTCATAATATCTATCTGAAAAATTAAAATACGCATTTGTTCTATACTTCTTGGTGACGATCTCTTTTAATTTTTTCTGGGTCTTCTACAATTTATAGGAGATACAGAAAATGGCCACTCTGCACAGGGTATTTAAAAAATATATTTTTAGTCATTCTATAAGTATATTATTGAATATGTGCTTAATCTTAAATCCAGTCCTATTTAACCACGTCGTGCTTCAGTTATAACAAAAAATAACATAAACAACGTACCTGTAACTATAAAATTACAGGTATTTTTACATAGAAAAAATGTATGTAAGAACCTACTGCAGTACCTATCGTTTATCGCCACGTTTTTCGTCCACATCCGAGACTAGGTGGATTATATTTATAAGTTAATATAACAGTTTTATAAGTTTTTTACATAGAAAAATGTATGTACCTAAGTACCTACTGCAGTACCTACGTATTAATGTAGGTACCTACTGTACAATTTACCATAATAAAAGCTTTAAAAAAGATATGAGGATATTTAAAACATTACTGTATCATACATATACCTACTTACGTGATTTCACAAACTACAAATCCATGTCTAGTTAATATAAAATAAATGTTAAATCTGTTGTAATTATTATATAAGTAGACTATATATGTAATGAGTATATAGGTACTTAAGTACCTATACAATACAATAACATACAATAAAAAATGTTAGAGTTAGGTATGGCTGGGCTGGGTAATATCTATGAAAATTAAACAAAGAAAGATCCTGTGATTTTAAATAAAAAATCCTTTACTTTAAACCTAAACTTTACATTTAGTATCTATATATAGGTAAGTAGTAGGTAGATATGTATATAGGTACCAAGTAGATAGCTATCTATACATATATATCTAGAAAAACATAAATTATGTCATGCACAGGGATGTTTTTATTCATTTCTCACCAGATTATCCGATGCTCTTCGTGAACCACATTTATCAGGGTCATCCTCGTCGTCTTCTCTGCTCTCAGCCTGCCCCATGGCCCCAACGGGGGCTCATCAATGAGGCCGGGCTGCAAATTCGCAACCGTCACGCGACCGCCCTTGCCGTTTAGTGAACTCGAACGAAACTCGAAACTGCGCTCGTTACAGCACTCGTTCTACCACCGTTTCGCGTTACCCGGGTTACGAGGTGTGACGTAATCTAATAGGGTTGTAGCAACGCCGCCCTTTATTAAAAAAATGAGGAAGGTTCACTAAGAAACAAGTTTTTTTAATACCTAAATCAGCGGGGAAGGAACTTCGAAGTTGTCATTCATTAAATTAAGGAGAAATAGGCAATGAACTAAATCCATTTTTTACGATTTTTTGTCATTGGTGGAGGTGCCTTCAAATAAATATCACCATAGCTCGTGCAGTGCTTTATGATACTTCTATTGTAGTAAAGTTCACGCAACTTTTTAATCTCATAATTTCTAGAATACGTAGGTACTTCGTCGCCACTGAAATTCCTGGCCTCTCCTTACGGGATTTTGGATTAGGAATGCCTACCTACACAATATACCTACAACTAACTCCAAGTACCTACTTATAATAAGTACTGCACTTTTCTTTTTATATAATAGGTAAAATTTGTATTTTACTTGTACAGGGGGTCTTCACGTATATTTTGAACTAGTAAACGAACTTCTTTTTGAAGATTCAGAATATGCTCTCAGGAAAAACACAATTGAGCATCATACTCTGTATATTTTCATAAATCAGAAAAGACCTTTTTCTTTTATTTTCAAAAATAAATTATCTAAACATTGGACTAATAAACGCAATAGCAGGCTAATCTCAGATGCCCAATTGTGTTTCTGATAGCATATTTTGAATTTTCAAAAGGTACCCTACGATCCGTACCTATTAATAAAGCTTTTTTTGTAAAATCAAAGATCAAGGAGGAGTGAGAGGCAAGTTCAAAATATACGTGAAGGCACTGCGCACCTATTGCATTTGACAGCAATTTAATTTCTTTTGTTCAATAATTTAAGTTTTTCTGGATTTAGAAATATTCCAAATATCCCTGTAAATATCCACTTTCACGAATAAATTGCGTACCTATTTTATTTATATCATTGTAAAACTTTAATGACCAAGGTACTTACTTATTATTAAACATTAAACATTAGGTAAGCCGATGTCGTAGGGTTTAGTGTCTCGATCGCTCAACCCAGAGGTGGCGGGTTCTGTTCTAATCCCCATTCCACTAGACAATGTCTAATTAAATTGTCTACTCGTAAATTAAAGCTGGTTGGTAAGGGTGGGTTGGCGACCATCCTGGCGATGGCCTAGGATGAGAATACCAGCTTGGTGTTAATGTGAGAGATTAAAATGAGTTGATGTTTGACGGTGACCCTAACTAATGATATTTTCCAGGTTTCTCTCATTCCAGCACTGAATGATGGTTATTAGGGCACCAACGGAAGTCGTTTCTGAAACGTAAATGCGGGCCGTAATTTATAATATTCCACCCCTTCTGCCACACAAAAGCCTCAGACTTTCGAGATAATCCTTGTGATTAGAATGAGGGGTAGAATTATTATCAGTATTTTTATTATTATTTCCTACACCACCTTCGGAGTTATCTTTATTGCACATCGAATCATAAAATTTCTCATAACATCAGTTTTTCATAATTAAAAACATTGTAAAACATAATAAATTGTAACATAAAACATAACATTGTAAAAACAGAATAAAAGGTACCTACAATTTTACATTTTCGATATCTTTTGCACGATAATCACTGACCAAATGCTTAAAAAAAACAAAAAAGCAAATATGACGATATCCTACTCAGCTGCTCCAATATTTTGAGTATACATAATGCGGCACTTGCAGGGCCGGCCCCAGGAATTTCGCCGCCCCGTGCAAAAGATAATTCTGCCAACCCCGCGAAAGCGCCTCCGGCAATGCGGTGCAGGCGAAAAATTATTCTGTGCTACGCTCAAGTTTTGTCAGGAATTTACCAAAGTATTAACGTAATAATAGGAATTTTAATGTCAAAAAAATATACCTAATAATAAAAAAAAATTACAAACAACAAATAAATAAAATATCTTCACATTCTATACAAAACAAAAATATATTCTAATTTAAAAATCGTATTTAAAATAATAATTGCGTTAAAGCTTGATAAAAGGAGTGCCTTCTAGCTTTTTATTCAGTTTTAACCAAAAGTTTTAACCAAATTGGAGACATGTAATTTAGAACCTATATTATCTATATCGTGTTCCATGGAAATAGTAGCAAGTCCTTCTAATCTGTCTTGCGACATTGTCGATCGTAAGAATGTTTTGATGAGTTTGAGTTTCGAAAAACTTCTTTCGCCACTTGCTACTGTAATGGGTACGGCCAAAAGAATTTTTAGGGCTATTACAACCTTTGGAGCCATATTCATTTTTAATACAAACATAGGATATGGGGCCGCAATGCAAGACAGTAATAATTGTATAATTGATAAAATAAATTGTATGTGTATAATATCCAGGAAATTTAGATTAAAGTTTATAGCGTGTATTTTTTCAATTTCTTGTTCGTTGCGATATTGAAATTTTCAACGTACTTAGATTTTTGCCGCTCCGTGCAGGGGCACGGGTTCTGAAGCCGGCCCTGGGACTTGCATAGTAATTTGCATGTCTATAAATAAATAGATAAAGTGCATATACTGATGACGTACATACATGCCAACATTCAAGGTGAGAATGCATTTTAAGTAAGGTAAAGAATGCATTTTAATAATATAATATTCTACTAAAAATGTAGAATGCGTGTTTCCCGAAATAGGTAAGAAATTTCAATAGATATTCTGTGAACGTTAATTTTTACCTATTTTAACATTGAGAAATCAAAATAGCTTCTAAAATATGAAATAATACAGAAATATCATAAAACAGTTTAAATACTAAAAAACACATCAATCGCCACCATACAAATTGCAGTCAATTTTAAAATTGCGCAAACTCCGAATTCCGCCTCTCTTGATGCATCAAAAGACACAGAATCAGTAGATGCACCAAATAGAAGGTACCCACAGAAAATGTTAACAAACAGTATATATATATTTCCTTTCTCCAGTTTCTATATCCAGATTTATTGTCTCTGTCTATATCTGTGCGCATTATTCATATTAGGTATATCAATTATCAATGGCACACTGGGTCAAAATTACGTTGCGGGAATTTATAAATGGCACTTTTCTAAAAGGCTCACAGAAAACGTAGGAAAATACGGGCAGTTGGCAATCTAAAGGCTTATTTTGGTTCTCACACGAACAGATTCTGAACACTGAACTATATCTAAATATAGTTCAGTGGTTATGAATCGTACTGAGCACGTGCAGTTTGAAAATTCGAAGGTTGTTTTCAAACTGCGCACGCTCAGTCCGATTCTGAACCTGAATCTGATTCGGTAACAAGCCAGTGGCGGCTCGCGGGTTCAAAAATGCGTGAAGAGCTAGAAGAATATATTTATATTTTTAAGCACTCACCTAGTTTTTATATATCAGGTCGATTCTTCTGTCCAACCTGATATATAAAAACGACTGTTCGACGTTTGCGAAATCAAAATTGCATTTACTTCACGACAGGTCACAGATTACTGACAAGACAAGTTAGGAAAAGGAGTGCGCGAAGCACACTCCCACATAATGGCTGAACTCTTCACTTGCACCGTAGGGAGTGGGAGCTCGTCTTGGCTCGTTCCTTATAATGACGTCAGCTGTAAAAGCGTTTCCATGGCAACGCAGTGTACTGATGCAGGTTTAGCGGTTTTGACTTGACGCCTCTTCACCACAAACGGCTACGTACATTCTTTTTATATTTTGTAACGTTTACGTGTGTGTAGCGTATGATAAATATATTAATATTAAATATATTTACTTATTATTATTATTATTACATTACGTTAGTAATAAAGAAAATGTATTTTGGTAATATCTTCACTATTGATACTGAGTTTAAAAAATAGCATTGAATATTTTTGGTGAAGAGGCACTTCACCCACTTCACCTGAATATCCGCCACTGTAACAAGCCTAATAAATCGCGCTTAAGTTTTAAGTTTCCTAATGTTATGTTTAGAGATCGTCTTATTAGCGACTTGTTGGATTCTCATAAGTTTCAGGCGAGATGATTTACGAGTACGACTAACCGTGTGTAGTTGTCTCATGGGGCGAGTTCGAGTCGACGCTCAGATTGGTCCGAGTTCATTTATTGCGTTTTATTCGCAACTCTGAGCGTTCTCGTTTGCGTTCGAGTCGACACAAAGTGCGTAATCTGAGCGTGTTCTTATTTCTCCGAGCTTAATGTGGAGATCTCAGAGCGTGAGGGTTTTGTAACCTCACTTTTGCTCTGTATTTGAAGAAAAGACAGAGGTAGTGATCATATCATCTTGAAAAAACATTTCCACTGCAAACTGCAATACATAAAGCAGATTTAAATCCATTATGTATTACTGGTGACTGGTAAGTGGCGGCCACAAAAATAAATATCCAGGAATCCAGGGCACTAATCAAATACTTTAAAATTACAGTATTTGACTATATACGGTTATCGATGGTGTGTGCCAGGATCAGGATACGATAAATTCAAATTTAAAAAACAAGTTATTTATGGTTTAAATTAACTCATTTCACCCGTATATCAAAAGAAACTACAAATTTGACACGAATTTATAAGATTGTGGTTATGATCACATATCACTTTTGACAGGCGGCATCCACACAGCGTTCGAGATAGATTGCTATCCCCAGAACACTTTGCTCATGACGTCATAATACTCCGCTCACTCTGTCGAGTGTTGACTCGAACTCACTCATGATTTCGGTTAAAATATTGGAATTACGGTACACGCCCTAAGTCTACATCTATGGTTATAACCTCCTGAAATATAAATATTTCTCTATGGTTATAACCCAACTCCTAAACTAAAAAAAATTCGATTTTATTTAGGTTTGTTTTTGAACGGTGTCACTCTCTTATGATATACAATTTTTTTGGCGTTGCAATATAATAAAATAATGAGAAAATATTCCCTTTTGTCTACCGTCAGATTTCCTCTTTTATTTGGAGGGTTTTTAGGGTTTATTGCAATTGCTTTTACTTACAGGTATAGAAATATAATTATTTAAAATTATGTTTGCTAATAATACATTGAAATAAAAATGTAAAATATTATATATTCTTACAATTTACAGAGAAAGTTGGCTAGGGGATATAGAAGCAGAACGGGCAAAGTTGTATAAACAAAATACAGAGAATGACAAAATGATAGAAGACTTCAAAAGAAAATATGGGAAATAAAAACCATCATATCGCTGGGATTCGGGTATTAGGTACTCGATATTTCACAATTTATAACAAAGTTGTTATGTCTTAATCATATTAGTTTGCATATATGGTAGTTGCTATCAAATAAAAGGTGTAAATAGTGTATACTTACAAGTGACTATTTTTGTTAAATATATAAATATGCAGTGGTGTTGTACATAACTTTAAAAGTGTAAAGATTTCACAAATAATACATTAACAAATGTAATTTTAGTGAGAAAAAATGAAAAGAAGAGTGGTCATTTCAATTTCAAAAGGCAAGTTGTAAATCGAAAACATTGGAATCTATACAATTATTACTTTTTCCTTGAAAATTGCAGCTAGATTAAAAAATATAAAAATACCTGATTTTTAATTTCATTAAATTTTCTGTATTCTTACATTAATGTGCCTAAATGACTAGATTATTATTGTCTAAACTCTAAATAAATGTTAACATGACTAAAGCCATATAATTCTATGATAGTATACCTAGTATTATTTAATGAATCAGTGTTGGCCATTATTTGCAAGAATAAAATCTGCGCCACGAGTAAGTGAATTGGCAATTGTTCTACTCATTAAATACCTAATTACTAATCACTGCCTTTTTCGGTTTTTAATTCTTATTTATTTCTGTTCGACAGTAATGCTTGACGTGGATTTAGCAGGCGGCATCTTACTTTATATAAATATTTAAGAGGTGTACTTATGCATTCATAATTTAGTACAAAAATAATCACTGACTGTTAAAGATCATGGAAAGCTCTGCATAAAATAATTCTTGGATAGTAATTGATTAATGAAAAAATTATTCGATATTTGTCCATGGCTATTAAATAATGTATCCATTATGCCTGTGTTCCTCTAGAATAATAGTAACCATAATTCATATAGTTTGTTTCTTTTGGGATTTCACCCCCTGTAAAATAACAAAAAGCAGAAAACCAGAAGTATACAAATTAAATATTCAAAGTGTAGTAACAAGGCAAACTTCTAAAGTTTGCCCCAAAAAACCACTTTACTAGCTTTCTTCTCAAAGAGTTTTTATCATACAAACATTCTACCGACGAAGAGTTGAGAATCAACTCAAAACGTATAGAAGAAAGCTAGTTAAGTGTTTAATTTCTTTTAAATTTTATTATAACTATTTTATTTAGACATATTTTAAAATATGACATTATATAGGCGAGCCGGTGGCTCAGGGCTTAGCGTCTCGATCGCTCAACCCAGAGGTCGTGGGTTCTAATTCCCATTCCACCAAACAATTTTTCATCAAATTGTTTACTCGTAGATCAAGGCTTACTCACAGGGATGGCTTGGCAACCATCCTCGCGATGGCCTAGGATGGAAAAAATGTTAACTTGGTGTTAATGTGAGAGATTAAAATCAGTTGATGTTTGACTTGTCCCTCTAACTAATGAAGTTTTCCAGGTTTCCCTCATTCCAGCACTGAATGGTGGTTAGGGCCTACCAACGTAAGTCGTTCCTGAGGCGCAAATGCAGACCGCGAAATAATAATATGCCGCCCCCTCTCCCACACAAGTCTCAGACTTTCGGGCTAATCATTGTGATTAGAATGAGGGGTAGAGATATTATTATTATTATTATTATAATATTATATAATTTTGTATAAAACTGAAAAACCACTGATGACATTTAGTTAATATATCAAATATTATTTTATTACATATTATATAGTGGTTTTTCCTTGCCTTGATGCTGCACTTGAATATTTAATTTGTAGGCTTCTGGTTTTCTGCTTTTTGTTATTTTACAGGTGGTGTAATCCCAAAAGAAACCAACTATGAATCATCAAAATGCACCACAAATAAGTTATAGACATTAGTATCCATAATATTTACCGACACACCTAAAACATTTTATTAGTAAGCCATAACGTCAAAATTTGTATATAAAATTTGTAATTACCCAAAAAGTAAAAATGTTGGTAATTATTATTTTAATTTTTTAAGAATCTTCCATTAACTGCCATGGATCACAAATTTAGCAGCGTCAAATGAAATAAAATTTATATACGATTTTTTGTGCTTTTGAATGCCATAAATGACTACAAGATGTTTCTATAGTGGCATTAAATGGAAAAACCATATGATGAGACTTTTATGCCTCACCATAACCTTATGGTGAAAGGGACCAATAATTGACAGTAACTTTTATCAGTAACTATAGAAAAAATAAATTTATTTTTGTGTAATAATTTCAAATTAATTGTGAGTTTCAAGTCTGAAACACATTGAAAAAAATGTTTTTTTAAAGAATTTTTAGCATTTTAAATTTTCAAATAACGATTTTCGCGCAGTTTCTCAAATTGGGTAAAATGAAAAAAAAAGTGGTGCGGATATAATCTCTTATGGAGTCCTCCTATGCTATGAATTTCCAATGTGTGAAATCAGTGTTCCGAATGAAAATATTTTTACTCATAATTAACTTGAAATACTGGGGAAATAAAGCACAATTTTATAATAATTAGTTATTAGTACTTACTTAGCTTCTAGGCTAAGCTATACAAACTTTTACGATCACCAAAGGTTTTTTCCATTTTACCCAACTATAGAAGCAGCTTGAGAAATCCTCGAGGAAATCGTAATTTGCAAACATTAAAATGTTTGAAATTAGTTAGGTACGTAAGTCTAGATGTTTACGAGCGAATCTCTTATTCTTGAACTCAGTTCCTGTGGCGTATGAAATGTGTTTTGTGTACTCGTAATGAACTGAATTACCTTAAAATTTCGAAACAAAACATAATTTATTTTATAGCAGGTACTTGTTCTTGGCTGCTAAAATTTAAAAAACATATAGCCTCAACCGTTCGTTTACTTTTTATTTTAGGTGACTATACAAACAGTTCAATAGTCATAATTTACAGCATAAAAAAGCTTAAAATGGTTGAGAAAGGGGAAAATTTTTCACTTTTTAATAAATGGGCTACTGAAATTTTCTGGTAAAATTCTCCTTTGCTCCAAATTTCTAGTTCTCAAGATGTTAATGTTATAAATGAAAGGAGATTTGTACTCATAATTAACTTGGAAATAGCTCGAGATTCTAACAAAAAAAAAAAAAATAAAATAATTTTGATAATAAAATTGTTGGCCTCACTATAAGTTGTTCCATTTTATCAACTATAGGAAGTTTTAATATCCTAAATAAATTTTATTTTATTTGGTGGGAGTGGCGCTGCACTGCTAAAATTTCTCACCGCTAAATGAATAAACAAGACGCGTAATCTCAGAGATTCGAAATTTTTCCATACGCTAAGTAATTGAAAAAGCAACTTTCTTAATATTATTTTTTTTAGCTAATAACTAATCTAGCAGCTATCATCTAACCATCATCTGAAACAATAGTTTTCTGGTATTCAGATATTCCCTGTAAAGGACGCAGCAATTAGAACCTGATATCCTCGCAAATGAACATTTCTTTATTCATTGTCAACGTTCATCAATACGAAATTTCCGTCAATGCCAAATTTCAAGCAGTAAATCGATTTTCAATGTTATTTTACAATTTTTCTTTAACATTAAAATAATGTATTTCCACCCTTCAAACACCCTCTAAAATGTGTTTGCAGTAGGGCATTTATACAGTAGCGTTAGGGACATTCGCGCTGCCTATAGACATATAGAGTCATGCAGCCCAATAATTCCAATTATTCCGAAAAATTTTTCAAAATCCCATTTATTTTGTAGTGTAAAAACGCTATTTTTTAAAAAATACTATTTTTTTCATAACATGGGATTAACCAAACGTTTATAAATATTCTCGTTCACCCCACTATATTCGTTATTTAAAAATTAATCTCTTAATTTATAAACTGTCTAATTTGAAAGCTTGTACCTCCCAAAGTGGACCAAAGGTGTCACGAAAATAAAACAGTATTTGGGTAAATTTTGAATATAAACACGTCACGTCACTACTGCTTTCACAATCACTGTAAGAGGATTTGATTTAGTTGAAACATATTCATTAATACTCACTCCTCTATGAAAACATCCTAATTTACTACTCTACTGAAGTAATTCTGAAGCTTAGGAACATAGATACATGTGATAGAATTGCTTATGAATATTGATTCCTTGAGTCATTTTATGCTCAAAAGCTTTAAGAAACCAAGGGTGTGAATTACAGATTTGCATGTTAAAAGTTTTTCAAAAATACCACATTTTCTTAATTATCTCGGAAGCTGTATGGACATAGATTGACAAAACTTCGAGAAATAATATAGCTTAAAGAAAATAGTTCGGCATATTTTCGGCATTTTCATTGAAAACCTCGGATATGCCACTGGGTTTTCTGAAAAATTAATAGACGTATTTAATTCCCTGTCATACTTATAATCAAAAAGATCCCTTGTATTTTCCTTATAATTAGACCATTTTCAAGTTACACATTTCTTTACATTTAATTATTAATTCAATTTCTTACTTTTCATAATTTTTTTTTAATAATGAGCCGTTCCTGTTATTTACCATCTTGTTGATACCAAGTTTTTTTCACAAGTACCTATTATGTTTATACCTGTTTACTGCGGTAGCATTATTTATTAAGCACATTCTTATTATTATTATTAATATTGATATTATTTTATGTTAACATTGAAATGGGTATGTATAAAATAAATTTTCGGAAATTATTGGAACTTCTTGGAAATTAATGAAAATTTTTGGAATTTCCTTGAAAGTTATTGGAATTTTTTTAGAAATGTTTTGGCATTTTTGGAACTTTTTAATTTTTTCTAAATTTTACCAGCGGTTTACCCCTCGGTTTATGTCTTAAATATTGTTATAAATAAAAAAGGTAATTTAAATACCTAATACCTATACCAATACCTATATATTCACTTTTTGATGTATTAATGAATTGTGGAAATTTTGTTTCAGATCACCTTAATTAAATGTAGCAACAGCTAATTCTACTATTTAGTATAATTTGTATAAGAAATATATAACTGACATATAAATTTAATATTCTATGCAAATTATTCATCATCTAAACATTATCTCGGTGGTATAATTTAGTACTGTTCAAATATATTTTAATGTCACTATGTGTAGGTAGACCGCAGTGTGTGTGTGTGATCTTGGCATCCATTTTCTCGCAGCCAGTTCTTCAAAGATATTAATAAATTTTAGAGAAAATTTCTCAGATTTGCTAAAAAGTAAAACTTATATAACAAAATATCATTATAGAGGTGGATGTACTATTTAGATGGACCACAAAAAATGGTGATTAATTGCACCTGAACAAATTCTTATAAAATGGCAAACATCTCCAAAGATTCTTATTTTAGGTACCTACCTATAGAGTACAGGGTGCTCCATTTGTACGACATATGTATATGTTGATATTACATTACATGTGTGAAAATTAATATAAGGTCATCTGGTATACTTGCTCACATTTTTATATAACACAGTAAGATATACAAAAAGTAGAGCTATTGTAGAAAATATGCATTAAAAGCTCATTCATAATTGATCTGTAGTGTAGGATATTTAAATAACGATTTTTAAAACATTACTCTTTATTTAAATAAAAAAAATAATATCAATTCTTAATATTAATTATGAAACATATCTCAACAAATCAAAATTAACACAAAAATAAATTACTTTAAAAAAAAACAAATTAAAAACTATTATATTAATTATATATATATATAATATATATAATTAACACAAAAATAAATTACTTAAAAAAAAAACAACTTAAAAACTATTATATTAATTATATATATAGTCTTCATCTTCCATCAAATTGGAATGTATTAAACCAAACCAAATATTTTAATACACTTCTAAAACAGTAAGATTCTTACTACTTATAACAATTTTGTGAACATTTCAGCGCTACTATTTTTTATGAGGTGATCAAACGAATTTAAAGTTTAAGGTGAAAGATTATAACCGAACTTGTGCTAATTAATGTGGATTTAGTGGGTATGGTGAGAGTAAAGGACATGGCATGTCCTTGAGGACATGTCCTCCAGGACAAGAGAGTCCTCAAGGACTCTCTTGTCCTTGAAGCCTGTTTGAGTTTGGATTGTATTTATTTAGTAGATGAAAGAAGTTCATACTAAACTTACTAATTGGTGTTACAGGGAGTTATGAAATTCGCGGACACAGACTGTGGGATCGTGTTAAGCTAGATAAATTGATCAAAAAGTGTCCATATGACTTTTTAGTCAGTCCAATATTTTTCGAAATGCAGCAGTTTTAAATATGTGTGCTTTGTGTTGTAATTAAACATATGAATGAAAAAAAAAGTTATTTGTGTAAAACTTAAAACACAAATAAAAATATTTGTCAATTATTTTTTTCTTAATATGAAAATGACATGTTTAAACTGATTCTCTGATGAACCAAATAAGTATATCATTAAATAAAATTTTATAACACAAATATTAAAGGTCACTAGCAAAATAGCTTTACTTACACTAAGTTAAATGGTACTATATTCATCTTCCATAGGATTGAATTCATTAAGCCGAAGGCAGAGTTGATTAGCACTTATCAAAAGAACAGTAAAGTGTTTACGCCATGTCACAAACTCATTTCTTAATTTTTGTTGAGACTGTTTCATATCATTTATATTTAATTGTAATTCCTGAACAGACTTTGTTGTCTCAATTCTTAAGGGTTGCTCTACAATATCTTTAACAATCAAGTCATAATTTAACTTTTGGTGTTTTTCGCACTTTACCTTGGCAAGAATAACTTTACTTGTATTTATAGCTTCTCGAATACTTGCAATGTTATTTTTAATCTTAAACTGATAACCTTTGTATTGCTGCAGTTGTCTATCATTTCTCAATTTTACAAATTCAGATTTTTGCCTTGAGTGTTCAATGAGACATAATTGTAATAAAATTTTATTATACATAATTTCATTTTCTTCTTGCGGGCTATCGTCTGTTAAAATCCATTTTATAATCAGTTTTTGACAAAAATTTATTCGTCTATCATCACCTGTGCCCTCTCCATCAAATAAAAGTTTTCTTTTGATAATTTGTTCTAAAAACAAAAAAAATCCTATGGAGTACCATTATTTTTCAGACTACACTCTTACCATCTGTCATTTTTACAATAAAAACAATAAATTAAATTTTCAATTTTAATGGATTGACTATTTTTCCTGTCTGGTGGCTCTGAACCTGAAGACTTTTTCCAGTCAGTATTTTATCAAAAGCACAGATTATAATCAAAAGTATACAAGAAACAATAATTATAATTATTCTTCTAACTGTTCTATGATTATAATAGTACAGCAGTAGCAACATGTAGCCTTTTTCAAAGTGTAGGCAATCAATTTTTGCCTTTTTATAAATTTGTTTTGTAGTAGGTCTTGGTAGACGGTAAAACCACAGTATATTTCTTTAGCATTATACTGTGGTAAAACGCTCTATTAGTGATGACGTAGCGCCAGCCATTTTGTTCTGGTAGGTCGCGGTTCACGATCTAAACAAAGCCCGATTAACAAGGCAAATTTACAGAAAAGTGCTATTTTGACGTTATTTGAAGATTTTAAGGGGAAAAAACATCGAAAACGGTAAAAGTGTAGTAAATGGACCCTATAAACGCATTCATGCAAGACGTATGGGTAATAATAACTGAAATATTAATAAAATCTAAATTTAACATAACCTCACTTTATATAGTTTATTGTAAAAATAACTTTATTTAATGATTTTTACAGTACCAATCTTTCATTCGCCATGGTTATGTGCTGGGTTCCGGATTGCAAGCATTACAATCAACGAGAAACTTGTAGATTTTTTATATTTCCGAAGGACCCTAAGGAACGCAACCGTTGGAAAAACTTGTGATGTAGGTTTGAAATATACCTTTTAATTGGATAGGTAACTGTTTAATACAAATATATTGTATATTTATGACACGTAGCGACGAACCTGGACCTGGTGCATTTTTATGCAGTTGTCATTTCCGTGATGGTAAAAGGGAAAGTGGGCCTGAAATCTTCTTGCACAATGTGACAAAGAAATTCACTTATACAAGTCCTGAAAAGAGAAAAAGAAGAGAGCAGAGAGTGGTAGTTCAGGAGCATCTGGAAGGCCTACCAGCAAAGCATCGACAAGGTTATTTTGAACCAGATGTATCATCTCCACCATCTGAAATGGAAATGTGAGTGATATTTATGTCAAAAATGTATACGTTATACAGATTTGATTGCGCTGACTGCTAAATAAATACAGTGCAATAATAATCACCGTTTAATCGACAAACCTAGTTTTTGATCGTTCGTTATGACAAGTAATTATTATTGCACTGTATTTATTTAGCAGTCAACGCAATGAAATCTGTATAACGTATACATATTTGACATAAATATCACTCACATTTCCATTTCAGATGGTGGAGATGATACATCTGGTTCAAAATAACCTTGTCGATGCTTGGCTGGTAGGCCTTCCAGATGCTCCTGAACTACCACTCTCTGCTCTCTTCTTTTTCTCTTTTCAGGACTTGTATAAGTGAATTTCTTTGTCACATTGTGCAAGAAGATTTCAGACCCACTTTCCCTTTTACCATGACGGAAATGACAACTGCATAAAAATGCACCAGGTCCAGGTTCGTCGCTACGTGTCATAAATATACAATATATTTGTATTAAACAGTTACCTATCCAAAATTAAAAGGTATATTTCAAACCTACCTCACAAGTTTTTCCAACGGTTGCGTTCCTTAGGGTCCTTCGGAAATATAAAAAATCTACAAGTTTCTCGTTGATTGTAGTGCTTGCAATCCGGAGCCCAGCACATAACCATGGCGAATGAAAGATTGGTACTGTAAAAATCATTAAATAAAGTTATTTTTACAATAAACTATATAAAGTGAGGTTATGTTAAATTTATATTTTATTAATATTTCAGTTATTATTACCCATATGTCTTGCATGAATGCGTTTATAGGGTACATTTACTACACTTTTACCGTTTTCGATGTTTTTTCCCCTTAAAATCTTCAAATAACGTCAAAATAGCACTTTTCTGTAAATTTGCCTTGTTAATCGGGCTTTGTTTAGATCGTGAACCGCGACCTACCAGAACAAAATGGCTGAAGCTACGTCACACTAATAGAGCGTATGGTAAAATAAAAGCATGGAAAATATAGTACTATATTTTCTATGAATAAAAGTCAAAATAAACAAAGTTAAAAATCCTTGGAAATAAAACGGTATTCATATTCATTTCATATTTTATATCACTCAATGGTGTATGTATATCAAGATCAAAGAATATGTTTTTCTCATATATATAAATATGGCTTTTCTAAATTTCCTCAACGGTCTATATCACATAAATAGAAAATGGAGAACACGAACACCATATATATAATACTAGGTACTAGTAGTAATATATGACGAACACAGTAAGGTTGTGTTCCGATATTAAACTTGGTTAACCAAAATCCCGGTTAAGCGTTCCATTAAATAAAAATTCCTGAAAATTGTTTAATTTTGGAACTGTCGTCACCTGAAAAAGGTTAACCAAACGTCAAAATATTGACCGTGCTCTGGGAGCGGTGCATTGGTCAACCGAAGAGTTAGCAGGTTAGGTTTTAGCGTTGAGAGAAGAAAAATCAATTCTCTCAACGATTTTAATTATATTTTGTTTAGATGGTGAAGGCAGATGGGGTGGTGTTCTTGCGTTAAGTGTTATAATAAATATTTATAAATTCTACTTTTCTGTATTGTATTTTGTAGTCCACTTGACCAAGTCGACTGAAAGCTACACTTATATCTACTTATAAACTACTTATATCTTACTATAATATACCAAATTATCTGCTGTTTCATTTATTTTTTGACTGAAGACTAGAGTAATAGTTAAGCACGGAATATGAAGGTATTTAAGGTTGAATGAATCCCAATAAAAACAATTCATCATCCATGTTGATTAACCAGCCAGTTCCTTAATTACACATTTTTCAGGTTTACCAAAATTTCGGTTAACCGAAATCCTAGTTGGTCGCGGATAATATCGGAACACAACCTAAGGTTGTGTTCCGATATTAAACTTGGTTAACCAAAATCCCGGTTAAGCGTTCCATTAAATAAAAATTCCTGAAAATTGTTTAATTTTGGAACTGTGGTCACCTGAAAAAGGTTAACCAAACGTCAAAACAGTGTTGCCAACCGTACGATAATTATCGTACCGGTACGATAATTTTACCGTGGGTACGATGTACGATACTAAACCGAGTATCGTACGCAAAAATACGATAATTTTGTCTGCCGATAATCATTCAATAATAAATAGTGATAGTCAACGATATTTCATTTTAGAAAAGTACATAGAATGAAAGCATGTTCATTCCCAAGCCCTAAAAGTCACGTATTCATGTACTGCATCCATATATACATTACATAATCCATATTCTGTAATTCCATGTAGGTCTGTGAGCACTGAGCATAAGTAAAGTGTAAAGTAATGCTCTTTTGAGTTCTATGGTTCAATGGTGCTCGATTTGTGATTCTATTTTGTGCACAAAAGGCGAGGAATCTTCAGTTCCGCTGTGGGACTGAAGATTGTTAATACGCTCATAATTAAGTGTATTAACAATTATAAATATTATAATCAAATTATAAATTAAAATATATAAATAATAAAATGGATGTGATACCTAATAGATTTTAATAAAAAATATTTAATTAATATTCTCTGGTTTTTAAACGTCTTGTAAATTTAATGAAAAATGATATATTTTGCAATACTTTAATGAGATTGATCAGTAGTAGTAGTAGCTGCTGATATAACAAAAATTTAAATTCGATCTACGTTCTTCAAATTTTCTCAAGGATTATTAACTGTTTACAGGATTGCTCGATCCCAATACTACAATGTAATCCATAATTGTGACGTCATCAAAGATCCAAAGATCTCTAACTTGTAGAAATAGGTACACTTTATACTCTTATTACAAACTTTAATAAATAATAATATTAATAATCATTCAAATACGAAAATTCTCTTGCAAATGTGAAATATAACAAACACAAAATAGGTATATTTTGACAATTCGATTACATATATCTTCCATGACGTCACAAAGGCGGATGACAAAATTGAGCGATCGAGCAATCCTGTAAACAGTTAACAATCCTTGAAATTTTCTAACCTAAACTAACCTAAAAATTGTCAAATTACTCAAATTTAGTTTAAAAATGTAAAAAACTAAATGTACGATAATGTACGATAATTTTACCCCCACTGGTACGATATTTTTGAGGCGCGAGGTTGGCAACACTGCGTCAAAATATTGACCGTGCTCTGAGAGCGGTGCATTGGTCAACCGAAGAGTTAGCAGGTTAGGTTTTAGCGTTGAGGGAAGAAAAATCAATTCTCTCAACGATTTTAATTATATTTTGTTTAAATGGTGAAGGCAGATGGGGTGGTGTTCTTGCGTTAAGAGTTATAATAAATATTTATAAATTCTACTTTTCTGTATTGTATTCTGTAGTCCACTTGACCAAGTCGACTGAAAGCTACACTTATATCTACTTATAAACTACTTAAATCTTACTATAATATACCAAATTATCAGCTGCTTCATTTATTTTTGACTGAAGACTAGAGTAATAGTTAAGCACGGAATATGAAGGTATTTAAGGTTGAATGAATCCCAATAAAAACAATTCATCATCCATGTTGATTAACCAGCCAGTTCCTTAATTACACATTTTTCAGGTTTACCAATATTTCGGTTAACCGAAATCCTGGTTGGTCGCGGATATCAACCTTAGGTTGTGTTCCGATATTATCCGCGACTTGTTTGTAAATATAATTTGGACTTTTGGAGGTTGGTTTTATGTTTTATGTTTTTTAAATATATTCGGAATCGCCATGGTTTTTAAAATGAGGGAAGAACATTTAGTATGTTTGGTAGATTTTATGGAAGAACACAGAGAATTTGCGACCGGTAGACTATCTTGTGCAAATTCTAAACAAAATACGTCTTTCTCTCCTTAAATCGCGTATTTGATTTCTTCTGTGAATTATATCAAAAATAGGCAACATTTTTTAAGAAAAAAGTGATGAGAGCAAAATTCACAAAACTACCGTTAAAATAATGGGGTTATGGTTCTCTAACATAAGCGTTCGACACCTATTTTCATGTCGAGCAGAATTGACAGATATTCTCGATATGTCGAGAGGTCGATAACAGTGATGGGTTTTTAGCCGCTAATTATATATTTAGCCAATGCTAAGCATTTAGCCGGCTAATAATATTATAATTAGCCGTCTGCAGAATATACAGTCTTCTAATTTTTCACACATTAGAATAACTTTTTCGCAATTACCAATAAAATATCTATTCTTACCTACTAGGTAGGTAAGCATAATAGGTATTATTAGGTCATCATATTATAATAAATCATCGATAAGGAGAAATTAAATCTAGAGATAGCGATTATTTTGTATTTTATTTTATAATACCGCAATCTTCATCATTTAATTAAGTGCATCAAAAATAAAAATAATGGTACAAATTAAAAAATAAATAGAAGTTTCAATATATCTCCCTATGAGGCCATTTTTTCCACTGGCACTATAATATTTAGCCTGCTAATTTTGAAATGATTTTTAGCCGACGGATAATTATCGATAATTAGCCGGTTAATTATAAATGGATTATCCAGCACATCACTGGTCGATAACCATTGTGAATCGCTATCTCCTCGATTTCTACATAGATAAAATATATATTGATTTCTATTCAGTGATGGGTTTTTAGCCGCTAATTATATATTTAGCCAATACTAATTATATAATTAGCATTTAGCCGGCTAAGAATATTATAATTAGCCGTTATCACAATAACGACTATATATATTGTTTTTTAATTTTTGACACATCAGATCAGAATACTTATTATACCTATTCATATACCTGTCTCAAAGCACTTCCAAATTCCTGACTTATATGGTTAACTATTATATTATGCTAATTAATTACTACACTGACCAATATCGGGAGACTATAATTTACTTTAATTCGATCATTACAATATTAGATTAATTAATTTACTAATTACTAATTTGGATTTCCTAACAAAAAGGCCAACAAAGAGGTTAGGTTATCCCTCTACATAGCCTGCATTGCCAAGAACCCTAAACAAAGAAGGACTGATCAATCAGTAACAGCCAATCACATTTGTTTATCACTTATGTGACGTCAGTGGATTCCCTTTAGTGGGAGATTTGAAATTTAAATATCCTCTTTGTTTTAATTTGACATCTTTAACCTTTTAACATAACCTATATATGTCACATTGTCATGTAGAATGTCTCGGTTGTCTTTGGAATGTCATGACTGTCATCAGTCATGTCATCATATCAAAGTATTTCTGTATCATATCATAGTAATCTGTGCACTGATTAACAAAACACAGTTGTCAAATCGACAACGATTTTTGCACAACGCACTTCAAATCGTAAGATATATATCGTAAAACACATATATAAGTACTTTAAAATCACATTTGATTGCATTAATACAGTCTCTGAAATAATATTGGGTTGGATATTTTGACTGAAAATTTTTGAAATTGCAATTAGAGGCAAATTTGGCAATAGGGGATCCACTGACGTGTTACGAGAAATCTGTTGAAAATGACCTTCAAATTTTTATGAATGAATTGATCAGTCCTTCTTTGTTTAGGGTTCTTGCTGCATTGCATGGTCTTGTCGGATATTTAGCCTGCTAATTTTGAGAGTGTTTTTAGCCGGCGGCTAATTATCGATAATTATCCGGTTAATTATAACCAGATAATTATCCGGCACAACACTGTTTCTATTCAACACGTATCGAACCGAGGAATATGAATCCGGCTGCCGGTGTGCGGCCTCATCAACCGTTTAGATTTTACAGGGTGTCAAAGTTGCAAAATGTCAATATTCACCTGTCAATGGGCGCATTCAGGAAAACATAGCGCTCCAGCGCTTTACCGCTTCACGTTCGCTGAATCGACATTTTAAACGCAAGCTTAAAGTGACATAATTTTCAGTAATTCATATTTTGTTCCATATCCATAGATATTGTGTGCGTAAACCCATAGACGTAAATCTAACTATATTAATTTTATATCGCTTGATGGAACTATTCAGCGATCCAGCGGGAAAAATGTATGCTTTACTGCTTTAATAAAGCGCTGCAGCGTTTTAATACAGCGCTACAGCTATTTGAATAAAGCGCTGAAACGCTGCGGTTCCCTGAATGCGCCCAATATGTCAAAAACAGTTGAAGATAGGTATGTAGTACAGGGTGTCCACCTAGTGCGCGTAAGTCCAATATCAGGGTTAATAAAAGAGATAACTTCATTTTTTTTTCTGCAGGGTTGTCTAATATCCCGAGCTGCACAAAATGAAAATATATTTACATATTCAGGGTGTTCAGTTTTTCCTGGACAGGTACCAACTTCATTTTTTTAAATGGAAACCTATATTTTTTATGGCATTATCGAATTCTACGTAAAAAATTAGTGGGACTTTGTGCATAACACTGCTATTGAAATATTGATAGTTTTCGAGATATTTGACTTTTAATTTTTTTTTCTTATGTTTCGTCACTTCTAATAGTTGACATAATTATGGTTGTATGACAGCTAGAAATTATTTTTTTTTCAGAAACTGTAGAGTGAAGATGGCTCTTTCGAAAAACGTATCAAAAGTTGACCTGCGATATACAGGGGGCAACAGAAATCGTGCCAAACCTGATGGTTTAAAATTTAAAAAATCTCGACTTTTTCAAATGGAACACCCTGTGTTTTATGATTTCATTAGATGCCTTTCTGTAGACTCTACAATTTTATAATAGCTTTCCCTATACCTAAGTTGCGTAGTTTTTGCAAAAAACCCACTTTTATGAAAAATACCCGATTTGCGCACGTTCCTTTCTCGGGAAAAACGCAGTGAGCGTCTGTCACGCAATAAAATTTGTGACAATCAGTTTACATGTCATTTCTTCTTTTACTGAATATTCCTTCACGTACGAGTTTAGAGTAAGTACTAAGCGTGCATACAATGAACTATTCAAAAGAAGAATTAGTGAAAATGGTTTATGCCTTAGGAGAAGCTCATGGAAATTGTTTGCTAGCAGCACGTATTTACAAAGCAAATAATCCAGATTTACAGAGATTTCCACGTGCTGACTGTTTTGAAAATGTGAAAGAAAGATTTGAAAGAACAGCAAATGCGAATTATGAGAAAACTACCAGGAGACATGACGGTAACAATGACGATATTCAGTTTAATGTTGTGGCGTCTGCTGTTGAAAATCCAAATATTAGTGTCAGGAAAATCAGTAATAATCTTGGAGTTTCCAAAAGCTTGACAAACAAGATACTGAAGAAGAATAATTTTCATCCGTATCATATTAAAAACCATCAAGCACTGTTACCTCAAGATCACCTAAACCGCCTGCAATTTTGCCACTGGGCATTGGATAAAATTCAGAAAGTCCAAACTTTTTTATGAATTGTAGCCATTTATTTCAAAATTTAAAGTTTCGCGCGTGTAGCGACTTCCTTTTGATAGCGCCCTCATGCGAATAAAAAGAGAAGTGGTAGAGAGGAAGAAGAAGGTGTGTACATTGCATAGATAAAATATATATAGGTACATTGTACAATTAAATTAATTATGGTTGCGTGTTGTTGTGTGGCTATTAAATTAATAAAGCTTTAAGTTTAAATTGGTATTATTTGTTTAAAAAAGTGCCCGACTACAGAATGTCTTGTTTACTGACGAATCAACATTTTCAAACACATGCTTACCCAATCGTCGCAACTTTCATCACTACGCTGACAATAATCCAAGTTTATTGAGGGTACTAGATAATCAGCATCGTTTCAAAGTGAACGTGTGGGCTGGAATTTGTGGAGAACATATTGTTGGACCGTACTTTTTTGAAGGCAATTTAAATGCCAATGTGTATTTGCATTTTTTGCAAAACGAACTTCCCCTTCTACAGCTACAGAATATGCCCGCTGATTATTTGGTTCAACAATGGTTTCAGCATGATGGTGCCCCTCCACATTCCACTTTGGCGGTACTGTGATTATTTTATTGTTGTAGTACTTTTCCTATTATCTATTCATATTTCAGATTAGAGAACACCTAAACCACATATATCCAAATAAGTGGTTAGGTCGTGGTGGTCCAGTTCCTTGGCCCGCACGTTCGCCTGATTTAAATATTCTGGACGTTTTCTTGTGGGGTTATATCAAGGAGCGAGTATACGAAGTACCACCAACGGATATGCAAGACTTGAAAGAAAAGATCCAAAATGAGTTTCTAACCATAACGCCCGAAATTCCCATTTGCTGTTCTTTCAAATCTTTCTTTCACATTTTCAAAACAGTCAGCACGTGGGAATCTCTATAAATACGTGCTGCTAGCAAATAATTCCCATGAACTTCTTCTAAAGCATACGCCAGTTTTGCTAATTCTTAATTACATGTAGAGCTTTTATGATTTTTTACTTTTATTTACAAATAAATGGTAACTTTCCATAAAGACTTGTTTATTAAACTGAAATTATCTAAATTTTTCAGTTATTTTTATTTTAAGAAGTGTAAACTAATACATTTTATAAAAATAAATAGCCTTACAATATTTTTTCCGTCAAAGGAGTGCGCAAATCGGGTATTTTTACTAAAAGTGGGTTTTTTGCAAAAACTACGCAAGTTAGGTATAGGGAAAGCTATTATAAAATTGTAGAGTCTACAGAAAGGCATCTAATGAAATCATAAAACACAGGGTGTTCCATTTGAAAAAGTCAAGATTTTTTAAATTTTAAACCATCAGGTTTGGCACGATTTCTGTTGCCCCCTGTATATCGCAGGTCAACTTTTGATACGTTTTTCGGAAGAGCCATCTTCACTCTACAGTTTCTGAAAAAAAATAATTTCTAGCTGTCATACAACCATAATTATGTCAACTATTAGAAGTGACGAAACATAAGAAAAAAAAATTAAAAGTCAAATATCTCGAAAACTATCAATATTTCAATAGCAGTGTTATGCACAAAGTCCCACTAATGTTTTACGTAGAATTCGATAATGCCATAAAAAATATAGGTTTCCATTTAAAAAAATGAAGTTGGTACCTGTCCAGGAAAAACTGAACACCCTGAATATGTAAATATATTTTCATTTTGTGCAGCTCGGGATATTAGACAACCCTGTAGAAAAAAAAATTAAGTTATCTCTTTTATTAACCCAGATATTGGACTTACGCGCACTAGGTGGACACCCTGTATATGGGTATAGGCGGACATCCTACATGAAATGTGTTTATCACGTAGAGTTCAAAATTACAATAATATACAGGGTGTTCCATTTGAAATGACGAAGTTGTGGTCTACTTCCGGTATAACCGGAAGTGATCCAAACCTGAAAATATTTGGCGCATTCAGGGAACCGCAGCGCTTCAGCGCTTTCTTCAAATAGCTGCAGCGCTTTATTAAAGCGGTAAAGCATATATTTTTCCCGCTGGATCGCTGAATAGTTCCATTAAGAGATAAAATTAATTTAGGTTAGGTTTACGTCTATCGGTTTACGCACAAAATATCTATCGATAATATTAATTATTATTAATATTAATTACAAAATATGAATTACTGAAAATTATGTCACTTTAAGCTTGCGTTTAAAATGTCGATTCAGCGAACGTGAAGCGGTAAAGCGCTGGAGTGCTATATGTTTCCCTGACCCCGAATGCGCTCAATTTCATTGAATCGGAAATAATCAAAAACCTCCCCCATAAAAAAATCAGATTTTTATCGTTAACCGAACCCTAAGAACCTCTAATACCCACTTTGCGTGAATAACCCTATATACCTACAAATGTAAGGTTTACCTGGAGAGATAAGTTGACAACCAACTCTGCGGGCATATATAAGGTTTTTCGTGGTTTATCTCATTGTTGCAAAAAGTGGTGATTAGGATTTACCAACTTCAGTCATTCCGGGCCGGGTGTTAATGAGCCCTACGCCCTACATAATAATAATACACCACCTCCTCACCCATATCATACTCATATTTTTGGGCTAATCCTGGTGATTAAAATGAGGGATAGATATAATTTTCTTATCTTTGTCCAATTCTCGCTCTAACTGATGTCTCTTATTATTTATACTTTTTCATTTTTTTTTCTTTGCAAATGTGATTATGCCATAAGTTGTCGTTTTTCTTATTTCATCGGCTCAGGCCTTCGCGTCCCCCAGTTGACACTTTGACACCAAATTTTAAAGAAAAATCATGAACAGTACAAACTTAAAAATCCATTATATCTAAGGTATGATACGCAAATTAATAACTACATTTTTTTATCCTCTTCTGCATCTGGCTTATTTATTTTCTTTGCAAATCTCTTTCAAAATTACATTTTTTATTGTAACGTATTTATTTGAGGTGACACGAAGCGTAATATTAAAAAAAACAGAACTACATAATGATAGAAATTCCTGAGGACATTCATGTTTATACTAAAATATATAGACATAGACAGAAGTGTATATATGCACCATCACCACTTGTGCATCAGTATACCTATAACACCAAACGACAGACAACTGTTTCAATCTACTAGATCTCTCGTGCCATACAGGTTTCATATTGAAGATAACTTATTGTGGCTGGAATATGGTATATAAATTGCAGTTTTTAAACTCAGATAGGTAATTTAGAATCAGTAATTCGTAAATTTTTAGCATAGGTTTTTAAAGAGCAACAAAGCAATTTGTGTATTTTCATTCATTAAATTAAATGATTTTATAGAATTTCAATAACTTTATTTTTAAAACTTTCGGAACATTTCTAATAGTAACAGAAACCCTCGTGTCTCTTGTTAAAGTATCTTTTATATAATATTTCGAGCAATTTAATAAATTGGCACAGGTACTGCTTATTACATCAGATTTTGTTTCACTAATGGAATGTAAATATTTAGAATACAAATCATTTTTAATTATCACGAGGCTGCATCGTTCTAATAATAAATCACAAACTTTTTTTCGGTATTCATTGTTCTTTGAAAATTCTAAGATTGTATGTGAACCACAAGTTATTGTTGTTATTGTCGGGAAAAAGATAGGACCATCCGTATGTGGCATAATACCCTGTCCAGGTAAATATTCATTTATAAGAACTTGATTTGCTTTTTTGCCATCAAAAAGATTTAATACATCAATTTTATTCAAGTAGATTTGCAACCAATCAGGTATTTTCTCAGGAATCATCCCTTTTTCATGTGGCACACCCCCATAATCTTGTAATCTTCTGTTTGACAAAACCGTCCACTTCGGCTTGGGTACAGAATAGACATGTTTAATTATATGGGATTCCTCATCTTCAGTAATAAAGTTGGGAATATAATACACTGTTGGTGGTGTATATTTAACTTCATACTCAGATAGATCCATATTTATTTAATTATACAAGTTTTGTTTGAAAATACTTATTACCTACACATAATTTCCATATTTTCTAATTTACATTAACGGTTTTATCTACATTTTCCTTTAATCTCGAATGTATGCTTGATTTGTTTGTAGCACATCGTCCCACAAATTTTTTATATCATATTCCTCGTAATCACAAATAATTATCTTATCACTATTTATTACTAAATACAAAAATACAAGTACTTATAGAGAAAATGCAAAAGTCATGTTATTTAAGTGACAATTTACAATTTACACATAGATTTTCTATGAACATAGAAGAAGAGCTGGTCTATAGTAGTACTAACATTAATTTTCTATACGCGATTCATTTTAAGATCGTAGCGCCAAAATGGCAGAAACCTATACTAACCTATGTTCGCTGACACTGACGTTTGAAATTTTATTCATCAAATATTTGTTGTTGAGAACTTTAAATCAGGTAAAAAGCTTGTAAAACTATTTTGAAAGGGGTAAGTAGTGATATAAAATTAAAAAAGATTTCAATATTTTTCGAGCGTTCAATCTGAAAATGAAACTTAACCTCAAAATATGTCAAATTCTTTATTGGACATACGGCATACATACCTTTATGAAATTAGTGATTCTTGGAGAAAGGTAAAGAGCACACACTCTACTTTGCGTTCTTTTTAGCTTCTTTATCCATACTTGTGTCCTGTAACTCTTTAATGCCCAACTTAAAGTTTCCGCGATAGCTCCAGATTTTCCCGCTTTTGGAAAAGTATGAAACTGATCTCGGGGTTTTTCATTGTCCAAGAGGAATAATGATGCTCACAACAATAATGATTCATACTAATCAAGGCAATTAACTAATATAACAACAGAAATTTTAAAATTCACAATAGAAATACATACGCAAAACTGAACCAAATGAACATACGTTAGTTATGCGTGTCGCCAGTAGGTAGTGTATTTCTTAGCAAGTATCGCGTATTGAGTAGCTCATTTATCTATAGTCGCTCTTGGACGACTCGCTCTCTCTTTTATATTTTATGACCGCAAAAGAAGTAAACCGCGCAAGAGAGACATCCGACAGTAGAGCTGGGAAGTTTAGTTCACTTTGGTGATTTCGATCTTTCGATCTCGTTCACGAAAGTGAATAGTACAAAAATCTAGTTCGTTTAGTTCATATAGTTCACTGGATTATCTCGCACACAGAAGCGGAAGAAATCTTTTATAGAAACGTTTTTGGGATAATTAAAATGTGTTAGATACTTATATACTGGAGTATATTATATATATTATTATTGTCATTTATTGAGCATAGAACTGAAGACTGATATTGCGGATTTTGTTGACGTTTTTCTTAAAAAAGTTGTTTAAGTACAAAAATCTTTATTCAGCTGTAGCTGTTTTACTCTTATAGGTACTTTAAAAATAACAAAAATATAGATGCAAAAATTACAAAACAAATAAATAGTTTTCTTGGTTCTTTCTCTTCGTTTAGTTCCGAACTGATTCGCTCTTTTCAGTATTTGTGATTGCATCTTTTAGTTCAGCTACGGGAGTCGATCTTTTGAACTAGTTCGTTCGTGAACTACACAGCTCTATCCGACAGGTGAAAACTTGTTTCTTGTTTCAGTAATTTGTGGCATAGAATCAAGGATTGTTAACGTTAACAAATTTCAAATCTCTTGTTTCAACAGCATTAAGTATAATGAGAACATAGACTTAATGAGAAGAAGCCCGAACGTATATTTAAAATGGTGTAAAATAAGATAAAAAAGCAAATCATTGCTCTTAAAAGAGCAAATTTAACGGAGTTAAAACGGAGGCAATCTAGGCGGCGGTGGAGCAAATGAATTTAGTACAAATTTTGCCCAACCGGTCGCGCTGTTTACGTTTCCTATTGGCGATTCAAATTACCGATGAGGGCGCTGCAAATTGTAAACAAATATGGAGGAAGACGAGTAAAAATTTTGCATTTCATATCACATCATCTAGCAATTTATCATTCATCTCCCATAAATATAGTGTCTTCATGTGCTAGTTAGGGTGAAATAAAGAATAAAAAGAGTGGTAAAAGCAGTCAAAAACGTCCCATACGTGCTTCATTGCTAATTATATGAATTTTTTTGGGTTGAAACAGGTGCCCTAGTTTTTGTTTACTTATATTTTGGAATAAAATAAGTGTGCTGTATGGTGATGTTGATACCATTAGTGCTTGTTTTTTGTTAAATAATGTTTAAATTAAAATATCTTTTGCTTTTATTGTTACATGCCTTTTGGAGAAATGAATGAGAAATAGTTTCTTATACTGCTAGGGCCAAACTTCTACCTATCTTCTATTTTAAACACTTCTATTGATCTATCTGATTTCTTTTGAATGCCATTTTAAAATGTAAAAATAAAGACGTACAAATACTAACCACGTCGTTTTTAACTTTGTAGTACCAAAAAATCACAAGCACCACTAAATTATTACGTTAAACAAACCCAAGTAAGTGTTATTTATCATTATATCAGAAATAAGCACTGATGTGCCGGATAATTATCCGTTTATAATTAACCGGATAATTATCGATAATTATCCGTTGGCTAAAAATCCTTTCAAAATTAACAGGCTAATATATTATAGTGCCAGTGGTAATAATGGCCTCATAGAGGGATATATTGGAACTTTTATTTATTTTTTAAATTTAATTTAGTTTGTTTTATTGTTTATTTTTTAATTTGTATGATTATTTTTATTTTTGATGTACTTAATTAAAAGATGAGATTTGCGGTATTATAAAATAAAACACAAAATAATTGCTATCACTAGATTTAACTCCTTATCTATGACTTATAATATGATGACCTAATAATACCTATTTTGCTTACCCACGATACAACTACAAACCTATAGTAGATTTTGGTAGTTGCGAAAAAGTTATTCTGATGTGTCAAAAATTAAAAAACAATGTATATTAGAGAGTTTTTAAACCCCTTAAAATTTACGTTATCGTTATGGTTATGGTTATTCTGAGCATGCGCAGTGCCGAAAATGATACTATTTTTGGCACTGCGCATGCGCAGAATAACGATAACGATAACGACGTGCTAAAATTTAAGGGGTTCAAAAACTCTCTATTATTCTGTTGTCGGCTAATTATAATATTTTTAGCCGGCTAAATGCTAGTCATATAATTAACATTGGCTAAATATATAATTAGCGGCTAAAAACCCATCACTGGCAATAAGCCTCCAAAATTAACTTTTAAGTAGGTTCCATAATCTGTGGTAGGTTCAAATATTTTCATGCGGAGGCCACATTCATTTTTGGAATCGCCAATCGGTTCGATGTACAGTGACTAGTCACTGTAGTTCGATGTAGTGATGTGTCAAACCCGCTATTTTTTGATAGCAGCTATTGCTGCCACTGCTAATTTTATTTAGCAGTTAAAAATATCTGCTATTTTATTAGCAGTTTTGACATAGTTGTTAATTTGGTTAAAATGGGGTTATATTCAAGAACCCTAAACAAAGAAGGAAAATATTAACGCTTAATTAGCTTGGCGTATCTATCCAATCCAGTGCCATGATGCTAGCGACTAGCGATGTCAGTCACAAAACAGTTAAAAGAATGTCAGTATTGTAACTAACGCGATTCTTACTAAGGACTACGCTACCTCCTGGCGGCACGCACAACTAACGCATGTTCATTTGGTTCAGTTTTGCGTATGTATTTCTATTGTGAATTTTGAAATTTATGATGTTATATTAGTTAAATGCCTTGATTAGATATGAATCATTATTGTTGTGAGCATCATTATTCCCCTTGGATAAAGAAAAACCCCGAGATCAGTTTCATACTTTTCCAAAAGCGGGAAAATCTGGAGCTATCGTGGAAACTATAAGTTGGGCATTAAAGAGTTACAGGGGATAAGTATGGATAAAGAACGCAAAGTAGAGTGTGTGCTCTTTACCTTTCTCCAAGAATCACTATTTACATAAAGGGATGCATGCCGTATACCCAATAGAGAATTTGACATATTTTGAGGTTAAGTTTCATTTTCAGATTGAACGCTTGAAAAATATTGAAATATATTTTAATTTTATATCACTACTTACCCCTTTCAAAATAGTTTTACAAGCTTTTTACCTGGTTTAAAGTTCCCGACAACAGATGATGAATATAACATTCTTTGATGAATATAATTTCAAACGTCAGTCAGTGAACGTAGGTTAGTATAGGTTACTGCCATTTTGGCGCTACGATCTTAAAATGAATCGCGTATTTATTGCTACCATAAGTCTATGATATGATATAAGTAGTTTTATATGTACATATGACCCGAAGGTGGAGGCCATAAAATAAACAAGAAGAAGAAGAATGAGGAATAACATTGAAAAAAAAAAATAAAAAAATGACATTTAACCTAAAAATAATCTTAAGTAAAACAAAACTTTTTAAAATCATTTTATGTATATTTAGTTTTACATCGGCAACATGATTTGAGAAAATTAAGGCTAAATTGTTAATTTACAGAATGTATCTAATTAAACCTATTTTCATTTCAAGATATTCAATCCTAAGTATTTTTAAGAGTACAAGAAAGTTGAAAAGTTGTAAATGTAGAAATATATCTACAAGTAATGTTTGTAGCAAATTAAGAAGTGAGTCCAGTTCAGTTAATGTATTTGATCGTAACACCAAAAGTCTTCAAAGAGAAAGAGCTGCCATTGCGGAGGATGTCAACTTGTATGATTATCTGAAAGATGAAATAGGATATCGTCTAGCCGATCGTGTATTTGATATAAAAAGGAAATTTAAATTAGCCGCTGATATAGGTAAACTTACCAGACCTTGTACCCTTGTAACCTTGTACAAGTTTATTAATATAACATTTAATCCTAGGTTGCCATCGAGGATATGTATCAAAACATATCTCGCCGGATGCTGTTGAAGAGTTAATTTTGTGTGATATTAGTCAAAGGAATTTAGATACTGCTCCTGTAAATGAAGGCATTAAAGTTAGAAAATACATTTTAGATGAGGAACATATTGAAGTAAGGAAAGTAATAATATGTAATGTGTCATAGTATGTGTCCAATGTGTCAATGTGTCCAATACCAGAAAATAGTAAATTGTAAATTTTGCCGAACCCCCCCCCTGACTTTTATAGCTGGGTAGGGATCTTTTACTTGCCTATCATCTCATAAACAAGGGATCTCCGGCTTTGCATCCTATTCAAGGGATGATAGGCTGGCAGGCATCACAGATCTTCCCTGCATGGTTGTCCATCCAAGCACTAACTGCGGCCAATGTTGCCTGGTGTTTATATCGATAATATGAACGCCAAGTCACTTCCATAGCCTGGATTGCATTATCTGTGGTTAAACTATATATAATTTTTTATATTCTTTATTTAAAGTCGGGAAACTGTTTTGTTTAAGTTTCTGTAATAAGAATGCCATAAGAAATGTACTATGTTTCGTTGTAGTCTCTTTTGGGATTACACCACCTGTAAAATAATAAAAAATAGGAAACCAGAAGTATTCAAATTAAATATTAAAAGTGTAGTATCAAGACAAACTTCTAAAGTTTACCCTAAAAAACCAGTGTATAATATGCAAATAAATAAATATAATTTTGGGCCAAACTTTAGAAGTTTGCCTTGATACTACTTCCGGTTTTTTATTATTTTACAGGTGATTTAATCTTAAAGAAGACTACAATGAATCATGAAAATGCACCACAAATAAGTTACAGACATTCTGCCCTAGGATATATCATTTAATGTTAAAATAACATCAGTGTTAAACTTTAGCCAATCCGAAATTATTATTTTTCAAAAACATGGCATCTGATTGGATGTGAACTTAACAGCCCTTGTTATAAAATAACGTACGGGATACATCATGGGCTTGAATATGTACTATGTTGTTTGACGTTAAATACATATTTAATAATATCTCTATCTAAAATCACATTTAATTATTTATGTGTCGAAAAAATATGACTATTATTGCAAACCTTTTTTCTTAGTTTTTAACTTCTATTTTAAATATTTTGAGTAAAGAAATATGTTTAGTCCAGGTTGATCTATTAAATATAACATTTGTACATACCTCTTAATGGTTTTATCACACTACAAACACAGATGGCACAGCACATCAATTTTGAATTTATTAGAATAGATATTCCTAAACAAATACTAATGAATCCTACAGAACTTATATTTTAATAATACTAGAAAAAATACAAAACATGTAAATTCTTGTGTTAAAACAGCACAGTACTACAATCAGGATTAATGTAAGTAATATATTATTACTACCACTGCAGTATTTCTTCCTTTACCTACAGATAGTTATCAAATACTTTTTAATAACTGTTGTAAAGATACTTAAATTATGATGAGGGAATGTTAAGCATATTACTTTGTATTGAATACTAAAATACTATTTTTGTATTGAATTATTTAATTTCTATACTGTATTCTTCACTGATTTTCAGATTTGTCAGTAAAGAATAGAGTAAGTACAATCTACAATAATTTTTTTTTTAAATTCAATACAAAAGGTGTGTAACTAATATTGTTTAATTTAAAATATATATTTATTTATTATTTTTATATTTCAAATTATTGGACAATTTATTAAAAGGTTAAGTTGATGTTATTTGTAATTCAATAGTTGGGGATGCATATATCGATCACAATAGTTGTCTATAATATATTCTTTTAACTAAGGTTAGTCCTGTGGTAACAAGAAAAATTAAAACTTCATTGGATAAGTAATGTTTAGATATACTTAGTTATTTTTTGGGATGAATACCTGTAAATAAATATGAGGTAGTTACTGAATGTTTTCACAAAAATTTTATAAATAAATACGTTAAAATAAGGTCTTGCTTGTGCTCATGTACAGTTAAGAAAAATTGTACATTTATATTCCTTTTTTGTATTTTAGTTTGATCCTAATTCACTGGATTTAGTAATATCATGTCTCAGTTTACACTGGGTGAATGATCTTCCGAAGGCATTTAAAAAAATTCTGGACAGTTTGAAACAAGACGGAGTTCTTCTTGCGGCAGTTTTTGGTGGTGATACTTTATACGAATTGAGATCCTCTCTACAGTTAGCCGAATTGGAACGTCGTGGTGGTTTATCACCTCATATTTCACCATTTACGGAAGTGAGAGATGTTGGAAATTTGTTGTCAAGAGCTGGATTTAGTATGTTAACTATTGATACTGATGAAATTGTTGTAAATTACCCCTCAGTGTTTGAACTCATGTGGGATTTAAAAGGTAAATTTAGATATAATAAGCATATTGGTGCTATTAAAAACATGTTTTTTTGATTATTCAGTTTGCATCAAAATTTCTATATGACATAATATAGCTTTATAGCTTCATAATAATTATGAATTATAAAGTTCAATTTATAGATTGAGACACAGTAGTAGCGGTAGTGGCAGAGGCTAGTCGCTAATGTTGGTATTTATGCATATGCGCATCAAGGCTATCTTTTTTCGTCTAAGATTAATCCCACTAGTGAAATATCAGTTTTTCCTTGCTCATAGTCAAAATTACTCACAAATCACTAATGCAAATTCAGTTTTGACAATAGATGGTAGCAGTGCCCATATTTGTCAAAAATGTTGCTCATTATGTTGGCATCTATAAATTGACAAATTTATAAAAACTGCTTCAGCTACCAGTACCACTATCTCAGCCTTAGCTGATCAGTCTGTAAATTCAACTTTATACATTTAATTTGAAGTGATACTCAAATTGATCATAGCAAAGATAATATTCCAAGGGAAGTTTCTTTCATTCTTGCACAAAAATCACATAAAGTATTATTGTGATCATTTGAACTACATTAATTTAATGTGAAATGAAATGGAAAAAACCTTATAAAAATTAAAAACTTCTGTTTGACACTTCTATGACAAAATTATAAAATGACAGATTTTTGTTGGAAGCTGTAAATGGTTGTGTTAACCCTTAACCACAGACATATTGTACCTGAGACATAAAATCGGACGTATCGTCTCTCAGACTACAATCATTGTTAAAGTAGAAAAACCAAAAATCCTAATATAATACTACTGAAAAACTTTAACTGGTTACCAATTAACTAAAAAAAAAGTAGTTGAACATAGCTATGTATAAAATCTAACAAATATTGGATGTGTTCAGTTTCCACACACTATTTTTAACTTTTTACCATATTTATTTTACAAAATTTGGATCACAGTATCAAAGCAAAGGTACAAAAAAATATATTCATAAAGAAAACACTAAAGAAAGGTCTTTTCCACCACACATTTTCATTGTATGAAAACTTAACACTCACTCGGACGCGTCGTCTGTAAGACGATGACTCCTCACACACATACACACATAAGCAAATCCCTTTCCACAGTCAAATCGCAAACGGCTGATACTACGTGTACAAATTAAGTACCAATCAGGCTTAGATTACATAAAGTGGCAACCCTGTATGTGCCGCCACATTTGAATTATAAAGATATTTATGTTACAAGACGTCTGTGAGTCAACACATTCGTGGTTATGGGTTAAGCTATCAGCTCAACAGTTGGAAGTAATCGGTCAACCACTGTTCTAATTGGTTTTTATAATCAAAATAACCAATGGGTATAGTTTGCTGACTGCTGAAAGCTGAAAACTAAATAAAATAAAAATTACATGTTAAATTTATAATTTTTGTAATCAGTAATAAATCAGTGTTATACTAGAAATTGTAGAAGTATTGTTTTGTATGAAGTATGAAGTATATCCTGGTTGATTTTGTTATAGCAAATTCGGCTCGCTTGAATTTTTGCATTTAGCGTGAACTAAGAATAGCTCCATCCTTTGTTGTTTAAGTTGATAATAAAGGACAGAGATATACCCAGTGTCTACCAAATGCAAAAGTGCAAGCGAGCCGAATTCGCTATAAGACTTGTTTAAATTAAGGGCATGGGGTGCTATAACTTATATGGGAATCGGAACCAGTCCAGGAAATTAAGATATATTAGGAATATATGGGCAGTGTGTCTACAACTAAGTTTCACTATATATGATGAATTACTTGATATTTTTACACTTTTATAATGGAGTTTGATCGATCTGGATTCAAGAACAACTAGATTAGTAAAAACAATGAAATAATTGAACGAATAATAATATAAACACTAAACTCGTAACAAGAATCCAAAGAAAGCATGTCATAAAGGATCCACAATCTTATTTTCCAATCAATGGAATATATATATTTTTTTTAAATTTTGGTGTAGCTTACACCAGTGTAATTTACTGTGATTACATAATTACAAGTAAATAAATGTTTTTGGCCCTTTAACGTCATCTAAATAATTTTAAAACTGATGACATGCGTGGATTGGATTCTTGTTTTTACATTACTAATTATTCCTAAAAAGGATAAAAAATCCTAAAAAACGTTTCAGAAAGCATTATATAAAAAGTTCTTTCGGCATCAAAATTTCTCTTTTAGGAAACGTTAAAAAAATCTTTTTCCCCCTAAATTTTTTATATATGTTGTGGCAAAGTATGAGGAATTATTCTTACATTTGAATAATATCTATACGTATATAAAAATTGTAAAAAGGGATGGCTACATTTTTGTCCTGGAAGAGACAAGGGAATATCACTCAAAATTGCTTGTTTTCCAAAATTATCTCAAAATCTAGGAAGCATTTTTTATAAAATTATTCATCTTCATACGAATACAGATGCCAAACCAGTGGAAATTTTCATTTTGAAGATTTTCAGACTAATTTTAACAAAAAATTTGCTGACTATATTTTTGAAAATCAAATTTTAATTTGAAACATATTTTTGTTATTACAGTTTCACACATTAGTGAATACTATGCACTACTATTTTCTCAAATTTTTTTTTGTCAATCAAGATGACATTGAAGTATTCCAAACTACAAATAGTCACATTAGATCATATGCATATTGTAGTATAAATGTAAAATTTTTATCAGTGAATTATAGATGAATTATTTTCAAAGGTATGGCTGAGAGTAATGCTGCAATAAACAGGTCCTTGCATTTGCATCGGGATACACAATTTGCCGCAGCTGCAATTTATCAACAACTGTATGGACGGACTGATCCAGAAACAGGAAATATTACAGTACCTGCTACATTTCAGGTATCGATATGTTGAATACTTTTAATATGACAAGTCATACAAAAAAAGACAATATTTTATATACCTGCGTAATAGATGTACACAGGTGACTACCAAGAATTCATCACATGCAACTTTTAAATGACTAATGATTATTATATTGTAGGTCGTTAGGTAGATAGAACTTTTTTAAATTGTAAGTAAAATATATGTGCAACAGTTGTAGGTAAATGTGTAACACAAAAATGCCATATCTTATGTTAGAACCTACACTTGTATGTTTCGATATATCTAAATAGAGCATTTTCTCATGTATATACTGATATAGTTGATGGGTATGTTTCTGACAATAACAAATTATAATCTTTCTCAACACATTACGTTATGGTATACTATTTTGAACATATCTTTGTTACCACATAATTATGCACACATATCCATCTAAACTAGAAGTCTCACAAGTGCTGCTAACGGGAAAAAGTGCTTAAAGCAGTGTCATTTATCGATAAGAAGTTAGAAGAGTGGCAAACTTTAAATCTCATTATATTACATATAATTTTAATTTTTTTTAGTATTTGTGAAATGTATCACCAATGAACTATTGTTTTATATTTTGTAGATAATCAATATGTTAGGGTGGAAACCTGATCCAAAGCAACCAAAACCAATTGAAAGAGGTAGTGGCGAGGTATCCTTGAAGGATCTTTATAAACTTGATGAGATTATAAAAGAAGTAAAAAAAGTGAAAACAGATGATGACAAAAACTGATATTTTTAAAAAAGTTGTTATTAAAATTAGTTAATAATTATTTGTGTCTCTATGTTTTAATAAAACAATTGATTGTTTTGTTTTTCTTTTATAAATAAATGGTCTTAAAATTGGATTGTAATTGTATTAGAACCGTTTCTTGTATATAATATTTATAAAGGTCATGCACGTTAAGTTTAAAGTGACGTCATTTTCAGTAATTAATTGTTGTCAATATTTGATAAACAAATGACCAATAAATTAGCGTAGCATTTGCCATTTACAAAGAGTTTTATATTTGGCAACCCTTCTCTGCGTTGTCAAGTTGTTATTTATTTGTTTTATCTCTCTACACACTAAAAGCAGTTCTTCTCAGAACTAAAACCGTTGTGCTTCTGTGATATTTTTCAAACTCCTGCCCGCAAAAAAGTTCACCTGTCAACGGTGTATTTTTTGACAAGCTGACGTCAACCTTTATTAAGCAATTTACATACTCTGATAAAAGCACAGAAATAAATTATCACTGAATATTGTATTATCTTGTAGAATAAAACAAGAACGCATTATGGTATGCCTGCATTCTTGGGTAAAAAATCTACCCCCAGCCAATATATACATGCCTAGCTAGCCTTGTTATTCAGCATATTAAGAATCTGAATTGTATTAGGTATTTGAGAACTGTGTGTAGCATACAATGCTTAGTTATTTGTAACGTACTCTATTGCAACTTGAAAGAAAATGTATAGTCCTTGATTCATCTTCAATGGCTCACTGATAACATTGTCGTTATAAAATTGGAAAGAACGAGAAGAAACAAAAACGTTTAATACAGTAGACCATACCAATAAATTGTTAACAATGTGAACCTACTTGTGTTTCTTCTACAAAAATTCCATACATTTGTATTCTTGTAGTGAGTTGGATCTTAAAAATTTTTTTTTAATTAATTTTTCCCATTGAAATTTTGATATATATCATATAAAGCCGATCTACATATGAGTTAACCTAATTGCACTCCTTCGAGGGGTGGTTGGGGTTGAGGGAGTATTTTATTCAGGGTGCCTCATTATTTAATAGTTTTTTCAAATTGAACATCTCCAATTACTTGTACATAGGTCTTTTGATTATTATTTCGACCTCACAAGCTTCAAAATGTTTTCATTCACCCCTTTGTGGACTTCATCGTTCTGCAACATGAATTTGGCCAACGGGGAAAATTCTAGTATTTTTCTCAAAAAGTGTGATGATATAGCCCTGAAACTTGGTACAGATATTAAGAGAAGATGGTGCTCTGTTGTCCACCTGAGTAGCACCTGCCACAGACCACCCCCAAGGAGTATAAAGGTGTGTTTTGTTTTTTTTTTTGAAGGTGCACTTTTACATTAGAATTTAGTTTAGAAAATATTTAGTACTTGCCTCATACAGGCTTTTCAAACCCAAGTAATTCTTTTGTACAGCAGGTTAAAAGATATAAAAACAACTCCATATTTAAGAGAAACAGGATTTTATATTTGATTCGTATCATCACCAATAATCATCAAAGCATAAATAGCATAAAAAAACTATAAAAATGATGTATTTTAAATTTTGAGAACAGTCAGCAGCTGATTGGGCTGACCACCGAAATATTTGTTGCCTAAATTATTTTGACTGGGCTGACCATTCGCTGAACACACCATATAGTATGCAGTATTATATACAGTGCTTTTGTAATGTAGTGAATAAATTCGTTATTTTATAAATACCCAATTTTTATAAAAATCAATTGGACCTACCGATTTTCTTTTATTTTTTGTCTTATCTTATATATTTTTAATTTTTTACAGGGTGAGTCTATGAAGCTACGTCAATATAAACTTTAATATTTTAAATGGGACACCCTGTATTTTTATAATATGGTTATATAAAGTTTTAATTGGTCTATCTCTAATAAGGGAGATATGCCCAACAAACTGCCATAATAGCATGCAATGTATGCTACAAAGAGCGAATATATCAATTTGTTGTTATAGGCACAGAGATTTTCTCCAACATATCGCTCTTATGGCTTACTTTTTTGGGCATATCTCCATTTTATTATTAGAGATAGACCCATAAAACCTTTTCTGACCAAATTTGTAAAGATATAATTATTTCCAAATATACCTATATAAAAAAATACAGTGTGTTCCATATTTAAAATATTAAAGTTTATAACAATGTATAGCTTGATTCTGTCACCCTGTAAAACATTAAATACTTATATGTACAATAATTGCAAAAATAAAAGAAAATTAATGGGTTTTTGTACAACATTTTATACACAATACAAAATTAATTATAATATACACATCATTTTGGTTTTTTGTCCTGCATTTTCAAATCATATGGGCTATTGCCTTTCAGGTGGTCCTTCTCCTCCGTGAAATTAACGATTTATATAAAATTTACAAATACTTTAATGATCTCACCCTCTATTTTCTGCAAGAGACTTTGGCCCAAAAAATTAGTTCCATATTTTGTGTTTCAAATCGCGAATTTCGCGGCTGTGAAAACCAATAGACATGTGAAAACCATCTTCAAAAAATTTATTGTGACAATTTTAAATTTAGACCTTTAAAGTTGTTAAAGCATTTTTTACTGCGTCCGCTATTATATCGATATCTTTATCTTGCTGTATAGAGTCCTGGACTCTATTATTGCTGTACCGAACACAGAGCCATCTGTCTAAGTTGTAGGCTTTCTCTCTCGAGTCGAAAATTTACATTAGCTTGCCCCAAGGATTTTGCCCATCTGAAGTTAATCATTACTAGTCTAAGTCTATGCTACAGTGACTTATTTATCTAGTCACTGTAGTATATGCTAATCTCTCTATTCTACCTCGCTTGTCTCTCTATGTCTGTTCTGTTTTCCATATGTTTCTGTGATAAATTTTCTATTTCTGGTGCTCCATGGCGAAGGGTTGCGCGTTGCGCGCTCAATGTTTGAAATTGGTTATGTAAATTATATCGATTAATAATTGAGATATACTAGAATTTAGTATTTATACAATTTAAATTATTAGATACTGGAAATTAGATATTAGTGGGATCGAATTTATTTATGAAAAAAAATTGTGTAGTAATATCGTAGTAAAAACCAACTTTACCATACAGACCAAATAATCTTCTCATGAAGCCATATATATATACTACACATACTTTACTTAATATGGACTATGCTATTATACGCGTAAGTGTATAAAGGAAAAATAAAAATAGTCATGAATAGACAAAAAAATCGCAAAGGTATGTGTATTATAGTTTCCCTGCGTAAAATACATAAATACGTAAAATACATAAATTTGCAGATTCTCGAAATGGGAATACTGTTGGTCGTGCTCATTCAACACTCAGTGTTTCAGCAGTGGATTATTATTTAAATTTACCCGTTACATGCCCTCCTTCTCCAGCCATTTCTACGATAACTTTAACTCCTGGTCGCTTGAGAAATATTGACCAGGATATGGAAAATTTAAGAGCATCACGGCAGGATAACCCATTCATTCAGGTTTGCAATAAAATAGGATTAGATTATCTTCTGATATTATATTAATATAACCTTATTGAGCTTAATTTCCTACCTACATGATTTGCAACTATTTTTTAAACGTAATATTTTAAAAATCTCGATATAGTAATATTAAAAGTAGTAGGTATAAGTGATAGGTATTCTATACATTTATCATTCACATAATTAATAAATCAATTCATCAATAAACAAAATAAACCATTAATATTCATTTTCCTTGGTGGCTAGGCTGCTACCTTGGTTCCTGTTAACAGCAATTCTGCTGTACCAGGGATGATTATCAAAGTCAGGGTTTTATAATAAGCCCAAGAGACTATAGTGCATAGAACAGAACCTCACACCTCGGAGTGAAAAAACTTATCAAAAAATTTTATATTAAATATTTTATGAAATATTGTTTTGTACACCCTTAATTTATAATCAATAGTTATTTGTATGTATACCCGACACTACCTATAATTTAACTTAAAAAAGAGCTTAATTGATGCACATTGATTTTTTAAATCGTGAAATAAAAGAAATCATATAGGTACTTTTCTGTCACAAACACTGCACAATTTATACTGATATTTATCCGTCACATCTGTCAGCTGTTTTAAAACACTATTACTTCATTAAGTACTCTCTTTTCATATTTCTACTGATTTAAAAAAAAAAAAATGTCCCATCTATAAATTTATCAAGTCAAATTAAAAAAATATGTAATATATAGGTACCTATATAGATATGTTATAACTTCATACTATTTAATAAACCCATTAACTGACCCTAGTGGTGTGGTTTATAACTAGAGTAGTTTTTATTGTAAATATATGTAATATTTATGGATTCATGCATTGTCATTTTGTATTGTATTAAGTCAGATGTAATTACTTTGAAAATAAAATAACTTTTCTTAGCTTTTAATAGGTACACTGTTTTACCAGTAAATGCTGTAGACTGTAGAAATTTAGACAATAGCGGACTCAGTTCATTTAGCTCTAGTTGCCTTATCTATTTCTGAGACCATTGCTGGTAATATTTTAATACATTAAATTACAACTTGACTTGGCATGATCATCCATCATACAAGTTATTACAACTTTCCCTGACTGTACTTGGCAGCTAATGAATATGTGTACTGTTCAGAATACTTATATGTATCTACTGGCAAGTAAAAAAATATTTTGCAAAAATTGGCAGTTGGTAAACTGATCTTTAGACTACAGTTCCTAAATCTATATTAAAACGGAAATAAATGTTTTAGGGGCATTAACGTCATATTGTTAACTGTTTGGATTTTTGTTTCGAATATACACTTATCTAACTAATTCTCCAAAAAAGTGAATCATCAAATATATAATTTGAATACTTCTGGTTCTTTGTTTTTTATTATTTTATAGGTGGTGTAATAAAAAAATTCTGGTTCATATAATAGTCATTTAAGTTTTTTAACTTGCTATCCCTCTTTTTACATTATTAGTAATAATGAGAGAATAATTTTTGGTTCTTATGTAGGTTGCATGAATAAAATATTGGAATGCAGAAAATGCTGTGTAGCTGCTATAATCATCATGCAGTTATTCATGTCATGTGTTGTTCAGCTGTTTTTATATGTAATCAAGCATTGCTGATAACTGCAGCTAGATATCATAGTATTTAATTTTCTCATTTTGAACCATCACTTAATTTTTTAATTATTATATTTTGTAGCAAGTTATTGCCAGTAGAGAAAGTTTGATAGATAGCTTAGATACGGAGGAAGAATCTGATCATGCAAATTTAATGTCTAAGGTAAGAATTATAAGCCAACTTTTTATTTATTGTTTTATATTTTTAAGTGTGGAAATCAGTTTTATGTTAAAGCATTCATTTTATTTTACTATCTGATTTTCCTGTTAAAAGTGTTCTTACCCCTTAGCAAAACATACATCTTAAAATTAATTTAGTTTGAGAAATAAATTTTCAAAATATGTATGTTCTCGCCCCCTGATGATTTTAAACAATAGGTAGGTTAGATTAAGGAAACTTCCAGACGTGATCTATGCATATGCACATGCCAATTACAAATATTTGTATGTTATTTTTAATTGATTTAAATGATACATTATGTTTAATAGCATTATGACTGAAAACAATCGTATAGTACATAAAATGTACTAATATCTAAATTATAAAATACAGCATTCCTTTTTTGAATTCGAAGCTGTTTGAAACAATTTCTATATGTATCTTAAAATTTCAGCATTTGGACATTAGTCCTGGAACAAATGTCCTAAAACTCATTAACGAATAATGAATACTGCCAATCAAACTGGCACTATTTGATCTGTTTTCCGTGACCTCTGCAATAAAATTCGTCATAATTTTAGTACAGCTTATTCTTTAAGCTGTGATTTTAGTTTATTTCTTACTGTTTTCATAGTGTTGCATCTGAAATCTTATAAACAGTGGTATTATACTAAATATTGTGATATAAACTTCCCTGGTATTGCTGAGTGGTAAATTAGAGTGGTTTGAACTTCAACATCCGGTTGAAAAAATAATTAACCTTTGTTGAAATTTTGATTTGTAAATTCATATTGAAATTGTGATTAAAAAGGTATTTGGCCATATTGAATGTTTAGGACCTAGTAGTTGTGTGAAACATAACTATATATCATTATCCATTGTAGTTTATTTTGGGACTAAACCACCTGCAATATTCAAAATAAGGATTGAAGTGTAGTATCAAGGCAAACTTCTAAAGTTTACCCCAAAAAACTACAATATGCAATAAAAATAAATATATGACAATAAATTAACTAAATTTCATCAGTGGGTTTTTAGTTTGATATAAAATTTTATAATATTACAAATGTTATTTCGAATTACGTATGTCTAAATAAAAAAAATTATAATAAAATTTAAAAGAAATTAAACACTTAACTAGCTTTGTTCTAAATGTTTCAAGTAGATCCTCGACTCGTCGCCAGTAGAAAAGGAATTTCTATGAAAAAAAATTTTATGACAATATGACATTTTAATTATTAACACATCTAAAACGAAATAGTAATTTATCATTTTCAGTACCATTTTGAGCACCATTACCAGCACCTACCATTTTTTTTTAGATGTGTTAATAATTAAAATGTTGTAATGTAAGTAAAACGTATTGTCATCAAATTTTTTGTCATACAAACTTCTCTTCTACTGACGACGAGTTGAGGATCGACTTGAAGCGTATAGAACAAAGCTAGTTAAGTGTTTAATTTCTTTTAAATTTTAATGTAATTTTTTTGTTTAGACGCAATTCGAAATATCATTTGTAATATTATAGAATTTTATATCAAACTAAAAAACTAAATTACGTTAATTTGTCATATATTTATTTCTATTGCATATTATACAGTGGTCTTTTGAGCAAAACTAGAAGTTTGTCTTGATCTACACTTTCAATCTTTATTTTGAATACTTCTGGTTTCCCGTTTTTTATTATTTTGCAGGTGGTGTAGTCCCAAGATAAACTATAAAAATAAGTTACAGATATTATATATTATTATTGATAATAAAGAATACATAATATATACAACTGGGAGAATCTGAGATTTTAGTCACTATTATTTTCCTGTTATTATTTGAGGATTGTTATACCTACAATTTTTATACCATCTAAGTATTTCAAATGTATTGTTTAAGAAAAATTTTTAATATTTCACGTTTGTCATTGATTATGCTTAATATTGAAAAATCTCATTTTAAACAATAGACTGATAAACAATAAAATTAATATACTCGTAGTTTATTATGAGTTATCTTGACATCTGTTGAGGTTCTTATCTCAAGTTATCCGATGGTTTGACAAAATAAGAGTTCATAAGAGTAGAGTTAATAAAATTGTATCTCATGTTCCAGACACATTTTTTTGTATGCGTGTGTAGGCAGTTTTTTTTTTGCTATGCTGTACTCAGCCAATATCTCCATTGGGAATAATTGGTCCCGTGGCTCCCGTTTCACATTTTTGATTAATTAGATGTTTTAAAAACTTAGGAGTTTTTTCTTTTAAACATATTAGATAATTTTATAAAATAGTAGCTTGTGTCTTCATTTTTGAGACAAATTGAGACAGTTCAAGGCAAAATATACGATCTAATTGGGATCTAGAGACTAAAAAAAAAAATGTAGTGTGCTGTTCCATATGCCCACAGCCAACCTAAGTAATTCTCCAGCATGTCATATATTAGGTATGATTCAAGTTGCATTTGCAGGTATATACATCCCATAAATTTACAAATATATACAGGGATATCAAAAATTATCTTGGTCAAGGGTGGTTGTGGAATGTAAAACGTGTGTCTTACTTTAAATTTTTGAATATGTTTAGTTGTGTCAGAATCTGTCAAGTCATTGTGCTGAAATTTTCTAATCCAGTTTTTGAATCATGCCTCTTACCACACAGCACAAAATTTTCATGATTGAAACCTATTTTTGAACGAGTGCGCTAGTTAATGGAAATTGGCAATACAGTCAACGTTTGTGTTTGGACAATTTTCAAGAGCACTTCCCAAACGTGGCAATATTACCGGACAATTTTTATGCGTGCCTTACAAATTGTGTTGAAGTGTTTCGCGAAACTGGTTGTGTGACTCATAAAAAAGGTGCTGGTAGACCAAGAGTTCGTACAGAAGAAGTTCTCAATGACGTTCGTCAACGTATGGAAGAGGAGCCTGCAAAACCTTTGAAACGTCTTTCTCAGGAAATTGGACTTTCTTATGGAACATGTCATAAGATTTTAAAGAAAGACTTGAACATGCATCCATATAAGATGCAAGCACATCAAGCTCTTCTGCCCGCAGACCACCCCAGACGCCTTGCTTACTGCCATTGGTTTGTCAATAATTTAATGAATGACGATCTTCTGGACTTAACTTTTTTTTCTGATGAAGGGTGGTTCCACTTTTCGGGATACATCAATTTTCAAAATATGCGAATGTGGAGCAATGTGAACCCTCATGTTTTTACTGAATCGCCACTACATGCTCAAAAAATTGGTGTTTGGATGGCAGTTTCTCGCAGAAGAATAATTGGGCCAATTTTTTTCGATTTCACCGTCAACGCAGAAAGGTACAGACACAACTTTTTGGCTGAATTTGTGCAACAGTTAAACGATGATGAACTTCGGTACGGTTATTTCCAGCATGACGGTGCAACAGCATATACTACACGAGAAAATATTGCTTTCCTCCGCGAGTTTTTTGATGACCGGCTGATAAGTTTGCATACAGAAGTTGAGTTTCCTCCCAGATCACCTTGTTTGACAATTATGGACTATTTTATATTTCCTTACTTAAAAAACAAGATTTTCGCAACTCCGGTAAATAATTTGCAAGAACTGCAACAAAGAATTGTTCAGCAATGTGCAACCATAACGCCAGAAATGCTGCAAAATGCTTTTCACAGCATGAGGAGGCGCGTCAACTTGTGCATCGAACAAAACGGGGGACATTTCCAACAATTACTGTAATTTAGTTTTTCATGTTACTAAAACCGTTATTTCATAATTTGTAGTTCATTATTGTTTTACAACTGAAATGAATAGGTATGAAATTTGTAGGTTATTGATGATGTCAGTGTGACAGTGACATAATTATTTCAAATTTAAAGTAAGACACACGTTTTACATTCCACAACCACCCTTGACCAAGTTAATTTTTGATATCCCGGTACAAACAGGCGACATAGGTAGACATTTATACATATAGGTAGATAGTTATTTTCTTGAAAATTGTAATTTCATTTAAATTTTGTCCCTATCCTCTCAAAATCATTTTTTTTGTGTTTTAGGAATTGTCTCTAGACCTAGATATTGACCCTTTGTTACTTCCTGAAATGCATGAACATATGATACGTAGTCCACCACCTACAAACTGGCCAAAGTCTCCAAATTTCAAAGTGTTTCAGTTTCCACATGGAGAAGAGGAAACAATCTCAGTTGAAGTTAATGTAAGAATTTCAATTGCTCAATTTCTTTTTATTGATATTTAATTTAATCTTCAACTTAACGTATTTAATTGTTTTATAATAAAGAAAATTGCAAAATAGTATCCTGATTGGAATGTTGTTTCCTTAAATGTGTAAAGCTCTATTTAGTAATGGAATTTGTAAAGTATTTATATTATTAGCACAAATGAATGTGTCAAAATTCAGTTGAACATTTTTCAGTGCTGCGATTGTATAATGCTCTAGGTAAATGCAACTGTAACATTCTGGCAACAAAATAGTGAAAATTCTTTAACAAGCTCTTTTAACAAAATTTATCTATACAGGGTTTTTCACTATTAGAGTTCTCTATACCTATATCTTGGTTTTTCTGTAATTAATAATTTTTGTGAAAATCTACAAGTACATGGATTAATTACAAAAATTTCTAAAGGCTGACTACTGGGAAAATTACATTAACAACAAATTTATGTTTTAAAATAATGAAGTTGACAACAGCTTCTAATATAACTATATGTTCGACGAGCTTGAAATTATTGTGGTTAAAAAGTTTTTAAGTGATAAACTAGATAGCCAAATTTTCAAAAAGATATCAGCAGCTCTCCAAAAGTCTAACTAATTAGGGGGAGGGGGTGAAAGGTCCTGTAGAAGTATGGATAATTAAAATGAGTTTAACACCTTACTATTAATCCATTTATTTTTACTTAACTTCTCTCTTGGATACAATTTTATATTGTTTGGATTACTTATTTTATATTTAATTATTTTTCAAAAATTAAAGATTCTCTTATGTATTCTTTTAGGCCAAAGATTCAAAGACATCTGAACTTAAACCAAAGCATTCTAGTTGGGATGGAACAGATACATCTCCTTTGAGGTCATTCCCTAAGCCCCACTTTCATCAAGATAGGTTTTCATTACTTACATCAGGTACACTTCGGTCTTCAGGCGAAGACAGTATTCGCTTGATGGCAGAAGATTAAAATGATTCCATTATATTATTAGCATTCCAAAAAAAGGTGATATAACTATACTGTCTAGTCAAATTGTCCAATGTACTTTCAATTTTAAGTACATAATTTGTTATGGTAAATATTTACCAATATATATTTTTTAGTTGTTTTATGTTGAACATTGTTTTTTCTTTGCTTAATGTAAGTATAGTTGAGTTTTGTTATTTTTATATGTAAGAATAGAAGAAGGATCTAAATAAATTATGGGGTGAAAAGAAAGATTAAGGTTGAAATATGTTCCTATTCGTTGTAGTTGATTTTACTTAATTTCCAGTCTGTGTAGAAAATACATAAAATAGTTGAATTTTAATTGAAACTATGCCAAATATAAATTATTTTTTGGCTGAACTACTTATTTATTGTATATAACTTCCAGTATACATTCTTATATTTTACACAAAAATTAATAAATAAATACCTACCTCAATAGTAGGTATTTAAACGATACCAATTTAGTTGAATTTTAATTCTAATTACATTGGAATGTTATGTTCCAATACATTTTTGAAAATATTTCTTTATGTGTAACTGATTTTGTTTGTCACACTTAATTTTCATAAAATAATACACCCATTTTTGAAAATAAAGGTTGGATTTTAAAATTACACTGTTTAATGTGTAATGCCAGTCATTTACTGATTTGTCATTTACCTCATGAAAATTATAGGTATGCCTAATTTGTCAAATTGGGTTGTCAAATTTCTTAATGAAATTAAGTAAAATGCAACTAGATAGTATAGTTTTAATATTTTTGTGTTCATATTTATAACATTTTTGTATTTAAAAATGTTTTGTTGCAAAAATTAGTATAATAAATTAGAAATTAAATTATTTTTCAAATATGAAAAATGTATTATCTATGTTGTGAGTATTTAGATTATTATACTTACTCAGATTAGAGAATTATAAATTTATTCGTAATTCTTCTTTAAGATGTTATAAAGTTAAGGTAAATGAGAAAGGAGTAAGAATTATTAAAATTATTTTATAACTTTATTTGTGATGTTGGTGAAATTTCAAAGTCTAGATGTTTAAACATGTTAGTTTTTGATTTATATTAGTCATTAGTCAATATGTTTCAGAGGTTGCTTAACTTAATATACATACATACATACATATATATTTAAAATTCTACTGTTAACTTTAATCAAGTATTGTTTATATTGCTTGATAAATTGTTGAACTATATTTAAATATCTAAAATACTAGAATAGGAATTGGTTATTAATAATAATTTACGTGATTTCATGCATTCCCAAGTAACTTCATTGTCTATAAATCAAATTTGTAGGGTAAAACAACTGTGTAGTTGAATCTAGTAAAAAATATCTCAATACATAACATAGAATCTCGCTTTTTTTCCAAGTATGTCAAGACCTGGCACCTAGATGTCTTTTTATAGAAACATTTTTACTTCAAAAATCCTACAAATTTAGTGTATTTTATTGGTTCTAAAATTTATTTTAAACCAGGGAATAAAGAAGGAACACTATATTGAATATGCATCCTTTAAGAATTTATACAGAGTTAGTTATGAGTAGGCTTGACGGAAATACGAAGGCGTGCGCATCATAATACGCGTAATAAAAAACATTTAACTATTAACAAAAGGAGTAAACTGTTACAATTTATAAACTATCTACAATTCAACAACATACCATACAACAGAGAGGATTATATGTACACGCAAACACTATGGGCCCATTCAGGGAACCGCAGCGCTTCAGCGCTTTATTCAAATAGCTGCAGCGCTGTATTAAAGCGCTGCAGCGCTTTATTAAAGTGGTAAAGCATATATTTTTCCGGCTGGATCGCTGAATAGTTTCATCAAGCGATAAAATTAATATAGTTTAGGTTTACGTCTATGGGTTTACGCACAAAATATCTATGGATAATATAAATTATTATTAATATTAATTACAGAATATGAATTACTGAAAATTATGTCACTTTAAGCTTGTGTTTAAAATGTCGATTCAGCGAACATGAAGCGGTAAAGCGCTGAAGCGCTGGAGTGCTCTATGTTTCCCTGAATGCGCCCAATGACAGCCGACAATGAACTGAAATGCAGAGTAATAGCACAGCTTAATTATTAAGCTGTGGTAATAGCCTTGCGGTGCGATAAGGTGTTTACCACGCACACCGCTAGTCTCCCTCGTGACTCGCCAAGCCTAGTCATGATTATACGTACATTCCATAACTCAGTTATTTAAAATGTTTGAAAAAATGTTACATACAAAAAATGTATAGAAAATATATCAAGGGAACATTTTAGAATTATGTTCAATTATACAGGGTGTTTCATAATATATGCGCAGGACTTCAGGATGTAATAGCTCGTCCAAAAATATGAAAAAAAGTTTCTATTAACTTACCCTCTAAAATGCACCATTTTAGAGATACAGGGTGTTGAAATTGAAAAAAAAATTTCGTTTTTTGTGAATATCTCCGGAACCGTTTATCGCACAGAAAACAGATTTTGTAAGCATTTTCTATTCATAATAAACTAGGTCAATTTTTTTAAATAAATTTTTTTCTTACTAATTAAACAAAATTTATTTAAACGTTAGACCCCAAACCGTAAAGGTAAAATTGACCATATTTTCAAAAAATTGACCATGTTTTTCATCATAAAAGTTGATTTTTCTCGAAAACGATCGACTTTAGAGCTTATGACCAAGAGTACCTTTTTTGTGTAGAAAACATTGGCGGTTCAAATGGGCGTCTCAAAATCGTACTTTTTCCAGTAGCGTAGAAGTTGGGGAGAAAAACACCCACTACCCCTTCAAAACCTTCACCAATTATGACTTAAAAAAAAAAAATTTCCTGCACAAAACATAGTTTATTATGAATAGAAAATGCTTACAAAATCTGTTTTCTGTGCGATAAACGGTTCCGAAGATATTCGCAAAAAACGAAATTTTTTTTTCAATTTCAACACCCTGTATCTCTAAAATGGTGCATTTTAGAGATACAGGGTGAGTTAATAGAGGGTAAGTTAATAGAGACTTTTTTTCATATTTTTGGACGAGCTATAACATCCTGAAGTCCTGCACATATATTATGAAACACCCTAGAGTGGCTCATGTATCTACAAAGTTATATTTTTTTTAATGGGACACCCTGTCACCCTGTACTAATATTTTCCATTTTTACATCATGGACTTCATAATAAATATGTATGTTTAATTTATATTTTGCAGTTTTGAAGTATCAGTTGCGTTCTCTTTTTCTTCCAAAACTCTTGACGCTTTACAGGGTAATTTTGAGAAATATAATTCCAAAAATTCAACTCATTAGGCAAAAGTTCAAAATTGGTTAGTTTTATTTGATATTCTGATGGTGTACAAACAACTCTTTCTCGTGGCACATTTGCTAATGCGGTATTCTGCTGTTTGTCAGTAATGACAGGCTAAAATTAAACAATATCACCCATATTAATAATAATCACAATAACATCAAGTTTACTAATGACAACTAACCGCATTCTTAAATCAATCTAAGTAGTTCATATTAATAATTAAATATTTATAGACAATTAACTAATATCATGCTAAATAAGAAGTTAATGTGACAACATCTCATTCTATACATAGAGCTAATTTCATTGCAATAAATCTAACCTGCATTTACAAACATTTACGCAAAGTGAGCAGACTGACAAGTGTCTTGTGTCAAGACTGTTTTGAGTTAATAAGCAATCAAGGGCAGATTTAGCTTTTCAACATGGGGGAGTATCTCAAAGAACCACATTTTTAAAAAATGTGAAATTAGAAATTATCTGTGCATTTAGATAGGTACATTTTTCTTTGAACAAACATGAAATAGCAAATAGAAGTGTTTAATAAAATATCCTTAAGTGAAGTACGTTTAACTAATTACGTTTTTGCTTTTTGCTAATGTAAAATTTGAATTCATGGTAAATCTGCCCTTGATAAGCATTAACTTTGCCTTTTATAATAGGGAGATTTTGAACACCTTAAATTTTTACCTTATCGTTATTGCAATTGTTATACTGAGCACGCGCAGTGCCAAAATTCATACTCTTTTTGGAACTGCACATGCTCAGAATAACGATAACGACATGCTAAAATTTAAGGGGTTCAAAAACTTTCTAATGAATTCGATAAGTAACCATGCCATAATAAAATTTTATATATATTATTGATGTTACTGACATATAAATACGGAAAATTTTGCATTAAATTATTTAATATTTCAGAAAAACGTTCTCGATCTGTTGATTGGGAGGGAAAAGAAAAACTGCTGCCATTTTTGTCAAATTTTTAGGTTAACTTTAACTTACTGTAAAACATATCCAAACTGATAACTAGTGATTTAACATCATGCTAGCGTTAACATGCATTTAAATGGTATTATTAATGCAGTTTTCACTAATTGCATTCTAGTCACGTCTTAGAACATTCTAAGTTTTATTATTAATAAGGCTGTGTGTTTTTTGTATCTTTGTGGTACTTAGTGTTGGGGGCGTAAGTTTTTTACCTAATTCTGGAAACGGTTAGAGTTAGCTATAGGGAATCTTAATAAAAATGGTCCTAGTATGAGAAACGCAAAAATTCAAAAATATGCAAGGTGTACCGTTATACAAATATAACTTTATATTGTCATGCTTTTGTGGTCCACACTGTATAATTGAAAATAATTTTAAAATGTGTTCCTTGTAATTCTACACACTTTTTCTAACATTTTTATTAATCTAGTTATGGCCCGGCCCCCGTCCAAGTATTAATTACTCACACCGTATATTGATATTGATTTTAATATATAATTAATGGTGATTTTCATATATTTTTAATTAACAAGTTATGAGTGTATAGTATTTTAAGTACATACTTTTAAAAATTCACTGATTCCATGGTAAGTGATTTTTAGAAAAATAATCATGTGTCCAAAGAATTAGTAAATTTAGTAGTAACCAGATTTAAAATGCCATTAAGGGTAATAATGATAGTGTCTAAAACACTAGTCTTCTTTTTTTTTACTAATATTGGAAAATGGTTCAATATATATAAGATCGACGGGTCCGACCGATTTTTCAAAAACTTTACCATTTTCAAAATAATGAATTTATATATCCAATTTTATATAAGTTTTTTAATTTTGACTGATATATATTGCAATGAAACAGTCAACATTGTGTGATACTAGACTGGGTTATTAAGTTACAGGGTATACTTTATTATTTTCTTGTCAGACTGTTACTGTGCAAAGGCAAATTGTTAATTAGTATTTAAACCACAAAATAGATGTACTTACTGTATTGTTGATAATTCAATGAGTCCAAAGTGCAGCATATTATGCCATTACTCTATATATTAAAATTTCTATAAATTTACAAGTTTATGGGTAGGTAAATCAAAGTTAATGTAATGAATGACTTTGAAACTTGTCAAAAGTATAATAGAGGAATAATAGACTAAATGTTAATACAATATGTACGAATTATTCACCTACTCGTAACTATAGGCCTGAATTAAGTAGTGTGGTAGAATAATAGAATTAGGTAGTATAAATATTCCAAATAAATGTTGAATGTTTTCTTTAGATAAATTTTAGAAAACAAATTAAAAGAACATTCATATCTATCTATTGTTACTTGCTGGAATCTCATTTCAAAATTTCAAGTACATAATGTTTAGTTAACTGCATCTGATTTTAATTGACTTGAGATCTTATACATTCTGTTTATAGTTAAATATATTTAAATAAGTGATACTCATTGTTGGTTAAGTAGATTCTCATAAAATACCTCTATGGTTCAGTTTTGCAAAATAATGGAATTATATTTTTCTTTTTGTAATTACTGATGCATTGTAATACAAATAAAATCTTGTAAGTTTGACAAACCTGGGTATGATTAAAATCACCTAGGATTCAAATCTTTTCTTAGAATTAATAACTTGATTTATAGTATTATAAGGTTTTCTAATACCTTAATGTGAATCAATTATTGATCTAAAGGTATAAGACAAATGAAAGAGGATTTATATTTGAATACTCAATTGTTTTATGGGAATCAAATTATGTTTTACGCACATACACATACTAATTGCTATAAGTAAATACCAGACAATTTATACATTAACAGAAAAGTATTTTGGACATATGTCAAAACTTAATTACTAAATCATATATGAAAATATTTTTTAATCTCTCCAAAATTTCATGAATGTCTGAGTATCTACTTCTCTTGTCACTTTACTGCATAGTACCTACTTATTGTTTAGTCAGCCATACCCTCTGGACTGTTTGTTAATTTTTTTGTACATAGTAAACATACCGATCTCATTTTATACCTATAGTGTATATCTCTACTTAATAAAATATGATTTATTTGTAGGCATTACACATTATATTGTACAGAAACTTGCGGACACATAAGGTCATGTATCACTGAGTAAGTAGTTTTTGTATTTATAAATCGTGCCATATTTCTAATGTATGCATTAATTTTTGTGCCATATGTCGTAACTTACTTTGAGTCTATAATCCCAAATAATATAGGATGTGTTGAATGTACTGTAATTTAATTGAAGGAACAATAAGAAAAACTAAGTGATTATTATAATTATTGTTTATTTATAATTATAGTCAATGTTGACAGTTTTAAGCCATATGTGGCATCGATGCCATACTTCACTTTTGTCAATAATAAAGCAAAAAGCATATCCTTTATTGAGAATACCATATATTGATAATATAACAGTTAATCAAGCTAATCATTTAAATAGAAATAAAGAAGCCATCCCTTAAATAAAAAAGTAATATGGCAGAGCTCGACAATGTTCAAATAAAATACCACACCAATATACTCGTATCTGAATTATTAGATGACATTTTCCATAAAAATAAAATCTAAAATACATTAAAAAAACTTAATTTTAAAGTAGAATCTATTATTTCCATTGCAGGTCTTCCTTAGCAACTTTGTTGGTATAGGCAAAAGTTCAAAATTGGTCGGTTTTATTTGATATTTTGTGTAGTAGTGCCAGTTCAGTATAAAAGTGCAGATTTTCATCTTTATATATGTTTACATTATTATATTAATTGGGATTTTAATTTCGGGATATTTAGTATCTAGATTCAAACTAAATACTTATGTCATTTGTATTATGTAATTGTAGTCAATATTTCTATTACTGCAGTTTTAAAATATATTTTTTATATTTTGAAAGCACGAAAATCAAAAGTTTTCATTATGTGACAATATTGGAATGGATTCAGCAGGAATATTGGTTTATGATTAAAAAACATTTTTTTAAAAAATGTTTTTTTAATATACAGCATTTGCTAAAACAGTGATATTTTTTATTATTCTCTTTAAATACCTACTTAAGTAGTAAAAGTTCATGTACACCTAAACACTATTAATTTAATGTATAGAGTTTAGAGTATAACATTAAAGTGAAAATATGTAAACTATCGTACATGTTCGTATTATACCTACTTTCATGTATTTTATTATCTTTATAATGTACAGGTGTTTATTGTTATAATAATTATTCATATTACTTCATATACCCATTCCCAAATAAAAATATGTTCCATTTGGAGACAGGGACAGGTTGATAGTAGGTAAAGTGTGTATTAAATAGAGAAAAAGAACGGTCCATGGGTAGGCCGAGGTATGAATATCTACGGTTGTGAGACGTGACACTTGTCACTTCATGTGGAAGGGACACAGATAAACAAAAACTTACGCGAAGATTTTTCATAATATATCGGATGACTGTTTATGTTGGTACAGGCTGATTAGGAAACATTTCACCAAATAATATTTGAATTCATGCTTCGCATGTTCCGTTATGGTGCCAAATATCAATTTGGTATTTTTTGCTCTATTGTGAAATTAATTTCTAGTTTAAAATAATGCGTTTTTGTTTTATCAAACAAAATATCTCCACTTCTACTTCATTTCTCTGTCTGAATGCAATACGGATAATAGCGAGCGGAGGTAGGGTGACAGTGGTCAAAGGTGTGGTCACAGGGGGTCTGTGGGTGTACATCTCAGCTGCATGCCCCCACTAAATAACAAATTAGAAGTATTTTTTTCCAGTATTATTTATTTGCATTAATTTTATTTATATTTATATATATTTATTTAACTATATCATGTGCTAATATCTTGTGTCATTGTTTGCAAATTGAATATATTTTTATTTGAGAGTTAGTATACATGTTACCAAGTAAATGTTGATCTGAAATCATGAATGGCAGTTTAAAAAATTCCGACCTCTAGTGACATTTCTGATTGTATCAGGAATTTCTTAGAAATTTCTTAGAAACGGTTTGTAATACTAAATTATATTTAAATTACACAATAAAACAATTATTGATGTATTTCAGACACATTCCACACATTAAAATTGAGACATTCTTGAATTTTATATTTGCGGGTTGAGTTGCATGAATTTTAGAAAGCATATTTGTTATTTTCCGAGAATTTATAACCTTTTTTTGGACCAAAAAACCTTTAATTTAAAAATTTGTATTTGTGATTCAAAGAAGAAATTGAAATCCTCTGGAATAACTTTTTGATAAACAATTGATTTTGATGATTGTGTACCATCTTTGTTGTTATATCGACAGATTCACAGGAATCATGTATTACTTTTTAAGTATTGTAGATGATACATTTCTATTTGCTTAATGTGAAAGTACTGCTGGTTCTCTTCAAGAATAATTATAGCATTGTTTAAATACATTATAGTTATTCAACCTTGGTTAATAAGTTCCAACATTGACAACAGATATAATAATGAAATCGACCAAATGTCCTTACAGCTATAAATTTGGTGAAATATTTTCTTTACTCCAGGGTTATTCATTATAATCTACGCCATCTGGCAATGGTGACTCCAAAGTAATGAGGTTGAATAGCAATAATATATTTAAACAATGATTATAGATACCCTGCCTATTTTTGTATAATATATATATTTGATGTATAAATTAAATACCTACGTAAAATAAATATTAAATATCTAATAATTAGTAACTTAACTAATTAGTAACATAATATGAAAATATATAAACATTAAAGAAAGCACTAAAAAAAACTATAAGTATTTGCCAGTTTGTAAAATATTATTGGGATTTTAATAATAATATTATTAAAATATTATTAGGACAATGAAAATATTTTTTTTGGATTATACTGCCTGTAATCTGCACCATTTACAAAAATAGTATCAAAACACGCTGATTAGTCTTTTTATTCTAATAATTATTTGAGTAACTTTTTGTAAATGATACAGCAGTTTTTTTAGCAGATCCCACTTGATAGGTATAATTCGTTACATCGACTTATTGCAGGTACTAAATTTGGTGTGTGCCTAGCTAGCTGTACTTGCAGATTAAACAGTACTTAAATAAAAATGTAAGTGGAATTGCATATTTTGTCAATACCTCGGTGAATTAGACAGCACAGTTCTCATATTATTTATATAATGGAATTGCCTTCTGATAATATAGTAATATAGCCATTTAATTGTTAGGATTTCTTTTAAATTTGTATTATATTTCACGTGCCTAGAGGGAACTAGTAAAATATTAACTAAATGTTTTATGTAATTTTAATTACGGCCGCAGGAATTTTCTAATTTTATAAAAGAAATGGATACAGAGGCTAGAACAAAAATATTTCCAGTGTAAACAGAATTTGTTTGTTTAATTTTCAAGACTTAAATATAAGTTTACTAAGTTTGAATGAAATAAGCTGTCTTATTTTATTGAAACAAGTAAACTCCTTATTAGCAGGTACTGTGACTGTTATCAAGTAGGTGCTGTTATCGTATATACATATGAAGTAATTAAACACCACGTAGATTATGACCTCCCTTCTGAAATACTCGGGCTTGTGTAGATGGAACGTACATATGAACAAAAAAAAAATGAGACAACCATTGTCAGATGTATTTGATTTTATCTCATAATTTGCATCAAAGTATAGGAAAATTCTTCAACTGTCAGTTGATTACCTGTGTCGTTATGACAAATGCTTCATGCAGGGTGAGAAAGTCATTTTTACTTCAGACCAGGGTCTTTCCTAATCATCCTGTTTGCTTACGCTTTCGTTGATTTTGTAAGCTATAGTGTTGGACAGTTTTTAGTTTTTTGCTCAGTCAAGTCCGAAAATTGACATAATATTTTGTTCGGAATGGTTTTTGATTGTATTAAATGATGTTGGACTGGAAAACTTTTACTATTGGAAAAAGCAAAATAAAGCTGGAAACACGAATACTACATTACTATATCCTGGTTTTGTTATGGACTATAGCGCCAGAGTCCACAGTTCTAATGTGGTCAATACTATTCTTAAACTTAAATGTTATTGGGCAACTGGGATGTCCTCCAAAACGACGTATATTCCAATTTCTTCAACCATTGACATAGGATGAAATTGCAAAAATGCTCTTTTATAAAATGAAAGAGCAGTAGGGATTTATTCCGATTTGTTCCATAACTACTTGCAAATTGAGCTTTGTAGTTTTTGTTTTTTCAGTCTTAGTAAAGTCCTCGCCAAGAGAGAAGGGATATCTGATGTGGCTTGCCTCAAGTTAATATCGGCGCGTCACTGAAGGTGGGGCTTCTGTGTAGAATTTATACGAGTGATTATTCCTGATTACAATTTAAGGCTACCGCGGCGAATAAATACATTGACTCAGATACGGTTCGCTCAGATACGTTCAAAATGTGGAGTATATGTTACATTCTGAAGATACGACTTCTCTTCTGGCGCGGATTTTAATTTGTTCCCAAATTAATATGTCCATTCTGCTTTTTTCAAATTCAATTCAATCAAAAGTCTATGACTCCATTGACTAAAAAAAAAAATGAATTACCATACTTGATTTGAGCAAAAAAATTAAAAATATTTAAATTTACATACTATAGATTATAAATACCCAAAAACTTAACTACCTATAAGTCATCGTTTGACATAAAATTGAAGAGAACAAAATTACATGACTTTCTTTCTTTTCTCATTCTGTATAATACATATTTTAATGACAGATAATTTTAACTGATGAGAGTGGAAGAATTTTCACTCGGTCTTTAACAACTTTAGCAAACAACTAAAATTGAGTAATTTTTAAACTTTACAGTAATTTCAAAATTAACACATTTGTGGTGTCACTTATTTTAAAAAATGTGTAGTTTTGCCTGATCTTTGATTTCTTCTGATAAACACTCGTACAATCAATATATTATAATTTTTTATTATTTTGTTTATTTATTTTTGTTGTTTATTTTTAATGGAAAAATTGTCAAAATACAATTTACAGTGATATAATAAATTATAATGTTAGGTACCTATACATAGAAATGGAAATAGATTTTTCAACATTTTCAAATATTTTAAATCATATGCTGAAGTAATCAAAAGGCAATGTGTCGGCAGTTCGTAGTAAAATTTAGTCCATATAATTTGTAGGATGATAGTTTGTGAAAAAGGTTGACAATTCGTGTAAAATATTGAAGCAAAATTCATAAATTTTGAACATTGACATGTTTAAGTAAAACAATATTAAGTATATATTCTAAATTTCTTAGAAACATGCTGATTTTTTCCACTGTGCTAACTCGGTAAATTTCGACAAAACGATCAAACAGTATAATATTGAGTGTGTGTAGACATATCTTTTTAGGTTCTAGTTATATAGCCTAATAATTTATGTTTTTGTAGACATATAATTCATATATATATATTGAGACAATGTGACTTTTTGAAGAATAATATACATCAACTATTATTGTTTGTTGAATGACATGTATCAGAAAAGATACCATCGGAGATTATTGGTAGTGAATAATTTACATCAAAGTGGCACGAGATATTTGTCCATTGTTCATATGTATATATGCTAGTGCAGTCAACCTTATTTGTTTATTTATTCATAGCATCATGGGGAATAAGGTTGGAAACCTTTTTTATTGTGACTATGTATGTACTACTCAACTGTTTTACATATAAAACAGCTATTTATCAGAATTAAATTGCAATTATATTCTGTGTTAAGCATGTGTATTGGAATTGTTCAATTAAAGTTTTAATCAATAATTGTTTTTTAATTTGTTCGTTAGCTCTCCATTAGAAACACAAAATTGCTTTCTATGTTAAATTTTCCAAATCAACACATTTTGGAGACAACCCAGTAGCCAACAGTAATATTCAGGAATTGCCAGAGGTACAAAGAAAATATATTGTGAAAGGAGGCATTAAAATGAAAATGACAAATAGGTACTTAGTATGTTTTTGTAACAAATGACTTATCTTTGTACACTCCTAATCAAATGGTGGTATGCTCTAGACCTCTGCAATAACTGCCAGTGGCTAGCAAATTTCAGAGATGGATATACCTTTTCATCCTCCATTCCTAATAACTCGACAATATTTTACAGATACTTTTATATTTATTACCAGAAAAATTCTAATATCTTCATGTCTTTCTGTGCATCTAATAGTATAACTATATTTTACGAAACATTATTTCAAACAAATAGTAACAGCTTACTGCCGCCGTGTGGTGCTAATATAATATATACCCATTCATTTATATCAGTTTACACATTTATTTATAGGTATTCAGCCAAAAAAATATTATGATTCAATGAAGTTATAATTTTCCTTGATACCTATAACCTAAGTACATAAAGGAATAACCACATTATTCAAAATGTAAACAAAAATAAATCCTTTTTATCAGCTACCAGCAGCAAGTACATGCTAGAAAAATATCTGCTCGTCATTCTGTGTTCCTATTAGTATCGTAGTAATTTACAGATTCCTTCACATTAAAGGTGCAAATTTCAGATGTAAAACTTTTTATCTTTATACCTATTAATAGAATATTATTTTACATATCCCTGCAACAGATTGCTATGCAACAGTAAGCATGTTTTAGACAAAGACCTCATCTTTCTGCACTTTTATAATATGGGAGTATATTTTTCAGATATATCAAACATCCTTGCCTTTCAATTAATAGGATAATATTTTAGATTCCTTTATATTAATATTGTTATTTTCCAGAAACAAATTCTAGACCAATACTTTCTTGCCTTTCTGTGCTTAGTATGTCCGAATATGGGAGATATTAGGTGCAAGAATTAGATACTTTACGTCCTGACCATTATGTGCTTTCTGTAGGTATGGTAGTACGTATTTTTCAAATTCTTATATACAAATTGTAGTGTCATTTTATAGATTTGTTTATACTTGATTTCCAGTAGCAAACTAAATCAATACCATCTCCTCTTTTTGTGCTCTTAATATCATAAATGGGTTTCACGGACACTATATTTCGAGCAAATAACTACCTTTCTGGGTCCTAATAAAATTATATATTATTTTACAGATTCCTTTATATTCTAATAGGTTAGGTATTGGTATTTTACATATTTTATTATTAATTAATAACTGCTTGCAGTTACTAATTAATTACTCAGGGCAGATAGCCCCTGTTTTAGAAACAGTAATCATTACAGACATCAGGAAGTTTTTTATTCCAATTATTGTCACAGAAAGGCAATGGGGTATTTATCTGAAATTTGAGTAGCTAATATAGGAATATGTAACAACAAACCATACTAATAGAAGCACAGAAAAACTAAATACACAGAAATACTAAAACCTTCTCAAGGAATCTCTTTGTCGTCAATAATTGCCATATACAGGGTGTCCACCTAGTGCGCGTAAGTCCAATATCTGGGTTAATAAAAGAGATAACTTAATTTTTTTTTCTACAGGGTTGTCTAATATCCCGAGCTGCACAAAATGAAAATATATTTACATATTCAGGGTGTTCAGTTTTTCCTGGACAGGTACCAACTTCATTTTTTTAAATGGAAACCTATATTTTTTATGGCATTATCGAATTCTACGTAAAAAATTAGTGGGACTTTGTGCATAACACTGCTATTGAAATATTGATAGTTTTCGAGATATTTGACTTTTAATTTTTTTTTCTTATGTTTCGTCACTTCTAATAGTTGACATAATTATGGTTGTATGACAGCTAGAAATTATTTTTTTTCAGAAACTGTAGAGTGAAGATGGCTCTTTCGAAAAACGTATCAAAAGTTGACCTGCGATATACAGGGGGCAACAGAAATCGTGCCAAACCTGATGGTTTAAAATTTAAAAAATCTCGACTTTTTCAAATGGAACACCCTGTGTTTTATGATTTCATTAGATGCTTTTCTGTAGACTCTACAATTTTATAATAGCTTTCCCTATACCTAAGTTGCGTAGTTTTTGCAAAAAACCCACTTTTATGAAAAATACCCGATTTGCGCACTCCTTTGACGGAAAAAATATTGTAAGGCTATTTATTTTTATAAAATGTATTAGTTTACACTTCTTAAAATAAAAATAACTGAAAAATTTAGATAATTTCAGTTTAATAAACAAGTCTTTATGGAAAGTTACCATTTATTTGTAAATAAAAGTAAAAAATCATAAAAGCTCTACATGTAATTAAGAATTAGCAAAACTGGCGTATGCTTTAGAAGAAGTTCATGGGAATTATTTGCTAGCAGCACGTATTTATAGAGATTCCCACGTGCTGACTGTTTTGAAATTGTGAAAGAAAGATTTGAAAGAACAGCAAATGGGAATTATGAGAAAACTACCAGGAGACATGGGAGTAACAACGATAATATTTAGTTTAATGTTGTGGTTTCTGCTGTTGATAATTCCCATGAACTTCTTCTAAAGCATACGCCAGTTTTGCTAATTCTTAATTACATGTAGAGCTTTTATGATTTTTTACTTTTATTTACAAATAAATGGTAACTTTCCATAAAGACTTGTTTATTAAACTGAAATTATCTAAATTTTTCAGTTATTTATATTTTAAGAAGTGTAAACTAATACATTTTATAAAAATAAATAGCCTTACAATATTTTTTCCGTCAAAGGAGTGCGCAAATCTGGTATTTTTCATAAAAGTGGGTTTTTTGCAAAAACTACGCAACTTAGGTATAGGGAAAGCTATTATAAAATTGTAGAGTCTACAGAAAGGCATCTAATGAAATCATAAAACACAGGGTGTTCCATTTGAAAAAGTCGAGATTTTTTAAATTTTAAACCATCAGGTTTGGCACGATTTCTGTTGCCCCCTGTATATCGCAGGTCAACTTTTGATACGTTTTTCGAAAGAGCCATCTTCACTCTACAGCTTCTGAAAAAAAATAATTTCTAGCTGTCATACAACCATAATTATGTCAACTATTAGAAGTGACGAAACATAAGAAAAAAAAATTAAAAGTCAAATATCTCGAAAACTATCAATATTTCAATAGCAGTGTTATGCACAAAGTCCCACTAATTTTTTACGTAGAATTCGATAATGCCATAAAAAATATAGGTTTCCATTTAAAAAAATGAAGTTGGTACCTGTCCAGGAAAAACTGAACACCCTGAATATGTAAATATATTTTCATTTTGTGCAGCTCGGGATATTAGACAATCCTGTAGAAAAAAAAAAAGTTATCTCTTTTATTAACCCAGATATTGGACTTACGCGCACTAGGTGGACACCCTGTATGTATTTCAGACAAATACTTGCTCGTCTTTTGGTGCTCCTAATAGTTTGTTGACTTTGCTGTAAAATTTTTTGCAGATTTCTTTACAAATCAGTAAATTCTGCTTAGTTATTTTAGTGTGGATGTAATGTACGAGTATAATTGTGGTATAGATTTCTTTATAAATTTATATAGTTATACATAATTTTATTTTTGATTAAATGAGAAAGTTGCTAGCAATTCTCTTCAGGCTTATTTTTCTTACTGCAATCACAAACCAGTCAGAAGGAATGGGAAAAACTACTGAATAGTTTGGAATTATTTGATTGGTTCTGACTATTTTTCCGACTGCTGTGGGAACAGCCATTTCCTGTAAAATGGTGAGAAAATATCTTGGCGAGTGTCTTTTCTCTGAATTTTTCAGATATAATTACTAAGTAAGGGACTTTGGGCTTATTTAGGTACTACATATCAGATGTTAAATTCTGGTTTTTAAGTACAAAATTGATTATTTTGATTATAACAAAATATTAAAATTTAATACATACAATATATGTACAATACAATATTACATTAATTATATACAAACCTTTTATATGGTTCTTAGCGCACTTTGACGTTACTTTTACCTTAATTTCATGCTTCCATCTGCTTGCTTATGGACTTTATATTTATTCCGAGCATACCATGTTTATTTATATCAAAATTATTTATTTCCATATGAGCTTGTTTTAGTTACAAATGATTTCTTATTGACAATTTTGTTAGTGTGGTAGCATATTCACATATTCCTTTATATTTAGGTACAAATTTAAGATATATACCTCTTTACAGACTTGTATATATTACTTGTATTTGTCACTTTTGGATATAATTTGATTCCTCTGAATGGCGACTTTGAGTGTTGGGTATCCTACTTATTGTTTCAAACTTGGATACAGTTAAGAAAAACAATCTTTTTAGTATAATTTTAAATTTTCCCATACCACAGAGTAAAAGAAAACAATTTAAAATTTAAAATAACAAAGTATATTTATAATACACAGTTTTATTACTTTAATAGAATTGAAAATAATAAGAACAGAACAATGCAATATGAACAGTTACAAGTATTTTATGTACAATTATCTCATACAACCAATGAAGAGTTGATGCAGGTGAGTGGAGTGCTGATTTCTAATACCTAAATATTGTCTCAGTGTTTAACAAATTTTCAGCAATTTGGACACCAATGGAATGGTTTTTAATAATTGTGCAAACATACAATTTTGTTTTATAATAAATATACACTGTTTATTATTACTGATTCACTTCCTGATAACAATGGCTAGCTGTACACCATTATGTGAAAAATAGTGAGGAAGGTGTTTATTCACTTTTTTAATCTATGCAAACAAAATTTGATTAATGGTTGACGGTTCCAAGATAGAATTTTGGTATATTCAGAAAATTAATATTGGTCCCAGTTAACAGATGAATAATGTGTGTCACATTTTTTGATCAGATTTAGTGTTATCTTACTTTGGCATAAGACATACAATAAAAAGTGTGAATTTATCATTTTGTGCCAGTACATGTGACCAACTGTCGCTGAAAACTGTCATAAACCGTTACAAAGGAGGGAAGCAATATTTCTAAACATAAAGCAGCAAAATGTCTTGAAGGTGGGAATTGTACCTACACCCTAACTTATCTAAGAGACACGTATGTAACATACAAGTTTTAACTGGATGTGGCCACATTCAACACACTGTATCAATTCATATTGCTGCCGGGGCATTTGGAAACACAAGTGATTGGTATGAATACATTTATTATTTATTACATTTTGCAAAAAAAGCTTTCTTATGTATAAGTAAACAGACAAGAATCCTATAGATTTGCAAACTGTAGGCTAAGTGAAGCGGACATTTATAGAAAATGGTTACGACAGGGCACCAAGGCACAACTAAAGGGATATTCTGGGCCAGCAGACTCTATAAATCTGAGCAGTAATGTTACAAAGTGACTTGTTTTTTCTTCCATAAAATTTTGAGGAATATATTTTGTTGTTAAATTTATATCTAAAATAAAATATCTGCATATGTCTCTTACTTATAAAGTCTTCGGTCTTTAAGATCCTTTATAAAAATAAGATTAGTCATGGGAGACCCTCTTCTATTTTAACAGAGGAGGTTACCCTTGAGTTGCCCCTGTTACTCTGCTGCTTACATAATTACAGTACCCGTGCAGTCACCTGTCAATCTCTCAGGCATACATAACAGTCACACCCTAATCAAGAGGCTCAGTTCTTGCACGAATGGAACAATGTTATACTCACAACAAATTTAGTGTAATAGATGGAACCACTGATTTCATAGATAGGTACCTACCTACGTTTAAAATAACGAAATCAATGAAATTGTTTAAATTAAAATATATGTGTGCTATTACCATTTTCAGTTGATACATTTCAATTTCACACTTACATTGTTTCCTTGGAGTACTTATTCAATAACAGTTGAATAAAACTGTCTGAAGGTAATAGATTAACTCACGTTGAACTGTTTGTACTGAACATTTGACTGTGTATGCTTAGATTTAGTACAAATAGTTAGTACTGTTATAACACGTTATATCCCATATCGTAAGTTTTCTTCATCTTGGATCAACTTCAAAATTTTGACAGATAATACCAACCAGAACAAATTTTTCATGTGTCACAATGGCAATTGAAGAGTGTTATATATGTGAAAATTTCGCATTGATTTCAATCTAATTTAAATATCACTCCATATAAGTACTTCATGAAAACAGAGTTGGAATTTTGTTCGAATTAAAACAATTTATAATGGTAAATTCCATTTATTTAGCACCTAACACATGTTTGTTGTTTTGTGTAGCATTTGACATTATATATAACTTTTGTAAAATTAGGATGAATAACATGCATCTTTGATTGGTTTGGTAGCACTGATTGAACCTACATAATGTTCATTGTGACTCACATAAACATTTTTGGAGTATCCTAAATAAAATCATAATGAACATACTGCAGATAGTAGTAGTTGTTCTTAGTTCATGTGGAAGGTACGTTTATGATATAAGTTCTATATCATGTTTCATTAATTATGAACATTATTTTTCCCCAGAACGCAGTTATAAAATTTTTAATTATTGTATTTTTTAAATAGTTTTGCATTCTGTGGAAATAATGTTTGCTCCGAAGTTTGTGTTATAATATGAGGATTAATGTACATAATGGAGTTATATAGCTTTAAATAGGAGTTCTCTGTCCTTCAGTTTTTGAAATTTCTACTAAATGCCACTCTGAACATCATGTAAGTATTATTGAGAAATATCAAGAAAATGTGTGTTCTACTACACTAAATCTAACACGACCCATCCGCATCATATAAAATATAAAGTCCTATTGGGGACATATAAGAATTTGTACTCTTTGAATGCTATCCGATGTTTGGGAACGACGAAGGGCCCGAGATCTATCTTAATGGTTGGCCCACCGTGCGCATCTTTCTCATTCTAATTCACTGTACAATACAGGGATTCACATATAAATCAAATATATCATCAACACTTCCTTTATTCGGTAATTATTTTCAGAATATATAGACCTGCATTAAAAAGTTTATATTCTTTCAAGAGTAAAAAGATGAATCTCGGTAACCTCTGTTAAATAATTAACAAAGTTATCGTCTACTCCTTCAGTATTTGAATGGGGATTATAAATAAAATGTTTGATGATATGTTTAGTTTAATTAGGAAACCCTTACATATTTGTTCAAATCATAATTATTTTGTGAAATTATTCCTCATAGGATAAATTTCTTGTGCTCACAAAAGAGCAGTGATTGGGCTCGCGAGCGCTTCGTTATGCAAACTTCTATAGCTAGCACATTTATGGCTTGTGGCTCTTTTCGATTTTCCATTTAACTGATTTTTTATTTTTTATGTTTGACATCAATGTCAAAGAAAAAATATTTTAGAAGGTTTTGTGACTAATTCTGTAGTACTCAAAAAATAATAAGTGTATGTATTCTAAATTAAAATTCAGTTGAAGAATATATTTTAAAAACAATTTATTTTATATTTTTTTTACAATGGAAATGTATTTGATAAAGAAATATGGTGCCATTAGAATTTATTTTCACTTGCGTCTTGACCGACGACCTGTTAGGATAGAAGATTGTTAGCTAACTAGTAAACAGTGAGGGTTAATAAGGATATGAGAGGTTTGAAAATGAACTAAAATTAAAAATAAGTCGCGCTGCGGCCCGTGGGCTACCAGGTCGCCTCAATAATACATTATCCATAATCTGATTTAGATTTAAAATATGTACAATATACATAAATAATAATTTATAATTGTGAATACAATGATAATCTGAAGAAGACAGACTGTGTTCGTTGACTAGGCAGGCACAGCGTCCCCTGGGGGCCACAGGAAGGGCGATACTGGCTTGGGACGTGGCCACGGCCTGTTCAGGTCTGTCTGTCTGCCTACAGGACGTCCATCTCAGATAAGGTAAGGCGGCTGGTGGACATGGCCACCCCGCTGTCACTGGAGGCAGATTGCACGCTGGAGTGGTCATCGGTGTCGCTCTGAGTACTTGTATAGCCAATCACATCGACTTCATCTGGAAAGAAAAGCAATATTTATTATCAAATTATAAACGTTTTCATTTGGGATGGATTTGGGATGGAAAAAATATGGACTTTTTAAAATTAACATCCACTAGCTGAAGCTTTAACATTAACATGTTTAGTGCTGAGAAACACTGTTGAGCCCTCATTGGGCATAGACAAATAATTGTCAGACAGATAATAGCAAAGACCTAAAGAGGGTACTACGATGTGTCCTCACCACTACTAACATTCACGATGCCCCTTAGGCAATCATGTCGCAACATCGTTCATTGATTTCACTACCTATATGGCACTCTGATAAGTGCATAATAAGCGCGAAACTGGTCAGTGTCTGGTGGTTTAATATGTTCAGCTGTGACGCACTTCTGGTTCTAACGGAAATTCATACTAACATTCTTAGTTAAAATGGGACACCCTGTATACAGCTCTATTTTTGATTGGTACGTTCAATTATAGGCCCACTTTCATCAGAAGGTACTATTCAGATATCGAGAAAATACTATTGAGAAAATCGTAATTTTGTATTTTTTTGGGGGAAAACAATATCAACTTTAAAAAACTATTAAATTGTTTCATGAAATACCTAAGTACGTCGAACGGTTATTTCCATGCTATTGATACCAGTGTATCTGCTATTTGTAGCGCCATTCATATTTGACTTTTGTTAGGTATACCTACAGGTTGCCCTCTACGTATGTTGCATGTTAGCAACAAGCATTAGCTTAGTATATTCAACTTTGAGCCAAATAAACGGTACTATTTGAAATAGGACACCCTGTAAATATATGATCAGTTAGGATGTCTGGAGTTAATTGTCTCAATTGTAGGTATTAATATGTTTCTATACTTTACTCTTCTAGTTTTTGCGATATTTCCATTTTGGTAAGAGAAGAGATCGGTAATTAACAGACAATTAACTCCTGACTCCAGCTGATGGGTGTTTACAGGATTAAAAAATGCCTTACTTTGGCTCTAAGTTGAACGTACTAATAAAATATGTAGAGGACAACCTGTAAACAGTCAAATATGAGTGGCACTACAGACAGCAGATACTTACATTGGTATCAATAACAGTTCGACGTTCATCGACATATTTAATGGAAACAAGTTTTTAGTTTTTAAACTTGACATTGTTTTTCCTCAAAAAAAAAAAAAAAATACAAATTACGATATTCTCAATAACTATTGGGGTTAAGTATAGTACTTTCTGATGAAAGTGGGTTTAAAATTGAATGTATCTGTATCTAATTGAACCCGACCATGTGGTATACATTTAAATTTCTTTTTCTGAGTTTACTCTTGTGATGAATGATTATAGGTAAGTATTTTAAACATTTAGCTAAGTCTGACGTTTGACTTAAAATCGACCTTTTGACGAACTGCGTTCTGTCTATCTTTGTAAGAAGTAGGTACAACTCTCCTCTGAAAGTAGGGACCTGTTGAATTTGGACCAGCACGTACAAGCTGATATCGTACCTATAGCTCAAAACAATGAGAACAGTCTTTCACATTTAATGGGAAGTCCAAGCAAAATGCTAGGGATTTCAAAGTTTGTTATTATTTGAACACTTATGAAATTTTGAAAATGGCTACTTTTATCGTATCTGTAAATCGACAGAATTATCGAAAGTATACAAACTTCTATATAATAGAGCCTTCTATACTAAAGCCGGAAATCCATTGTCTATGACACGCAAGTAAAAGATCCTTACTCCACTACAAAAGTAGGCGTGCGGAAAAATTTCTAGATTTTCTTGCCTTCTGGAGTTGGTAACTTATTGCCTTAGTCGCGGAAATAGGTCGGCGTTAAAAACAAACAAACATAAAAAAAACAATATTGGCCAGCAAATAGGTAATAAGTTTTAGCCAATTCGCTTCCTTGTCTCTATTTCTGTGAATTTCAGATTAATTTTGAGGAAACCGGTCGTCTCCTTATTGAACGTCACGGAAACTGGCTTAGAACAGATAATCTTTAGATACTGTGCACCCCCAAGTGATGTCTTTGTGGTGGTGCTGACTTCTGCTGAAGTTAGTAAATCTATCTTAAAAAGGTAAATAACCTTTTACCAATAAATCAATAAAAATAAATATCTGTAGATAAAATACCCACCGCCCGTAAAGGATGCGCGGTTACTGAGCAAGGCAAAAACATAAAACTTCTACCATTCAAGTTCTAAAATAGTTAATAAAATTTAAATTTCATGTATACCATTAAGTGATACCCTATCTAGAACTAGAAATTGATACCTACCTAATATTACCTAAATTCAGTAATTTTAGAAATAATTGAAATTTTATAAAAAATATTTAAAGTTGCAAGGTTTTCTATAGGTACAAGAATTCGCAATGAGGTACTTATTAAAGGTAAATGTAACAAAGGTAAAAAATGTAGGTACCCGTATTGGTGGGGACGTAAGAGTAAGAAATTACTTTATTTATTACATCCGGACATATCATATACCATATATACCTACATATTATAAGTACGCGTACACCTGTGATGATGGCTATCATATGTTTTTGCGAATATTGTCAATTTTTGCAATTAATTTAAATTATGAAAATGTCAATATATGATCCACAAGTTTTAAATGAAACTATGGAGATAAAAATAAATAAGTATGTAGGAAGCGACACTCACCATACCGCTTCAGGTGAAACCACAGAAAGGTGAAACCAAAGTCTACATATATGTAGACTTTGGTGAAACCACAGAAAGATGAAACTACCGCTGGAGGAAGAATAAGCTAACGACGAGCTGTTTCCCCCTTCCGTTGATACTATGTGTATGGAAATAAAAAACAAGGAGTTATAGAATTGCAATAATTTGTTTATCTACTGTTATCATCATCTCATTGTATTATAGTTACAGGGTCGCTACCAAAAAATGTTAAACACAAAAGTTTTAAGGTTTTTTAAGATCTATTATAATATAGCCAAATTAGGTATACAAGGTCAGTCAAAATGTCATGGAAAAACAAAGTTGCCCTTTTTTTAATGGAATAACCTATATATTTTCTAATTTTTAGTTATAGAATGTTCCTTTACGAATACACTCATATATGAGTTGACGGATCTAACTATAACAATAAGGAAGATATGACCAAAATACTGTGCCATAAACGTTGTGTGTTGTAAAGAGAACAGAAATTGGTTGCTAGGGTACACGGGATACGGGGCCTTTGTTCAACACATTACTCTTATGGCACACTCTTTTGATCATGTTCCTTATTATTATAGATAGGCTCATCAACTCCTATATCAGTGTACTCATAAAGGAACGTCCTAACTAAAACTGAAAAAATATTCAGGGTGTTCCATTAAAAAAGTACAATTTTTTTTCCAATGACTTTTTGACTGATCCTGTATACTTAATTTTTATTAGGTATAATAGATTTTAAAAAACCTTAAAACTTTTGTGTTTCAAGTTTTTTGCTAGGTGTCTAACTTTAGGAAATAATCGATAATTTCCATACATATCAGCGCCCTGTATATACATTTATCATACCTATAAAAAGTCATCCAGTTAGCTATCCAGCAGGTTAGGTTCGGTCAAAATCAAACTAAGATAGCCACGTTTGTTATATTAAGCCTAATTTACTAACGTGCTGACTATTAAACGTAGAGAACTGGCCAAATCACTCTTTGGCCTGAGCTCTAATGCTAGCTTATTACATTTGGCCGTTTCCTATCTACATGCACCAGAATCCTGGCATCGAACCAAACATCAGGCTATTGGATGCACCATCCTTTTATACGAGCCAACGGTTTCTCCGTTTGAATAAATCCCTTGATAAATATTTAAGCATTACATTTTACATAACCGTCGGTAAAATGTGTTATCGATTTTTAAGGTAAATACCCGCAGAATGCATGCGCTGAACGAACGGTTTTCTATTTGTTACATTTTACAGTAATTGTCGATTAAAAATTAAAACGTATTTTCGACCGCTCGTTAAATAAATTAATATTTTTCACAATTAATTTAATTTAAATTGATGTCAAAGTTTAATTATAAATGTGAAAACACATTTTAATGGTACCTATATAAACTTATACGTCCAAACAGAATTTGTCTAGAAGGGACATCACAAAATTTGTATAAACGGTATTAAGTAATCAATAATTAATTGCTTACAAGTCCTCTAATTTTCTTTTTAGGTAGTATTAAGCATACCGTATTGTTATTACAAGTACTAAATACGATTATATAAATTGTTGCGATCGGGACAAAAGCCAACTACCTATGCTACGCTGACATTTCTTTTATTGTGCCGTAAACTTCTTCAAGGCAAATGGCATATAAAATCATATGCCCTGCAGAATATGGCATAATAAACAAAACTACGGTTAAGTAACGTAATTGTGGTTTATTCCTTACAATTTACATTATCAAATAGGTAGCTATACGCTATATATACAGGGTTGGTCATTAGTGCGGTAAAGTCCAATACCGGCCAAAATTTTTAATACGAGTGAGATATTATTTATTATTTAGGTCTTGCAGACAATTTTGTGGCTTGTGTGTAAGCTTGGGATAAAGTGAGACACATCGAAGTCCACTTGTTTCTCTATAACTGGTACCTACATTCCAATACCGGACCCCCTGTAGATTCACTTCGGAGACAAATTTAAAATATGATATAGGCAGAGTTACTCTGTGCTTTTAAATTCTAAGTAGATACTGGGAAAGTACTTCGAAGGCTGTGGAAATACCTATCAACGATCTCTATCTAATTTTATTCACTTTTTCTAACTGAGACCTCTTACTCTTTGATACAGGAATGCCGTTTTGCTCTGTAGTGGAGCAGTAACAAAATATTGTGTAAAAAAAACATATCGAAAGTTGTCAAATGCATAAAAGAAATCGATGATTACAGTGCTGCCAAGCTGGGTTTTATGTAACCTAATTTTTATCTAAATTCCAATCGACAATAAATAAGTTTGATTATTTTGGCAGAAATAATATGTACCCAACTAACTATTGCCACAGCTTAGTATATAAGTTGTGCTATTGTCATTACCTCAAAGCCGTCGATTGTATAGGTACCTACGTCGTATATTGTGTAAAAGAAATCGAGAGTAATATACCTACGGAAAACGGGGGAAAATGTGGATCACTGTGGACAAAACTACAGATAGGAAAAATCATAAAATAGGGTATGTTGTATCGCACATTCTAACGCCTGATAAAAAAATATGCCATAGAGGTATGCCATAGACTTAATAAGAGAAATCTATGGGTATTGCATACAATGTTTGAAGGACACAATTGCAGACGCCATTTTAATGATGGAAATATTGTGCTAAAGTCACGGATTTCTTAAAATAAACTGGATCGCTGATTCCTAACTATCATTTTGTCAGTTGTAAGGTGGTCGCCACACTGTGCTAACATTCCATTGGCTAGTTTTCAGCTAATGATGTTGAGGTATTTACAGAGGGAAATTTTGAAAATAGTTTGATGAGATATGGGCATATGACTAACTAAATATTACTTATATGGATGGATATGGGTATAAAATATGTACACTGTTGTAATAAAAATACTTTAGCAGCGGGTCTAAAAAGTTAACTTAATATAGGGTTATATCAAAGATTAAATTGTATTATGTGTGCATTAGATATGACGAGTAATTGACAGAACTGGACTCAAGAGTTATATTTGTGCAGCAAAGGTACACATAATTTTTTTCTATTTATAGTGCATTTCAAATAATTGGAATCATCTCTTTTTAATTTGACTTGAAATGATTTTCGACAAAGTCGAAATTTATGTGCTTGTAAAGACACTCTCTACATGTACAAATCTTCCAATGGTATGTCTGGTAGGTACCAATGTATATTAAATTCATTGACGACACTCTTTATTTCTCCTGTTACAACTTCATTTTTTAAATAAATTTTACATTAGCCGGAATTATAACTGGTTCATAATAGTTACTTGTCTAAACATAATTTAGTAACTAACCCAAAAAACTTTAAAGTAACATGGTTTGTCAACCAAGTATTTGAACCTTGTCTGATTGCAGTATAAAAATTAGTTAGGATCAGTTTTGTATATTGTTTTAATATCGATACCTTTTTGCCAAAATATCGTAAGTCACTCACTAAATTTTACCTTAGGCTACTTAACGACAATTCTGCCACTCTGCCTATTACAGTTCTGTTACTTACGATAAAATGTATGCAGTTATTTAACCGTGAAACATTTAAATACGCTTACATATTTATGGATCTATCTACCTCTGCCAAGATGTGTATTTGCATATTATACTTACGATAGATCCATAGTCATTTTCATGGAAAATGTCACTTACGATAGTTTGGCAAAAAGGTATCGATATAAGGTAGGTATTTATCGAAGAATTAGACATATGTTTGTAGTTATTTTAATTGTGGCAGGAGCTGCATATATAAAAAGCCACGATGAAAGTAGCTGCACGTCTTATCAGTAAAAACGGCACTAAAAAAATATTTTTTAACTGAATGACATCATACAATTAGTAAGGTCAAGTAGTTATTAGTCAAATTTATACTTTACACTGTTAAGATATATTAAATATTGTGAATGAATTGGGATAGGTTAATCAGTTATTTTGTTATAAGATTACATGAAGTTTATAATACACAATATGGTAATAACTGCTTTTCTAGAAGATAACATTAACAACTTCAAAACTCAAAATCATTATGATTATGGTAGGAATTTAATAAAAACACATTTAAAATTATACACACAATCACATTATAATAGGAGTTTTATCCACACTTATAAAGCATATAAAGTAACCTATTATCCACTACTGAAATAATAAAAAAATATAAACTTAAATCAACCAAATTTAATTTACTTATTAAAATTAACATTAACATTTATATTAATAGACATTTCGTTCTTCGCTTTTTCATAATTCACTTCGTTTCCGTTAATAGGAAGTTTGTAGTTGCTTCTTGCAACAAATTTTGGATGTCTCCTTCTCCTGAGGAATGACTTGAACGAAAAGAACCTTGGATTTTCCTTGCAATACCAAGTTTGTTAGATACGGAGTCTTCAATATAGCTCTCTGCCACAGCAGGGCTCTTCCACCCACCATGCCGCTTGATGGGTGTAAATTCGGCACCTTTATTTCCCAATAAAGTTATTGAAGTGCACCCTCATATAGTGGCCAATATAAGCTTCCGCGTTTGCCAAGTTCAGAAACGATGCAACTTTTGATGGAACTTTTGCCAATGTGTTGATTCCAACAGGCTGAGAAGTACATTTTTGATTCTTATAATGTTAAAAGAATCTGTTTTGTGATAAGTTCTTTGGTCTTAGGGAAATACATTTTCTACACATCTCTACGTCGTTGATAGAAAATCCTTCATTTATAATTTTAAACTTTCGTGAAATGCCGGTCTTGGTATCTAGTATCGAAACAACTAGATACGCGCCAGTGTCCTATACATTAGTGATTTTCAAATTCGTCAATTCGTAGCATCGACAAGGACCAGAGACTCCTATTACTAGCGCAACCTAAAATGATTCAAAGTATTATTAATACATATTGTCTAAAAAGTTAAGAGTTATTACCTTAATCATAAAATATTCTTTATCACAAGATTTAGTCAAAAATTCTTCAATTTGCACTCTTTCCAAAACTGCAGCCTTTTTCACCTTGTATCTTTTCGATTGACTCTTCAGATAACAGATATCTACGTTTTTAGACTTTTATCGCAACCTTCAACATTGAATACTTCGACCAAATGGATGAAATGATGAAATTGCATGTTTTTTCTTCAGATTAAGAAATAAATAACTTGCACCTTGCACACAAAACTTCATTTATAAACCACAAAACAAAAAGAAAATATAAAAGCAGTGATGGTAACTCAACAGTGTTACCATCATTTAGTTCATAAAATACCTAGAAGTTAGCACAGTATGGCGGCCGCCTATCAGTTGTTATTTTTAGCTACCCCCACCAGTATGTATTAGCGATCCAGTTTATTTTAAGAAATCCGTGGCTAAAGTACATCTTTCACTCGCAACGAAGAGACGCATTTAGTGACAGATTTTTGGTTGTGAGTTTAATCAGTATGCCTTTCAGAGGGTATTATAATGCGTATATTCTCACGACGAAAAGGAATGAATCAAAGAGTCATCCCGGGCTTTTCATTTTTTGTTCGCAAATTATGCGTTTTAGTACGATTTTAGTCAGGCTGCATTTTAAAATGAAGTTCAACAAAAAAAATCCTCGGAAAACCTCTGGCATACCGTTAGCGTGGGTCCAAAGGGTTGTGGTCATGTCAACTTGTATTTGAATAAAGAATAAGTATTTCCGCTTTTCCGAGCTGACAGTATGCGCTAATTAGGGTGAAATAAACAATAAAAAGTGTGGTAAAAGCAGTCATATATCCCATAAGTGTTTCTTTGCTATAATATGCTATTTGTTATGAATTTTTTGGATTGAAACATTTTGTAGTTTTTTTACTTACATTTTGGACTAAAATAAATGTGAGGAATGATAGAAAAAGTGTGTGGTAATACCATATATTAGTGTTTGTGGTATTTTGTTAAATAATTGTTATTTTTATATTAAAATATATTCTGTTTTTATAGATTAATAATAGGAAATTATAGATCTACCTACTAAGTACAACAAAGTGGTTATATATTGTAAAGAAACGTGTTTTCAGTTATTACATTGTTACACGCTTTTTAGATGAAAATGAGTGAGGAGCTGTTTCTCATAGGTAAGTACAACACTCGTCTCGTCAGCTTAAACTCAGCATCGTCGCAGGTGCCTTCTTTCTCAGTATATGTGAAGTGAGGCGTGCACAAGAGAGAGCGACGTGAGCTGCGGTGACTTTAAGCTGATGAGTGTCGTATTTAGAAATAAACCACAGCCTTCTCTAGTAGAAGGTTGTGCTTTTTGTTATCTGGTTACCTGGCATTTTTTTTAAGGTTAACTCGTCGAAAATCGAAATCAACAAAACAAAGCAAAGCTGTTGGCACTTCTACCGGATATTATGTGAACTAAAGATTATGTCCCAACAACGATAATTCAAATTAGTTTCCTACTGATGCATAAATCGGACTTGCGCATTAAACCAATGCTACAAACTATCAGAAACATGCTGTGTAGAAACAAACCTTTAGTAAATCCCTATAAATATTTTTTGATTAATGCTTGTAAGGCTTAATATACGAGCATAATAAAGCATATAAAGAAGTTATTTATTTCCTATTGTTTCCTTTTACCATATAATGTATTAGATAAGTTTCCAATAAATTACGTTTGGTAAAAACATAAGCTTTACTTTTTGTAAGTCGTATATCATTTTATTTTATATTCTTCAGTCAGATTTAGGTTATGAGTCGTGATATCTAAAGTAACTCAATAAAAAATTTAACGGTGTCTGTTTTCGAAGTAATAACTTTTATGGGGTGAATAATATATGTTACATCAGAAAAATGGCGGAGGTAAACAAATACTTTATTTACGGCAGTAAATTTTTACTGACACGGTTGCTAATATTTTCCTTTAAAGGCCATCATAGAACGCATTCTTTTTTTCCAGCAGTTTAACTGTACGGTCATGTTTGAACTACCGTCAAATGCATAAAACGTTAAGCAGGGGAGTATAAACGAAAAATCGTAAAAGTATATAAAACAGTTCGACTTCAGTTTCACACCATGATTCAACATAGATACCTATACAACAAACATAATAATAATAATTTCAATCTGATAACTGATCTATTAGATCTTGTACTATTGTTAAATCAGACATTGTTCGGCATCTCCATCAAATAAATAATAAGTATTTATTATTCTTCCAATGTAGGACCAGTCATGTAGGAGGCAATTGCATTGTGATGCGATTTGACGATTTTCACTCATTGTCGCTTATGGGTAAGCTCAGTCTAGATTTTATACAGCGGTTATGAAGCGGTGGATTACATAGATAAAAAAGTGATACACCTTGTGGTTTGTACATACATCTGAGTAAAGCTCTCGATTGTGTAAATGATTTCATTTGGTTATAACAATGCGGTATCAGAAAGTTATTCCTCCTCAGGTTATTCAAATAAAACATACGTTCATAGAGGGGTCACTGATTACGATGGGAGTTCCTCAAGGATTCATCCTTGGACCATTATTGTTTCTATTATTTGCGAACAACTTGCACATGGCATTGAAGAAATATCATTGTTTGTTGGTAACCTATGCTGACGATACTAAGGTTTAGTTTAAATCAAAAAATTTCAATGATGTTGAGATTGCTGCCAATTTAATATTTCATAAACTGGCTCTATAGTTAGAAAAAAATAAATTACTTTTAAATACGCAGTTCGTATTCTGGCAACTCTTAAATATGGAGACTCCTGGAGGGAGGTTTTTAAACATTTTAAAATTCTTATGGTAACAGCTGTTTATGTTTTGGAAGTAGTGTGTTTTGTATATAATCATTTAGATTTATTCACAAAGCATAAACTTGATCATTGACCTTGCGCGTTCACGCGCAATAAATGTATTTTTATGCCCTGAACGTCATTATTCTGCCATGTATCAAAATTTTTCTTCGCTTTTGTAGATTTCAGACTTTAAACTCTGAATTCAGACTTTATACTCTGAATTCAGACTTTAAACACTGAATTCAGACTTTAAACTCTGAATTCAGACTTTAAACACTGAATTCAGACTTTAAACACTTAATTCAGACTGTAATATTAACCACTACATTAATGTCCTGAAAGTATACTACAGGGTCTTCAAATTTTCAGGTCAAAGTCGAAATCGAAAAATCACCAAAACTCAAATTTTAGTTTATGTAGAATGTCCTATACCTAAAATTCATTTATGCTCATATATACGGATACCACTAATAATGGTATAGGTATACTTATGATGCCACTAATAATGGTGTAGTAAGTGTAATGGTGTGGTAAGTGTAGTGCCATGAAAAACAAATGAATGATTTTGCCAAAATTCGGTATATTAATTATCATTTTAATAACAAATAATTTAGATTACCTAACTGAATGTTAAGTTAACAAATTTACATCTCCCAAAAGGTAGTTTTTCCTTTAAGTTACCGCTCGACACTCATAATAGACGGTATAAGTTACTTGTTCAGAGCCCTCATTACAGAATCCACGGGTTATTTTCTCGTTATATACGCCCATATTTTGTAGATACTTTCTTAAGGCACAGTATCCCGTTATCTAATTGCAGTCGTACGTTCAGGCATAACAGTTGATAGTTTAGAGTTCAAAGTCTGAATTCAGAGTTTAAAGTCTGAATTCACAGTTTAAAGTTTGAATTCAGAGTTTAAAGTCTGAATTCAAAGATTAAAGTCTAAATTTAGAGATTAAAGTCTGAATTAAGAGACTAAAGTCTGAATTCAGAGTTTTAAGTCTGAATTTTAAAAAAAATTCATACATGGCCCTTCTATGGCTTCGTAAATATCTGCTCTTATACTATGCAGGATTTTTTACGCAGAAATGCTGAAAATACAATCAAATGTGGTCATGTCTGCATAGATACATACAGAGAGATAGATAGATAGATACAGAAAGAATGTAATATGTCATTATCCAATGTTTCTATTTTTGTATTTTGCATGTTTTTTCATTGTATTCTGTCGTTATTATATTATTTGATTTGTATGCAATGTAATTATATATATGTAATTATGTATATGCAATGTAATTATGTATCTATCTTTGGTATAACCCGAATGTTAAAAGTAAATAAGTACTTTACGAGTAGTGAAAATCTCAATTAATTTTTGAATAAACTTTAAAAATAGAACTTATTCAAACTATGATATTTTACTTAGACAGAATTATTGTTCACTCTTGCATTGGTTAATGAAGTTATTGTAGAATAATAATAATTGATGTACTAATATCGAAATTACACAAGCTGACTTAAATAGATCCAGGAGGCATCAGATTCAGGATGATATGGATATGAAAAAAATCATCAAATACAAAGGTGGAATTGGAAGAGTATAATAAAAAAACTATACCTAAAATGGTGTACCTATGTGCTCCCCCGTTTCGTGATTGTCTAGACAATTTTTCTAATTGAACTGGTACACATGGAGACACTGGACTTAAGAGCTACTTGGGTATGACTATATATACGGCTTCCTGCAAGGAGGACATGATGAAATACGTCTGCACATAGTACAAATGTATGTTCATTTACCAATCAATCAATACAGGCAGACAGACAATGAGAGGTAGTAATGAACCAGGGTAATAAATTCGCATATAATGGTCGATGCGACAGGTCAGGAGAGCCAACTTAATGGCATATTATTGGTTGCACGGTATACTCCGCTGTACATAATCACTCGTTAAATCTGAATTGAATAAAAGAATGCTTTATTTATCCTTGCATTTGACATATTTATGATGGGAAGGATCAAACAGAATGCTTCTAATTATGTTGGGTTAGCTATAATGGCAGATATTATACCCATCATGTTTACATATTTGATTACGGGGTAAGCTATTAAAAAACAAATTTACTGTTTGGATTATTTGTTTTGTAGATTAATGCAAACGCTGCCAAAATTAGGGATATTGTCTGATTGTCCTATATCTGGTCGAAGGTAGTTAGGAGGAGCACATTATCGGTTTTCGACTGACTGATATCTCATCATTGCCTAATAATAATTATTAGGCAATGATATATTCGAGAGAGTGTGAAAATAGGAAGTAACCGCTTACTAAGCATATTACACAAGGTAAATACTTAAAGGATTTTTTTTTAAACGGCTGAAGTAATGATAAATTAAATTTTGTCCATCAATATGCACAAGGCGCATGCGGTGTCGTTTAGACGAATTAACCTAAATATCTTCGAAGAACGAAACTACCCGTCAGTGCCTGTCAATTTTTCGCTTTGCGTGATGCAAAGCCGGATCAGTATTACCTAATCCTTCAGAATGCTATCCAATGACTTATGTTTGGTTACTATCATCTTACTACATTTCTTTGTATACTTATAATTGATGGAATAATAAACACAGTATTCTTCTTCTTCATGTGGGTCGGTTTCCCTGAGCGAATCCCAAAACACTAAGGCCACAGCTAGGTTTATTGTGCATTCCACAGATTTCTTATTCAGTGAGCATCTTTGTTCTTTGCATAAAGTCCAAAAGTCTTCAAGCCGAAATTTTTCTTTGTTTACAAGGTTCCAAATATGGTCTACCTAGGACCGTTAGCCTCATACGAGCATAGCCCTCACATTCACTCATAATGTGCAGTCTCGTCTGCATCATCAATACCGGGTTCTCTGCCAATCTTAAATTATCTCTATAATTTAAGATTAACAGAGAATCTAGTATTGATGATGCAGCTGAGGAGCATGACTGGGCTCATAACATTGTACTGCCATTTCAAGAAACATATGTGTTTCTTGAGATGGCAGTACAATGTTATGAGCCCAGTTATGCTCCTGAGCTTAGGTTTACCCATGCCCTTGAACCCATGAAGGTTCTTGTCTGCCAAGAACCTTCCATGAATGCATTTGCTTGATTCTATCCAGGTTTTGAGACGTATTAATTTCTACGTTCTAATTTCACCCGTGTTCTCAGAGCCGTTCTGATGGCGCTACAAGCGATTCCACAGGCTGGCTCCGGTCCTATGAAAGCCATTTCAGATCCCTTTTCAGCAAGTTCATCTGCATGTTCACTTCCTCCAATGCCTTTATGCACTGGCACCCGACAAAGTCTCACTGTATTGGAATTTGCTAGTTCCATTAGCAATTTGAGGCAGTCCCAAACAAACCTTAAACTAATTTTGTTTGAGTCCAAAGCCTTTATAGCGGCTTGACTATCGGACAATGTATAGATGAGTTGACGTGTGTACCCCCTCCTCAGATTCTCCGCCAAACAAATCATTATTACGAAAATTTCTGCCTGGAATACCGTGGGAAAAATTCCTAGACTATAGCTTCTACGCCATCTAGGTATCAGTCCAAATACTCCATTTTCCGTTCCATTGTCTGTTTTGGAGCCATCTGTGAACCACACGAGGCCCTAATCCTTCAGAGAATTTACCTTCGCTTGCCAGTCACTGAGATTCTGTATTTGAATCTTGAATGGCTTGCGGAAGTTAAATTTCAGTGGAAAATATCATCTCTAGGATAGGCTCTGACATCGATATAAGTAGGTATCTTATCTTAGAATGTTCCCTTCCTTGGGAATTATCTGTCCAATCATTATTATTCCTGATTCGGTGCGCTGCTATCTTTGCGTCTCTGTCCAACATTACGTGAAGTGGTAGTAGATTTAGCAGGACTTCTAGCGCAGCTGTTGGGCAAAGACCATGGCCCCCCAGCTATATCTACGCAGGCTAACTTATGTATTTTGTTAATTTTTCTTTTACAGTGTTCTTAGTGGCCATATGCCACCATAAAATATTTTGGGTCTCACTATTGAGGTGTACATCCAATGTAACATCCTCGGTTTTAGTCTCCAAGTTTTCGCTATCAAGCGCCGACATGCACAGGTGTTCGTCCGTCCGTCCGTCCCTTCTCAATTTTTTTCCCAGATGCGGGGAAACTATTGTAACTATTTATTAATTCATTTTTTAGTTCTGTATTCTGAACTATTTATTAATTCATTTTTTAGTTCTGTATTTAATGCGCTACACTGAAATCTGAAAAATAGAACACTACACGAAGAAAAAATAGCATATCTGATGGATTTTCATAGAGAAAGACTTACCACTTACTTATTTACTAAAATGGAAAGTCACCGTATTCATCTCTGACCTCTAGTACAAATAAAACACCTTTTCTTGTGTCCAATTTTTGTATCGACACTTTCTCACTAAGGTTGAGAAATGTTTAATTTATGAAAAATCAACAGATTTGACAGTTTAGTTCGAATCGTGTTTCAGCCCTGTCTTTCCGTTTTTATAATCTGAAGATTAAGTTTATAAACAAAATAAATATTACTAAAATACTGATATAAAGTATTACAGGCTTATTACTCTCTAACATGCTTATTATTAAACACGACATACTTTATTAAATTTAGCTATATCGTAAAGAAACAACGCTATAGCATATTATTTACATATATTATACTTACTAAATAGGCTTTAATAGAACATTTTTATGGCATTTTTAAGTAGTCGTACGCCGAAAAAGGTATTTTTTTTAGATCAGAACAACCTCGAGAACATCCTTCTGAACTGGAATTGCCTTGGTAAGCAATATAGAATATGCTATGGGATTCTTTAGCAACTTGGGTATATTATTTATACCTCCGTTGGTATATAAAGTGATGGTTTTGTGAAGGAATATTAAAGAATCATATATTTGAGTTTATATATGCAGCTTAGCCCAGCTTGGTGTCTATATAAATAAAAAAACTTACATTTGAGGTATTGTTTAGTTATATTTTGAATAATAATTAATTACACAAACTGCTATTGTTTTTTTTTATGGAACCAAATTTATGAAATGTTAAAAACATAGTAAAAAGTGTATTGTTCACTAAAACACATGCTCTCATTAAAATACCCGCTAACACCAGTATCAGATAAAAAACCTACCTAATTTTAGACTAGTAAACGTAGGTATATATAATATTTAAACAACAAAACAATTCGTTTAATTGATTCAACTTTAATTGGGGCACGCTGTACTTTCATCACCCATATTTTATTTTCTTTCTTTTGAATGTTAAAAATCCCCTTTCCGATATTTCCTCCAGCAAATAATATTCCCCGAGGATTTCTCAAATATCTTATAAAAAGGTATTCGAGCGTAAATATTCTGTAAAATACAAGATCCTGTTACCGCGATCTACCATATTTCAGATATTATATGTTGGACGCTGTCATCCGGTCTCGAAAGATATATTGTAAAAATGTATCATAAAGAGGTCGATATAGAAAAGCCGCTTAAAATTATAAGCGGAAATCACAAGTCTTCCAACAAATCTCTAGATGAATATAATCTTTAATTTAGCCCATGTTTCCTAAGAGTGCTTCGTTTATTCCGTAGAACATACTACTTTATAAGGAACTATTCAGTTCTGTTTAACGTTGTTAATGAGGTGCCGAAATCGAGAATCACCCAGTAATGAAGTTCTTTTAAATTTGTAAAAGAAGGGTACTTGGACATAGACGGCTGAGTGAAGATTTGCCTAATAATATATGGGGTCATAATAAAGTAAGGGGTATACTTTAAAGTCTTATATAATTTTAAGAAATCAAGCCAGTAGCAAAAAGTAAATGGAATCTAGTTGCTTCTATAATTTGATTGTATTTATGGAAAACAAAAGAGTTGTCGTGTCAACTGCTGAAGTGTCAAACGTAATCATTGCGATTTAGAGAATTGCTCCCAAAATAAAAGTCACGGTAACGTAAATTGAAACGATTGAGATTATGCCATTCCACGGATACAAAACGAAACATATTGGTCAAAAATATGTCCAATGAAAACATTCCGGCACTGCATACCTATGTTCGTTCAAAAACTTTCTCTATATAACTTTAGAGTACCTAGGTTGTTTATGCTGCATAAAGTGATCGAGCCAACGTTATAATGATAAAAAAAATGAAAAAGAAAGAATCGATAAACTCAAATTTATCAAAATGGGTGAAAAATATTAGAGTTGCTTTGTTAAAAATAAATAAAACATATTTGTTATTAGCCACTGATCGGTTAATTTGCAAAAGTTGGAATAAAATTAAGTAGTAAATTCTAATCATGCATCTAAAATCTCTGGTTTTATCGTGAATATTTCATTTGTTTGCTTAATTCTGAAAAATTTTTAAAAGTACTAGGTAAATTCTTAATTACTGAGGCAGATTTTAAAGGTTGAAAGATGTGAGTGTTATTGGATCTAAATTCCTATTTTTTTTTATTATGGCGAATGCCCCAGTAAACATTCATTTGTATTGGTCGAAAATATGTCCAATGAAAACATTTCGGCACTGCATATGTTCGTTCAAAAACCTTCTCTATAACTTTAGAGTAGGTTGTTCATGCTGCATAGTGATCTAGCCAACGTTACAATCAAAATGGGTGAAAAAATATTAGAGTTGCCTTGCTAAAAATAAATAAAACATATTTGTTATTGCCCACTGATCGGTTAATTGGCAAAAGTTGGAATAAAATGAAGTAGTAAATTCTAATCATGCATCTAAAATCTCTAGTTTTATCGTGAATATTTCATTTGTTCGGTTAATTCTAAAAAAACTTTAAAAGTAGTATACTCTTAGTTACTGAAGAAGATTTTAAAGGTGTTAGTTGAAATATGTGAATGTTATTGAAACTAAATTCGTATTTTCTAGATTATGGCGAATGCGCCAGTCAACATTCATTTGTATTGGTCGAAAATAATGTCCAATGAAAACCTTCCTATGTTCCTATGTTCCTATGTTCGTACCTTCTCTATAACTTTAGAGTAGGTTGTTCATGCTGCATAAAGTGATCCAGCCAACGTTAAAATCAAAATGGGTGAAAAAATATTAGAGTTGCCTTGCTAAAAATAAATAAAACATATTTGTTATTGCCCACTCATCGGTTACTTTGCAAAAGTTGGAATAAAATTAAGTAGTAACTTTTATTTGTTCACATAATTCTGAAAAAACTTTAAAAGTACTATATTCTTAATTACTGAGGCCAATTTTAAAGGCGCTAGTTGAAATATGTGAATGTTATTGGACCCAAATTATTGGACCCGTATTTTTTAGATTGTGGCGAATGCGCCAGTCAACGTGCAGTTGTATTGGTTGAAAATATGTCCAAAGTAAACATTCCGGCATATGTTCGTTCAAAAAACTTCTCTCTATCGTTAGAGTAGGTTGCTCATGATCATTAGTACCGTGATGCGGTAATGTACATTACTGTTATGATGTATGTACGAGTATAGCTTTTAATATTTAATTTCCCATATGGCTTTCAATACCTTGAATATCCCCTTCATAATTTTCTAGTAATAGCTGAATAGCTGTGTCTGGGCAAATGCCCTTTTTGAGGCTGTGACATTTTGGCAATTTTTTTTAAACCGAACAATATAAATAATGTCTATGCAACTTATTTGTGATGCAGCAGTGTGGTGTGATTCATTGCAGTTTCTTTTCGGATTACACCACCTGCCAAATAATAAAAAAAACCAGAAGCATTCAAAATACAAATTGAAAATGTAAGTATTAAGGCAAAACTTCTAAAGTTTGCCCCAAAAAACACTGTAGGTATAATATCTAATAAAAATAAATACCAAAATAATAATATATTCAAATAAAAATAATAAAATTCCCAAATAAAAATATATTCAATTTGGAAACAATGACACAAGATATTAATATACGATAGTTAAATAAAGATAAATAACCTAAGGCTGGAAATATCCTTCTAATTCATTATTTAGTGGGGGAACGCAGCTGAGAGATACACCCATAGACCCTCTACGGCCGCATCTCAGACCGCTGTCATCCCACCTCCGCTCACTATTATCCGTATTGTATTTAGACAGAGAAGTGAAGTAGAGGTAAGCTTGACTCGTAGGTATTATGTTTGATAAAAAATAGTTTTCCATCCATAGATATTGATACCTCGGCCACCCATGGACCTACCTTTTTCTCTGTTTAATACACACTTTACTTACTATCGACCCATTCTGTCTCCAAATTGAACATAATTTTATATGATTATAATTTTATATTCTAAAAAATCTGTACTAAATTATGGAATTATCTGCTGGGGGAGCAGTAGTCTACAAAAAATTTTTATAATGCAAAAAAAATAATCAGGAACATTTTCAATTTGAAGCGAAATTGTCCATGTAGATCTTATTTTAAGGAAAATTGCATTTTAACGGTTTATTCTTTATACATTTTAAATTGGGTAATGTATATAAAATCAAATTTAGAAAAATTCCCGAAGAGAGGAGCTACACATTCCATACTGTAGAACTACTCAGCTCTCCAAATCGTCTGCAATGATGTCGCTCAAGTTATATAATCATCTGCCTCGTGATATCCAAGACAGCCCAAATATTATACCTTTTAAACGCAGGGCAAAGAAATTGTTAGAATGCTATTCCTTTCATAATGTGCAGGAATACCTAACAAACGAATTTCTGGATTGGCATTATTGAAAATTATTTTTTTTCTTCTTTTCTTTTTAGTCTGTTGTGGTATTGCTTAAGTTTGTTTACATGTATTGTACATTTTGCTGTACAACTTGCCCTTCATGTGTATACTGTTAACTTGTTTTTTTTGTGTTCTGTCTGCATTTGTATATATATATTTTGTACACGTTCATTGTATGCACACATACGCTTGACAATTTCTCATATTTGCAATATGTAAATCTATAGAAATAAAGATTATTATTATTATTATTATTAAAAGATTTACACGTGGTATTTTTAATTAAAATTCAACTATGTATCAAAAATATTTTTCAACACCAAACGACAAATAAACAATTTCGCAGCCCAAACCTTAATTATAACGGTTTGCCCAGCTGAACGCTTATTAAAAATAATAAAGAGTTCCGAGCCCTCGGCTTCTTGTATAACTTAATAATGCCCGTGAAGTAGAAAAGAATGTACCTTTATTGTAATTTATTACTTCTTAAAAGGAATATATGGGAGCACTAAAGCTGTCCTGTGTTGGTGGATAGTTTATTTAAATAAAATGCGCGCTTTACGGAAAAGGAAATTACACACAGTTTGCCACTTTAAAGCCCGCCCTCGCCCAAACAAGCTTTAATTAATTTAAAATGTAGGACATGTATATGCTCTTTTTCAGACAACTCCCCTAAAATGCTTTCCTGGGACTCTTCCAGAAATTAAATGTTTATATTGTAACGAATTCTATACTTACACAGAAACTGGTGGTTTTAAATATTAGGCACTGGCTTAATTTACAATTCGTATTTTATTTTAAAAATTGATTAAAATATTTATTGTAGAATTTCAATATTTACATATTACTAGTTATTGCTACAAAAATGCTAGTAACTACTACATATTTTTAATAATTTTTTTTTTAAAAGAAACACTTTGCTTCTTACAATGAGTATACTTCGAAAAAATGTATTGCCACTACTGGAGTACCTCAGGGGAATAATCTTGAACCCCTTCTGTTTCTATTATTCATTAATGATATATTTAGTAGCATTGGTGGCAATAAATTATACTCTGCAGATGATTTGAAAATTTTTGTAGCTGTCCAATCTGTAAAAGACTGTGCTCACAAAACAGCGTAGCCATCAAGGCATGGTGTGATAATAATAAGTTACACTTTAATGTTTCTAAATGGAAAGATAAATTCTTAATGAAGATATGTTGTAATTCAATGTTGGTCGGTGCCTGTTGTTCGCAAAGTAGTTGTTTGAGACATATCTTAAAAATAATAAGGTTATTCCTTTGCATACCTATAGGATAATAGGTAACGAGGAAATACAAAACTTTATTGAACCATAGTATTAGATAATTTCATTAATAATTTATCTCTTAGTTAACTTTTTGACTTAATTCTTATATAAACAAATAGGTGCCTTGTACCATTCCATCGTAAAATGTGTAAAACTTGGAAGTACGAGGAATATTATTGGATGATTATCGTCACCATACGTATCTATAAGGAATGTTTATATCATGAAAATTATCTAGAAATAACCTCCAATCCCTAATATTTTCTCGTTCAAGCATTAAATAACAATAGTGCAGTATACTCCTGAGAGTTTGGTTTATCAAAAATCAGTGGAACGTGATGTGACCTTGCTTTCAGTATAGGTATCTGTATCCTTACAGCCCTTATAGACTTTGTCGCAAACGTGGGATGCATGTAAAATTCTAAATAAAAAAATCCGCTTGTTATAGTTTTCTTACTCCTACCATTATGCGCACTGGCGTCAGTATATCATTTTTATTGTATATATTGTATTGTATATATTGTGTGAATGTAATATTATTCTTATAGAGGGTGTTCCGAAATTAATGTGCAATATTTTACCAGTGTATTCTATGGTTAAAAAGGGGACTTTTTCGTCATATAAACATGGGTCGAAAATGCTTCCAAAATTTCAAAATCGATTTTATATCAAAACGGTGCATTTTATCAATGTTCAACAAGATTACCTTTTTTACGTAGAAAACTCTAAAATTTCATATTTTAATGACAAAACCAGGGAAAAGTTACATATAAAAAAGTTTCTACATCTCGTATTATATCGCATGTAAATAATGAAAGCGATTTTGCTCGAAAACGATGCGTCCTATGGATACGAACCAAGTGTACCTTTTTTCAGTAAAAATATTGAAATCTCATATTTCGTAATCAAAAGTTGAAAAAGCCAAAGCACAAAAAAGTTGGGGTAATATTTACCCCATTCTCCCTTTCCCTTCCGTTTGGAACGTACTTATGTGATACAAATTTTGAAATTTTATTTACAGTAGCGGATTCAGCATTCAGACTTAGGAAGAAACTAAATTTGATAAATTTATCTCAACTGGTTTCGGAGTTGTTTAGAAAAAGTCGGCACTAGGATGCCCCATTTAAGGGGCTGTAGACCCCTCAGGAAGCAGTTTTCGACCTATGTTTATATGAAGAAAACGTCCCCTTTTTAACCATAGCATACACTGGCAAAATATTGTACACTAATTTCGCGACATCCTGTATAGTTACTTTATGAGGCAGGTATGGATTAATGTGAATATCACTATAGGGACGCAATAATGTAGAATGAAAGAATTTGGAAAGATATATTCGTGATCATGAGGATTTAGGCGCATGATCTAATCTACTCATCGTTACCTGCATAACACTCTGTGGGGAGACTATTCTACTCAATCAATTTTCATAAAAACCACTATACATCTAGATAAAATCATAAATTTTTAATGTCAATTTTAATATTATGAATAAAGGTAACATTATCACGGAATATCCAGAAATGCTGTTAACCTTTTCAAGTCTTATTCATGTGACAGAAAACCGGGTGTAGTTCACTCAGGATAGAATTAAATGTAAAATAAGTGGGAAGCAATCTAAATATTAATTCTTATGTAGGCATCCAACCTTACAACATACTTTGAAACAAATTCACTGCAAAATTAACACGTTTTTCATTGAAATAGAACTGTCGAATTGTAATATTTAATGTACACTATATAAAATGACTTTAAATTTGTTTGATTACAAATCTAGTGAAAGTCAATTACAAGAGCAGTCACTTGAACAACTCCAGTAAAGATTATAGGTAGGTTCGAACTCAGTTATATTAGTTACTACAGTTAGGTTATGCGTATTAGTCAAAACTACTTTATATTTTAGTTAATATTTTTCAGTTATATTTTAAATTATTGAAACTATCGACCTTGTTGAAAATCCATATTTTGATATTTTTTTGATATACGACGTATGTCCAATAAAACATATATGTTTTAATAAATTTACAGAAAAAAATTATATAATAAACATAACTCGTCGTCATTAAAGACTTGGGTTGTGTATTTTTTGATAATAAACTAAGTTTTAGTGCTCATATTCAAAAAATTGTTTAGGCAGCATAAGAGCCTGGGTTTTTTAATAAGAATGACAAGTGGATTCTGTGATGCTGGTGCTTACATGCTACTTTATAATACTTTGGTTAGATAGAAACTGGAGTTTGCTAATGTTGTATGGATATAATGTTTATGTGGACAATCTTGAGAATTTTTAAAACTAGTGTCATTTCGAGTAGATGGTGCTTTCCCGCCTATAGATGTTCCTTAAAATAGACTACTGGAACGTTTCACGCTATCAAGTCTAAAGGAACTTAGAGAGATGCACTGTGTAATTTTCCTTTACAAGATTCTTTGAAATTTATATGACTGTCCTTTTTTGTTATCGTTAATTCAGATACACGTTCCTGCAGTATCAACTCGCAATATTTGTGTATTTTATTTATCTAAACCCACTACTAATATCCTCAAATTTTCTCCAGTTTTTCAAATGTGTTCATTACATAACAGCCTGCAGGATAGATTTGATATTTTTAATGCCACTTTGAGTTGTATCAAAGGACTCTACCGTACTTATAATTAGTTCTTTTTTCTTCTTTCTTTTTTTATATAAACTAAGATTAGTTAATTTTTATTTTTATTGTCTGTTTTTTTTATGGCTGATGGTTGCTACTTTTTTGGTCATTTTTATACTGTATTTTTTCCTCACCCTATAATTGGCTTGTCTGTTGGGTGATGTACGAAATAAAATAAAATAAAAATAAAAAAAACAAATAAAATAACAATTGTTTCGCTAAACTTTAGCTTCATTAGATGTAAATTTAATTACTTACAATAAGAGAAGAGTGCTCCTTAAATATAATTAAACCAAGAACAGGTAACTGAATTCTAATGAAATATAAACCTATTTACAATTGGAAATCTCTAACTGTTTACGATTTAATTCAATTACACATTTAAATGTGCAAAACATTTTTGTTAAAACAAGTTGAGTATGAGAGAATTATCAGTTTGAGCCTTTAGTAAATTATTACATTTTTTATATCTAATAATTTCCAAACTTTCTAGTTTCCTAACATTTTTCAAATTTCGCCCAGTTTGACCAGTTTATACCTTGGGACAAGCACCACAAGACAACTTATAAACACCAAAATTTTTATCTTTTTTATTTTTATCATAATTCAGTTACCTGTTCTTAATTTAATTATTTTTAAGGAGGGCTCTTCTCTTATTGTAAATATTCTACTATTTACATCTGATGAAACTAAAGTTTAGCGAAACAATTGTTATGTTTATTATATACAGTTTTTGTGCATATTTATTAAAACATTTGAATTTTATTGAACATACAATTATATTTTTATTATATAAGCTAATTTACCTCTTATGGTAGGTACCTTTATAATTTACCAGGTAATTTACGTACTTGACCTATTTGGAATCTGTTACTTGTATAGTTATATATATGTTACTTGTATAGTTAGTTAATGTCATAGTTAGTTATATAGTCAATGTATTATAGTAAAAAGAGTTATATTAAAATTAATAAAAATATTGCAAATTTAAAAACTATTTAGCATTAGGCATGTACAGATTAAAGTAATTTATATTCTAAAAATACACAGTAAAATGACATAATTATTTACTACAAGTTTTACGGGAACTTAAAAACATTACATTGTATGTCTACATTTTTTTAGTAAAATTTGGTACAACTAAAATGTAATTATATTTAGCGGATGTAAGCTTTACTCTATTGACTATAGTACTACGCTATAGTGCTACTTAACCAATGATATTCACTGTAATTTTACCATTTTATTTCTTTTAGTGTTCGAGGAACTGTAGCATTTTATATATTCTGCCCAGTTATCCCTGTTTAGGGAAGGCCTAATTAGTAGGGGTGGCGCACCGAGGCCGTCGAACGGAGATAGGACAAATATTTACTGGTAGTTAGCGACGCGTTTGTGCTCGCACATGGCGAGGTCGCCTTTGACAACATCGATCCCCTGTTCCTAGACCGCTGACGAGCCATGAAAATCCGATCGCTACGATTAGAACGGTAAAATCCTTTCACGTTAAGGAGTCGTCGTTTGACGATTTCTATCTGCGAATTATTAGGCCTTGTTAAAAAATAAATTTGAAAAAGGCGCTTGTTAAGAACAGTTCCCGAAATTCTTGATCTATAAAATAAAAAGAATAGTTTTCCAGAAGACAAAATTTTTACTTTTTTCGGGATCTGATGAAGAATACTTTTAGATTTTAGAATTTGGATTTTTTAAAACCATTGAAAACATTATATTTTAGTATAGCAAACAACCACGAATAGTAAGGACGTCATTAAGATCATCCTCCATCTGGAAACACCTTATATTAAAAATAAGGACTAAAACAAATCAAGCCAAAACAGCTATTCTCCTGGCTATATGCCGCGTCGAGCGCTGAATTACAAAGCAAAATTTGCCGTATTTTGATCTAAACACGGTTAGAATCAATTAGAACAATTACTTTAGTAATTTCAAAAAATGCGAATTTATCACTATTTTAACAAAACATTGTAAACATTGTTGTCAGATTTTGTTTACTTTCCATGTTCGAGCAAAGAATGATTATATGAATTATTATAGATTGCTCATGCACATTACAAAATAGATGAACAATACAAATCTTATGCAATAAACGAGATGTAGAAACAAGTTCTACTACTTGACAGATGGAATGAACAGAACATATAACTACGAATACGAGTAGTACGAATCTACTTTATATTCACCATCTGTAAACGCCTTATTTAAATAAGGACTAAAACAAATTAAGCCAAAACAGCTATTCTCCTGGCTATATGCCTCGCCGAGCGCTGAATTACAAAGCATAAATTTATACAAAGCAAAGCATATAATGCGTTTACAGATGGTGGACATAAAGTAAATTCGTATTATTCGTAGTTATGTGCTAAATAAAAATCTTAGTATAAATCTTAAAATCCTCGTCTCGACTTTCCCTGTCACCGTCCCCCGTCTCTTTCCCTTTCAGCTTAAAATTTTTTCCACAGAATCTGATATTAATCAACATAAATTTAGAAAATAAATAGAAATAGATCAGGAAATATAATATTCTTTATTTGACAGTTATCTTTTGAAATGTAATTCTTTATAGTGGTATTTGGAAGCGATTAAATGCAGAAAGAGATGAAAAAAAAAATTGTATCTATATAACGAGTTATTAAAGAATCTGTTAAAAAGGTATAAGTACAAATAAATAATTAAAGAAAATGATGATTCGTACATATATCGATATACAGGGTGATTCAGGTTTAATCTGGATAACTTCAGAAAACGATAGAACAGGTTAAAATAATGTTCATTCATGATATAAACTTATTTCCTAAATCGTATCGTGTCGGACATAGAGGGTATTGAGGAATACCCGGAGGAATTTTTTTCCCGCTTTTCCCTCATCCACTCATCCAAATGAAGTAAACGTTTATCGATTGAAGTTGAATTCTGTAAACGTCAGTTTACAAAAGTCACTGTGAGTTTTGTTTTTTATGTCTTGCTATAACGTTAAAAGAAATGTACGCAACTGGGGCGCTACACTGTCACGAATTTCATTGAATATCTCGGAAACAAGTGCAAATGTCGAAAAAGAACCAGACACGAAGTTTCAAAATTAATCAGGCAAAAACGGTGTACAGCTGTTTTATTGAAATAAATTCTATTTGTCAAAGTTTTGTAATAAAGTAAGGCGGGGTAGTACACAAATACTTCTACTTACTTCTAAGGGGGGTGGGTGGTTAAAACTTAAGAAGCTTATGGAAGATCATAAGGTTTGTGGTGCGAATTTCCCTTCAATCGGATGAGTGGTTCAAAAGTTATGAGGGAAAAGCTGGAAAAACATTCTTACTTCACCGCCCTATATATTCGAAACGATGCAATTTAGGAAATAAGTTTATACCATGACAACATTATTTCAACCTGTCTATCGATTCCTGAAGTTATCAAGATTAAACCTGAATCACCCTGTATACTAGAAAGTATATTGGTAAACCGGTAAAATTAACCGATCGATGCAATGGCGTCACAATGCGATTTTTTGTCCGTATTCTGGTCCGTATTCAACATTTTTAACAATTGAAATTAGTTTCTCTATTATTATTTGATATTTTACACATTCAAATGTACGTGTAAAAGTCATCATTTTAATAGAACATGTGATGAAAGTATATTATTTAATGTGTCTGTGACGGAACTTCAATTTTGAATTGTTGAAGGTAGCCAAGTTATTTATAAATATAATGCTATAGTCAAGTTGAAATACTAAAGATTTGGTAGTTGAAAGGCCTAGTGTCGCAACTCCTTATAGTGTATTTTAGGAAATAAATTTAGTGTGTGCGACTATCTATCTTCGACTAAAAAATGTAAATCAAACATACACAGGCTGCTACTGCTATATCTGGAACAGATATCGAATAGACTAAATTTGCAAAGCTGTAATTTGGTGTAAATATTTTACTGGTAAAAACAGCAACACAATTATTGGATAACGCATTTCTGAAATATCAACGTACCTGGTACTCATGGGAGAACTAAATGCAAGTATGAACCACTATACAGAGAGTTTAATTTAAAAATGGATGGTCGATTTCTCAGAAAATTTATTGTTAAAATCAGTATTTGGAAATTTAACTAATTTCATATCTCTTAGGAGAGTAAACTAAAATATTATTGAAATTATTTTTAAAACAAAAACTATATAGATACGGATCTCGTATAATGAAAAACTTTGCTACTATTAAGCCAAATGTAGATAATATTTCATTGTTAAAAATAACAAAATCATTTACCCATTATGTGTATTCCTTAAATAGAAATTACCGTCATTGATTTCTTGAAGCATTCATTTTATGATGAACTGATTTTTATGTACAGTACCATTCTATAGTGAGAAACTGATAACTTTCACTTTATTTTACGAGTGTGTAAACATATAGTTGTATTTTTTACTTCATAATTACACATAATGATATTTTTTCAGTTTCAGTTAAAACATCAATCTTCCTTTATTTATAGTCCTTTTAGAAAGACCCATAAACGATTGTTTATCTATTTGTAATCCGACACGGTAATGCTCTGAACAATCAAATGAATTATGAACGTTGACTATAACAACATTTTTGAATATATAATCTGATCAAAATTCTGGATATTAAATCCATCTTTAGATATTACCAATTCGAATTTTTTGTATTAATAACCACAAATATAATAATATAATAATATCTCTATCCCTTATTTTCATCTTAGTGATGAGCCCGGAAGTCACAGACTTGTGTGGGAGAGGCAGCGGCATATTATTATTTTGCGGGCCGCGAGTGCGCCCAGGAACTACTTATGATGTGATAACTTTAACTACCATTTAGTACGAGAATAAGGGAAACCTGGAAAACCTTATTAATTAAAGTGTATAGTAGGTTGCTAGCCATTTATACAGTGATATTGCATAGAGTTGCGACTTTTTAAAAAAATTCAGGCCAGGCCAGGCCCGGCCCGACAGAGTATAGGCCAGGCCAGATCAACCCACCGAACGTTTGGCCCAATTAAAGCCAGACCTCTTGACAATTATGGCCCGGCCAGGTCAGATTTGATCCAAGCCCGACCAAGCCAGATTGAATTCGGCCCGGCCCGGCCAGACCAGGCCAGGCCAGACCAGACCAGGCCAGACCAGACCAGGCCAGACCCGGCCCGGCCAGGCTAGACCAGGCGCGACTCTGCTACGTCAGACCAGGCCAGACCCGACCAAGCAAGTCGAATCGAAGCTCAAATCGAATTTGATCCGGCCCGGCTCTATCAAGGCAAGTTTAGCCAGAATCGGTCCGCCCAAATTCAACCCAGTCTGCCTAAGCCACATTCGGCGATACCAGAAATCCTGCCTACTTGACATTGACAATAGGTATGACAATTCATAAATTTATTAACTCTTATGTCTCAATGAAACGTTCAAATGTTTCACAAAATAGAGCAAAACAACCTTCATAGAATAATTTTTTATTTCATTATCAAATAAAATACAAACTCCGAAAACAAATTTGTTCAACAACTTAAACACAAACATAATGTTTTACATTTAACACTTGTAAAATATATATATATATAGTAGTATAAGATATTATATGTATGTACAGTGAGTCCCAGAAGTGATGTCTAAATTCATTTAAAATTCAGCGGTGTGTTTTTTGGACAAAACACTCGGACTTGTGGATTTTTATTTTTTAATGCGATTTTTTTATGCTCAATTCATGTATACAGGGTAGTCCAAAAAGAAGTTACGACCATCAACTTTATTTTTTCAAATATTTCATTTTTAAATTCTGCATCGAATTCTAAGTATGTGTAAGAATTTTTAGATGTGCTTAAATATCAGAGTAATACTTATTGCTAAGTATAATTTTTCCATTTTGTGACACTTTAAATTTTAAGTAGTGTGAGTGAGATTGGCCGTAAGTGGTCAGATAAATGGGCGAAACACCTCAAATTATTATGAAATCAAATTCCTCATAGGAAGAACAAGATATAGTATTTTAAAATTGTTATACAGCAAACCGGTTAGCCTAGGTTAAGTCGAAATCGGTCCAATCCGGCCCGAAACGGCCAGGCCCGATCCGGCCAGGCCATGCCCGATCCGGCCAGGCCATGCCCGATCCGGCCAGGCCAGGCCCGATCCGGCCCGGCCAGACCCGAACCTGCCCGGCCAGGTATTACAAAGCATCCGGCCGTAAAATATGCAGATTTTCCCGGCCCGGCCAGGCCCGATTTCGGACCGGGCATGGCCTGGCCGGGCTTCTGGCCTCAAATCCCAACTCTAATATTGCAGTACTAGTTGCATATTAAGAACGCTACCAGCCTTATACACAGATTTAATATTGGAGCAATTAGAAAAAGTTGACCACGGTGAGATTCGAACCGTTGTCAACCGCGGAGAATGATTAAAAACCAGACGTCTTAACCGCTCGACCACCGAGCTCCTGTTACATTACTAGTAGTGATGAGAAACACAACGTAGTGCCCTCGTTAGGTCTTTGCTACTATTTGTCTAACAACTATTGTCAAATTGACAGACAGATAACGACCTGCTTTTCCGCAGGCGCCATTATAGCAGTGACTTCTATTGTCTTTGAGGAAGACAATCCTACTTATTTATTTGAAGGAGATGCCGAAAACAACTACTCCACGGGCAATATGCCCCGACTGGCGTTGCATTACTTCGGCATCTCCATAGGAGTCGCCACATCTTTCATCGAGTCTCGATGAAACATGTGGCGAATTATTTACACCTACATTAATATCGCGAACACTACAGAAAAATTTATTATTAACTTAAGTTATAAAAGTGATAGTGAAATCAATTTAAACGAATAAAAATTTAGTATAATTTCATGTCAACAGTTAGATAGACATCGTAGTTAGATAAATAATATAAATGAATTCTTCAAATACATTTCAATGCATATCCCCTGCTTATTTTATGACCTGGTAGCAATTCGATTCAGATAATATTCTCATCAATCCTTTCAATCAATCTCCTATATTTATGAACATACTTTACTTTATCATTTTCTTGAAATTTTTTCTTCTTTCTGATTAATTATTCATTGTTTTGATTCATTGAGTTTTTTTTCATTCTCTATAATAAAATTTAATAACTTCTCTCAAAAAATTAAGGTACCTATATAGAAAAATGATTACACATTTTCTTTTTACATAAAATGAAATTTAGGATTCTTGGTCTGGTATCTTCAGAACGGTGGCTTATCATAGACTATTATAGTTCCAAAATTAGTGTACCTAATTTAAACCCTTTTTGACTGGCCTAGGACCGTAAATTTGTCAGAAGCGATAAAAGCAACCAGCTCATCGTTTCTCCAATAAGTTTCCTTTGATCTTCTTATTCATTCGCTTGGCCATTTTTAACGCTTTGTAAATCCGAAGAACTTATGCTGCCAGTTTATTGGTTTCTGTCGGATAGAATCAATTTATGTATAAAATAAAAATAATGGTCTCCCTCGGTTCAATACAAATTCTTGTCAAATTTAACGTAAAAAACGCCAACTTCTATTAGAAGTAGACTTTGATCAACCAATTAAAAGTCTGTACGGAGATAAAGTATCTTCAAAATAAAAGCATATTCATATACTAGCCGTTAAAAATAAAAATGAGGAGAAGAGCAGAAATAAAAGTTGACATGACCTGCAACACTGGCTAAATTAGAAAGAGGTCCTAGACAATTTAGGTCTTGTAACTGTGGAAGCTAATTAAGCTCTTGATTGCCCAACTTTGTCGTAATTTAATAATTTCTAATATTATTAATTTAATCATATTTCCATACTGTTCACAGTTATGGCGAACATATGGTACATAAAGTTTTACAATATACGGATATTATAATATATTATAGTTAAATAATAAAATGAAAATATACATGTTATGCTTTGAAATCAAACATCTGTATTACCAAAAAGATTATCAGGAAACATTTATCAAAAGGTTCTGGATTGATATATTAGTTGATGTTATTAACACTTTTCAACAATGATTAATAAACGGCAAACCACAATTGTATAAAAATAATATAAAAAATTTATCGGCCTGATATTAAAAATATCCATAAAGAAAATTGAAATTTGATAAAATATATTGAGGTAGTAAATACTGTGTATCCAATATAAAAATGAACAGCATGGGAATCTTGAAAACAGTAAAAGATACAGAGTGGCTCAAATTGGAAAAAAGTTGGTACATGTCGTTCGCAGAAGTTCATTATTGTTTATCGTTTTCGAAATTTTTAAAAGAATGTGATTTTTTGAATTTTCCTTTTTCTAACTTTTTTAGTATATTTTGACCAGAAATAATATCGGTAACTTATTTATGGTGCGTTTTCATGACTCATAGTTTTCTTTTGGGATTACATTACCTGTAAAATAAAAAAAAAGCAGGAAACTAGAAGCATACAAGTTAAATTAAATATTCAAAGTGCAGTAGCAAGGCAAACTTTTAAAGTTTTCCCCAAAAAAGCACTGTATAATATGCAATAAAATAAATATTTGATAAACTAACTAAATTTCATCAGTGATTTTTTAATTTTATACAAAATTGTGTAATATTACAAATCATATTTTGAATTATATCTAAATAAAATAATTATTATAATAAAATTTAAAAGAAATTAAACACTTAACTACCTTTTTCTAAACGTTTCAAGTTGATCTACAACTCATCGTCAGTAGAAGGTTTATACCGGGATATCAAAAATTATCTTGGTCAAGGGTGGTTGTGGAATGTAAACGTGTGTTTTACTTTAAATTTGAAATAATTATGTCCTTGTCACACTGACATCATCAATAACCTACAAATTTCATACCTATTTATTTCAGTTGTAAAACAATAATGAACTACAAATTATGAAATAACGGTTTTAGTAACAAGAAAAACTAAATTACAGTAATTGTTGGAAATGTCCCCCGTTTTGTTCGATGCACAAGTTGACGCGCCTCCTCATGCTGTGAAAAACCTTTTGCAGCATTTGGCGTTATGGTTGCACATTGCTGAACAATTCTTTGTTGCAGTTCTTGCAAATTATTTATCGGAGTTGCGAAAATCTTGCAGAGGAAAGCAATATTTTCTCGTGTAGTATGTGCTGTTGCACCGTCATGCTGGAAATAACCGTACCGAAGTTCACCATCGTTTAACTGTTGCACAAATTCAGCCAAAAAGTTGTGTCTGTACCTTTCTGCGTTGACGATGAAATCGAAAAAAATTGGCCCAATTATTCTTCTGCGAGAAACTGCCATCCAAACACCAATTTTTTGAGCATGTAGTGGCGATTCAGTAAAAATATGAGGGTTATCATTGCTCCACATTCGCATATTTTGAGAATTGATGTGTTCCGAAAGGTGGAACCACGCTTCGTCAGAAAGAAAAGTTAAGTCCAGAAGATCGTCATTCATTAAATTATTGACAAACCAATGGCAGTAAGCAAGGCGTCTGGGGTGGTCTGCGGGCAGAAGAGCTTGATGTGCTTGCATCTTATATGGATGCATGTTCAAGCCTTTCTTTAAAATCTTATGGCATGTTCCATAAGAAAGTCCAATTTACTGAGAAAGACGTTTCAAAGGTTTTGCAGGCTCCTCTTCCATACGTTGACGAACGTCATTGACAACTTCTTCTGTACGAACTCTTGGTCTACCAGCACCTTTTTTATGAGTCACACAACCAGTTTCGCAAAACACTTCAACACAATTTGTAAGGCACGCATAAAAATTGTCCGGTAATATTGCCACGTTTGGGAAGTGCTCTCGAAAATTGTTCAAACACAAACGTTGACTGTATTGCCAATTTCCATTAACTAGCGCATCCGTTCGAAAATAGGCTTCAATCATGAAAATTTTGTGCTGTGTGGTAAGAGGCATGATTCAAAAACTGGATTAGAAAATTTCAGCACAATGACTTGACAGATTCTGACACAACAAAACATATTCAAAAATTTAAAGTAAGACACACGTTTTACATTCCAGAACCACCCTTGACCAAGATAATTTTTGATATCCCGGTATAATAAAAAATTTTGGTCAAATTGACATTTTTAATTCAAAATGTCATCACATGCACCGATTACTAATAATACTATTAATTTTCCACTGGTAACATCTTTCTGGATTAGAGAAAGCCACGTTTGATCCATGAATATTGTTTCTGACGAAATAGAGTATCGCCAATAAATTTAATAAAAGCACTTTCTTTTAATTTTCTTTCATCTGAACAAATGAGCTATAGACAATATAATAATGGATATGGTAAAGCACTAAAGTTTAGTGCGATCGGGGATTAGGTGCATCATTAACAACAGAACGTTTATTAAAACAATATAGGTATACGTGTGGGCTGTAAACTGAATTAGTAGATGAAATCGTATACTTGTGCTCTGAATATTAATGCATACATGTTACAATGCATAAATTCTGAGACATATTTGTATTATGCTGCTCCACATAACAATGAATCGTCGTTGCTAGTTCAGCTTACCGAAATATATTAACCAAGTTTATTACTATCGTTTACGCTAATAAAACCAAGTCGAGTAAGTATAATAACACACTGAAACGATAGGAGATTGTCTGTCAGTCAAGTTAAGGTATAGGGTGTCCCACGACTTTCTTTTTATTGATATTTACTCATTCATAGATTTTATATATACAGGCTGATTCAGCTATTAGAAGGTAGTACCTACATTAATTTTAAGAGAAGATAGCGAAAGATGGGTATAATATGAATATATGATTTAAAAAAAATAAATATCTACATATTTATTTGAAGGAGATGCCAAAAACAACTACTCCACGGGAAATATGCCCTGACTGGCATTGCATTTACAACTACTTGCGGAAAAGCAGGTCGTTATCTGTCTGTCAATTTGACAATAATTGTCACAGATAGTAGCAAAGACCCAAAGAGGGCACTACGGTGTGTTTCTCACCACTACTAAAATACCTCCGTATTTAAGCTGAAAAAATATTTTCAAATAATTATTTAAACTAGGCGCTTTAGGATTCAGGATTTTTTTCATTTTTAGAGTAGGATCGAGTAAAATATTTTATTATTCAATTTCCTGTATTTATTATACTCTCCGAATACCTAAAGTTTGATGTATCATAATTTTTTTATTTTTAGTTCATTTTTCATAATTTTTTTAGCAAACTGTAGATAAAATGACACTTGCATATCCAGTCTTTTGTAAAATGCTGACGTTTTAGTCATTATACAGGGTTAATTAAAAGGTTGTTGTAGAACCCTAATACTAAAACACCCTGTGGAATAATTTCTTTACCGAATTCTTTCAAAATACCAATTTTTGTAAAGAACTGAACAGTCCTTTCTTATATTTTATTTTTTTAGTTCATGTCTTTAAGTGCATTGGTTCATTTTTAAGAGCAAAATGAATTTGTCACCAACAGTTTACTTTAAGAAATATTATTTTTTGACGAGGTGGCTTGAACTGGCCAGCATGTTCGTGTGCCCCCGCTTGATCTCATTGAGGACACACGGGGTTGAGAACTTCTCAACCCCATAGAGCATGTGTGGGACATGCTCGGTACGCGAGTCAGAGATCGCGAAGTAGCTCCGGCTACGGTAAAAGAGCTTCACTTAGCCCTTCAGGAGGAATGGAAAAATATATCCCTCAAGATGTTATTCGTAACCTTATTGACGGTATGAACCGACGTATGCAAGCAGTTATAAGAGCTAGAGGTGGTAATACAAAATATTAAGATAAATTTGTTATAAAAAGTACGTTTTTTTAGGTTAGTTAAGTTACAGTTGAACTGGTTTGTTTTGAAGTTTGATTTTGAAATGTTCTTATTTTTTTATGTAAGTTACAATAATTGCTTATTAAAACTATACAATATATTGTTGCCTTTTCATTGCTAGACTCATAAACTAAACTGTCAAACTGACATTGGGGCAACAACGAGCAAAGCCACCTAGTCAAAAAATAACATTTCTTAAAGTAGAATCAAAGTTGGTTGGTGACAAGTTCATTTTGCTTCATTCAAATTAACCAATGCTCCTAAAAACATGTACTAAAAAACAAAATGTAGGAAAGGAATGGTTCCTTAAACGATAGGTATTTTTAAAAAATTGGTTATGAAATTCTTCCACAGGGTATTCTAAAATTAGAGTTATACAACAACCTTTTAATTAACCCTGTATAATGACTCAAACATCAGTATTTTACAAAAGACTGGATATGCAAGTTGAAATTAGTCATTTTATATACCGTTTGTTAAAAAAATTATGAGACCTCAAATTTTACAAATTTGCTTCTCACTATTGGGATATCGGAAACTGTAAGAGATACTAGAACGTTTATTGGGACAAAGTTGCGTAATTAGGGGACCAACATGATGCTCAAAACTTGATTAGGTTTTGAAATATCTGAAAAAACTGAAATGTTGAAAATTTGTTTTAATTTTTTTGCAGTCTTATTCGAGCAGATATTGAAAAATAGCACTTCCTCGAAGCAACTATTGCTAATAGCATTATTATATGTAACGTATATTTGTAATGTTAAGTTCTTTTTTTCAGTGCAGCTCTAACTTATTTATTTGTAGGACGAACGTAAAAGTTTTGCGGTTGTGCCTGATTTCATAAGGGTTTTTCAGAGGCGTAGTTGGTTATATTTTTTGGTAGGTGGATTAAGTGAAAAATAACTAAATTGTTCTTGTTTTACTGAGATCCCAATGTTAAAAACCATCTAATAAAAAAAATATGTTTCCCTAACTGGCCATGTTTAAAAATAAACGCGTATTTCGATACTTCAATGAAAGATGGGCAGGTTGATACAAACTAATAAGGTCTAATATACAGTAATACAGTTAGAGATAATACTCAATTTATTATAGTAAATTTTTATAGCAATTTATTATCCCTCCGCTTAGTAATTACTTGCCACTTAATATTTGTTTGCGTGTTTTTCTATAAATATTGGCTATATTTTTTGAAAATACAGCTATATTATCCGAAATGTCGTAAATTTTCACTTCTATTCAACTATATAAATTATTTTGAATATATGGCGAATGCGCCAATGAACAAAACATGGTGGCATGTAATGAATTCGTAACTTAGAGAATGTTGACAAAAAAAAATTATGATAGCTTCACTTTTACTTACCAACTTATGGTTTGTTGCTAGTACAATAAAAATTACTTACAGCAGTCGTTGTAGAAAATATTATTATGGACTTCAAAAATAACAAATACCAATTTAATACCCACTCATGTTGTTTAGCATATCCATATCCGAAAAGTATCAAAAACAACTGGTCGTTGCATTAACACAAGCGATAATGAAGAAAACATTAAAAGACCATTAGTTAAAATTTAGATATGCACGACGCATTTTAACTATTTACGGTACATGCGTGACATAAAAATTCTAATGCCAATATACACGCGATATGAAATATAATTTAAAAATATAAATTAAGTGCTATAAATGTACCGCACTTAGAATATATGCATAAGAGAAAGTCAGTACACGTTTGAAGTTTTATATGAGGCTATTCACGCACTCATTTAAAAATACATATAACTTGAGCACCAATATTTTTAATAGTCTAGACGAGTACTACAAATATACATAAAATATAAAGTAATATCAGTAAATTTATTAATATACCTATTTCAACTAAATATCTTCTTAAACTTTAATACTATAAGCTCCTTATAAAATAGGGAATTTCCAATATTAATTTATTAAAATAAAAGAGGTTTGAGAGTGAAATGAAGTATATTTATTCAGCTCTGTAAAAAGGAGCTGAAAATAATTTACCTTAATTAAAGTTATATTATATGCATTGAATACTTAAAGCATCTGTAAAGTAGTGTACAATCCAGATATTTGTGTGCTAAATGTGCAGAGTTTAAATAATGTAACGACTAATTTGTTAGAAGTAGAGATGGATAACTATGCTGATATAAAGTTTGTATGCTTAACTGAAACCCATTGCAGTCAGGAAACAATTAACTTAAAATATATTAAAGGTTTTTCCTTGAGTAGTTTTTTCTGTAGAAATGTTTATGAAAAAGGCGGTGTAGCTATTTTTTCCAAGTCTGATCTAGATGTTAAGAGAATAGATTTGGACCAATATTGCAAGGAAAAGCATTTTGAAATTTGTGGTATTTCCTGGAAAAATAATGTTACTAATACAACTGCAATAATATTTACATGTTATAGGTCATCAAGTGGTGACTTGAATACGTTTTTTACCAGTCTTATTAGAGTTCTGGAATTTTTATATAGTCCTACCGTAGATGTAGTACTCAGTGGTGATTTTAATCTCGACGCGTCTTTAAATACTAATAAGGATTTTAATTATCTTAAAGATATTTTGCTTTCATTTGGTTTGCATCCAATGGTTGAGTGGCCTACTAGAGTGACTGCTAATACATCTACAATAATTGACAATGTTTTTTCTAACATGTACTGTGGTAGCGTGGTGTGTGTATTGGATAATGATATGTCGGATCATAGATCTGTATTTCTTGAGCTAAATCTCCCTAACAAAATTCATAAAAAAGCAGCGTCTTGTAGCAAAAGAATATTCTCCATTGACTTAATAAATCAATTTATCGCTGCTATACAGAAAGAATCTTGGTCTAATATGTATACGATATCTAATGTCGATGATGCCTTTGAGTATTTTCTTAATATATTTTTGTATTATTTTAATGTGTTTTTTCCATTAAAAACTGTTTTTGAGAGTAGTTCTAGAAATAAACGATGGATAAATAATGAGGTGAGACAGTCCAGTTCAAGGTTGAAAGACTTACATATTCTGAAAGATATGTGTCCAGAATTAGATGGTATATACAAATTAGCTAAAAAAGAACATATAAAATTGGTACAAAGTACAAAGAAGCACTTTTATCAACAAAAAATTGTTATGTCAGATAATGTATCTAAGACTGCTTGGAAAATAATCTCGGAATTATCAAACAAGAATAAGAAAAATCAAAACATTAATATAATAAATAACGGTGTTATTTGTGAGGACCCTGTAACAGTAGCTTCAGCATTCAATGGTTTTTTTCTTGAGGCGCCTAAGAGGGTGACTGATAAGATATCTGCAGCTAGTACGAGTACAATCGTTAATAACTTGCAATTTTCTGTTCCTTATAATTATCACTCGCTTTTTTTGGAGCCTTTTGTTTGTCAAGAAATGCTAAATTTATTGAGTAATAAATTAAAAAGTAAAAATGCATCCGGTCCTGATGGGGTTCCCATGTCTTTGTTAAGAAAAGTTGTTGTTTTCATTGTGGCTCCCCTTACTTATTTGGTTAATTTGTCTTTTTTAACTGGGCGATTCCAGAGGAGTTGAGGTTGGGAAAGGTTGTTCCGATTTATAAAAAACATGATCCTCTGCAAATGGATAACTACAGGCCAGTAACTATATCATCGGCATTTTCTAAAGTGTTTGAATATTGTTACTTAGATCGACTATTAAGATTTGTAGATAAACATAATTTATTTACTAAAAACCAACATGGCTTTAGGGCTAATAGATCTACACAATCTGCCATGCACTCTTTTTATTTTAAACTTTTAGAATATTTGGAAGCAGGCGAGTGACCTGTTGGGATATTTTGTGATCTCAGCAGGGCATTCGACTGTGTTAATCATAATAAACTTTTGAGCAAACTTGATTCATATGGTATACGTGGAGTAGCACTGAACTGGATAAGATCATTTTTAAGTCACTGTAAACAATATGTGAACTTAACATACAAGGAGCAGTATAATATACGGGTGGTTAAATCAGAATGTAGAAATATAGACATGGGAGTGCCTCAGGGCTCGGTGTTGGGTCCCATTTTGTTTTTGTTTTATACAAATGAACTGGACTCTTTTACCAGAGAATTTTTTGTAATGTATGCAGATGATCAATCTGCTCTGATTTCTGATCCTATAGATGAACAACTAATACAAAAATGTAATGGTGTTTTGCAACTCATAAATGAGTGGTATAAAGCGAACTTCCTGTGTTTTAATACAGAGAAAACTCAAATTGTAAGGTTCCATAATCGACAGAAAACCTGTTCGACATTAAATATCTCTTTAGAAGGGTCAGATGTACTCACGTTTAGTAATGAAGTAAAGTTTTTGGGCATTATAATGGATGCGTGTCTCGATTGGAAGGCACAATGTGCACAGTTAATTTCTAAATTGAATTCAATTTGTTTTCTTTTACGAAACTTACGTACTGTTTTATCACATGAACAGCTCATCATGGTTTACCATGCGCAAGTGTCTTCTAGACTGAGATATGGGGTCTGTTTTTGGGGACGGTCCACTCAGGCATTGGATGTTTTTAAGGTACAAAAGCGTATTATAAGATGTATAGCTGGTGTATCTGATAGATTTTCCTGTCGAAACTTGTTTAAAAACATGAAAATTTTGCCTTTGGTAAATATATTTATGTATGAAATGTGTGTCTTTGTTTTTAGGAATAAGACTGATTTTATTTTAAATAAGAATATCTACTCAAAAAATACAAGACAGAAAAATAATTTTTATGTGCCGTTCTGTAAATACAATGTTACTTTTAATTCGCCAACTTATTTAGGCTTAAAAATTTTTAATAGGTTACCTGTGCAAATAAAAAGTGCTATAAGTTTAAGTATTTTTAAAAAACAATTGAATTGTTACCTTCTAGACAATGTTTTTTATAGTCTAGAAGAATTTTATGAGAGTACATAGGATAAATAATGTAGGTACTTAATGTAGTAATTAGTAAAAGTGTGACTATTCCTATACAAAATATTTTGTCAACTGGAAAATAAATTATTATTATTATTAAAGCATTGAATACTTATTTATGGCATAAATAAAGTATGGTCTAAGTGACTCACAGACTAAAGATACGTAGTTTGCGACCGACGGGTTCGTTTAAACCGATTTCCCTAAACTGAGAAAATTAATTTTATTAGGCAGTAGCAGATAAGGAATATATCAAAAAATAAAAAAACTAACAAGCGAAAAAAGAACTTATTTTAAGTATTCCTTGACTTTTTAAGTCACTAAGGTTGCAACCAAATATATCAAGTTTGTTAGCAACATCATTGCAATTCTGGCAAAGCAAATGTAAAGGCGAGAACTTAAGGACATTGGTAAAATGTAAATGCGGTGCAGGTAGGTAAAATGTAAAATTTGCTCTAGAAGTAATTATCGACACAGGAAAACATATTTTGATAGAAGATCATGGCAGTCATTACGTTATGGATTACTTTGAATAAAAAAACTTGAGAAAAGTACTGACGTCTATTTTTAAGACTCACCGGTGTAATGAAGCACATTTATTTTTATATATTTAAATAAATCCGCTACCTGTAAAATGTTCATGTGATAAAATCACTACATAAAACCTGAGAATATAAATTACCACACCGTCCTGCTCCGAAGGTATTCGATCGCACCCGAAACCTCAAGTTCTATCAAAGAATATACACTAATAGTCTTTGGTTCTACGCTGGCTACACTAAGCAAAGTATAAAATTCAATTTCACCAGTGACCAGCAGTTCCTGTCTCGCAGCGCATCGAATTAGCACAGAGTATATTAGTGTAGGTGACGCCTCGCCTGATAATAACCAGTAAGTAAATTTTCTAAGTCCATAAAACCGCACTTAGAATAATTTCGCCGGCTCTCGTATATTAGTAAGAATATATTCTTTCCCCAAATCGCCACTTAGAATAATTTTCACCAGTCCCAGCCTGTTGATAGAAAGAGATACTAAGTCCAAGTTTGCCATTGCGCATGTCCGAGGTCTTACTAGAACCTCAAGCTGTAAGTGTCCAAGAACAAAAAACAGTCGGAACGAACGTTAGTGAAAATAATATTCACATATAAAATATTACTTGCTTAAAATTAATTATTCACAAACTATTAATGTAATATGGCATTTCTTCCTCCACTTTCAAAGAGATGTAGCTTCTTAGGGCTGCATTTTCGGAGATATGTTTATAGGAACTTTTCTCTTTATTTTGTAGAGTACTATTAGCCCATAATTTTGCCCCTAGTTTGTGGAAAATCTTGTACGGAAACTATTAACTGAAATTAATATATTTGAAGAAAGGTAAATAAGTACATATCTCATAATAAACCTGTCGAATAACTGCTTCACAAAAATTGGAAGAAGCAGTTTCTGAAAATTTTAATGGTTCATCTTAAAAGATTTAATAACACCGAAAGTAGTTGGAACACAATTTGTTTTAATTGTGTTCACATGAAAAATGAATTAAGATCCTGTGGGATTTTAAAGAAATTGTTGTACAGTAATTATTACAAATAGGCCTACCTGACTCGGATATAGGCGAAGGCGCAGACGAAAACGACGTCGTAGAATGGTTGCTGGATATTGTGGATGAAGAGCACTCCGATAAGGACCGTCTTTTTGACATGGCGAAATGTAATGAGAGCTGTTCTAATCTCCTCCTAAGGTACCTCTGTTCCCGGCTTAATTGCTCCTTGTATAGTGAGTGTTTCCGTTCTTTGTCTTCAAGGTTCTGAAAAAAAGTTTACAGTTAAGTTAACAGTAACAATAACATTTAGAGTATACAGGGCGATTTTTTTGTACGCCCAGTAGAAGTATTTTGAACGGAAAATAATTTTGATCTGAAAATTCGGCTACGTGCATTCAGTGATGGAATCTTTTTACGGAAAATACTTTCCAGGCGAAACGACTTCTAGAAATACCGGAAGTTGATCCTAACATCATTATTCTTAATGTAATGCATAACTTTTAATTACTACTTTGGAGTTTGCACTTAATTTTAAGTTACATTTGTTAAGGGTTCAATGTATTATTTTTCGAGGTATTTCTTTATATAAAATTTGATAGAAAAGATTGTCAACAGAAAAAATTGTTTCTTAGTAACAGTCAAAAACAGGATCCTAAAATCTTTATAGAGATAAGAGAAGATATTGGAGCTGCGGGCAATACAAAAAGCTTTCCAAATATTTTACAAAAAAGTTGTAAATGACTAGACGAAAACAGTAAAAAGTATCTTTTTTATACCTTCCAACTTTATACTTTTTTTTTATATACCTATCACATTAATGGTTCGAAAATTAAATTCCCTCTCTATTAATGTATGATTTTCCTATGGCTTAAATACTTCTCCATTTATTTACGTTTCTCCTTATACTTACTACCCTAATCAAACAATTCGGTTTTGGAATCTATAGGAGGCTGCCCATTTGATAATTTTATATTACTAATCAGTTGTCACCAGTGTTAGTGTTAATAAAGTGTTAAATAACAAGTCTATCAAGAAATTGTTTTTTATTTAGAAACGACCTTGTTATATAGCATGTATGGGCTAAGACAGCTTTTTGTGAGTGGGTATGTATCTACACTTTCTTCAAAATTAACTTGAGAGAGGTGCTTTGTGATAAAGTAAGGGGTAATACCTTTTACCGATATAATGATTGAAATGATGTGTTGTTTCTGTTTCCATGTTCTTTCAACTTCTATTGATAGTTGATGATATTAGCATTGAAAATGTTTATAAGATCGCGGAGGTTCCTATATGGGTATGTTTCGATGAAAAGTGTAACGCGCTGAGCATGTCACGCCGACATGGTTAGGTAGTCGTGGACCGAGTAGAGCCAGCGGCGTGGGCGCATAGTTTGGCATTCGTATTTGTATTGCAAATTGCAAGTCTGAGAATCTGAGCCCTCATGTGAATGTGATGTTACAAGGTGGCAAAGTCTGTAAGTTGCAAATGGTAAGTTCTAAAATTAGAAGGTAACTTTTGCAAGCTTTCTATAGTTCCAAATTTCCTAAATTCATTTTCAATGCACTCCGATGGTTGCAAATATTGCGAAATCTGAGAATTTTTTTCTATTCTGTAAATTTTTTAGCAACGTTTCTGTCAGATGATATTGCCATGTCAATGAGGTAGATAATCCTTTTTATCTTATCTTATCAAGTAATTTATCGTCTATTATGGGCTACCGTTTTATCAGTTCGTATAGTTAGTTCCCAGTATAATTTATAATATTTATTTTCTATTATAGTTGGTGGTGAATATTTGTAGTACGCTTGAGGCTCCGATCGTAGATTATATCACAGGGCTATTGCCTAGTGAATAATTCCAGCCACTGCATTATGTCTATTGGTACATTGAACACCTGTTTGTAGTTTACATCCGGATGTTATATGTTCTATTGTTTCAGGGAATTGGTATAATTTTCTGGATGAATCTCCTTTTTTTTTGTATTATCCTTTAAAATAAGCTTTTTATAGTTATTTGTAGCTGTATCTTGGTCTTGTATTGCAAGTACGAATACATCTGTTTCTGGGTATAATTGTGCCTGTTTGTAAAAACTTATATAAAAGTTTATTGTCTATGTGCTCTTGGTTGACACAATTATAAAATCGGACTTGTAATGCTTTAGATTTTTACCTTTTGTTTTGTACAAGGGTATTATTTTGTGTGCACTCTGATTCTTGTTTTGATAGATTTAAGAGTGTGAAACCATTATTAATTATACTATTGTCCTAGGTAATGGATGGTTCTTATTTTGGAAGTAGTTTTTAATGAATTTATATCTGCTTAGAGTGTAGCTGTGGTCATTCCGCTTCCCTCTTCTTTTCTAATTATATTAATTTCTCTCTTTACATGAGTTTGGACCCAGCATTCTATTCTGCGTTAAATGTGTGAATATTTGTTTTTTACATCCATTGCGGACTACTTCATCACATGGAATGAATATGTTCATAGAGCAATCGCAATTGTGTAAATAGCTTTAAAGAGGTTTCTAAATAAATTTTGCTGTAAGCAGTAGATCCAATGGCTATTTATATACCTAGTTCCTGTACGTCTCGTTTTATTATTGAATGGTCTATTATTTGATTTTGATAAAATCCTAGAAATTTATATTCGTGTTTTTCCATTAGTTTTTTTCGTTATTTAGAGTATTATTTGATTGTTTTTTTTTACTTTTTACTTTCATTTTCCACGTTATATATGAAATATTAGTGGTGGTGAGAAATACCGTAGTGGTCTCGTGGTAATAGTATTCTCTTTTGGACTTTGCTACTATCCGTCTGACAATTACTGTCAAATTGACAGACAGATAGCGACCTGCTTTTCCGCTGGTATCATTACAGCAGTGACCTCTACTGTCTTTGAGGAAGGCAATCCTACTTTTTACCTTAAACCTTAAAAGATAGCTACATAAAAATCTATATCATTCGATTCAGAATTTAATTCTTCTTTCGATCGTAGAAAAATATTCCGGGTGTTCCATCCCAGTATAAGTTCTGAACTTATCAAACATAAAAATCACGTTTTGCAACTTCTTAAATTGGTAAATTAACTTATAAATTTTGAGGGCCCTATATATTCCTCAGACATTATGCAATCATTTTTAGATGTAACGATGCCTAAACCTTTACTATTGCAATTATTTTAATTAAAGGTCTTCCACTGTTCAAGATTCAACATTTTTAATATGTTGTTGTAACTGTCCTTTTCACTCAAAACTGGAGATATCTCGAAAATAGCTGAATTTAGGTATAGACAACTTTACACAAAGTTGACTTAAAATTGAACGTAGGATCCAAAACTGCAAAAACATACAGGGTGTTCCATTTAAAATAACCAAGTTGGTGTCGATTTCCAGTTATACCAGAAGTGCTAGAAACGTGAAAATATTTTAAAAAGGTAGGCCTCACTGACCTTTGTAAATAACCAAATTTTCAAAATCACCCCGTACGTACTTTTCCATATATCGATCGCGGTCCTTTCCGGTGGGACACCCTGTATAAAGCTATATTTCGATACAATTTCAGTTATTTTTAAAATCGTTGCATTCGGGCGTATGTGGAAGTAAGTATACATTTTGCCATACATTAGATGCTTTATTTTATGCAGTTTTGCTCCTTGTTTTTTAAATTGATATCCATATGGTATACTATCCAAGTTGTTGGATAAAGGATTCAGACACATCCAGAACCAAAGGAAGGTGTCATCTTAGTATATTCCCCTTTTAATAAAGTCGGTTTCTATATGATCCGTGTTGGTTTCCAGTTATATTTTGGTGTTCCATCTTTGCACTTTATTGTTTTCATAAAATTTTGCAACGGGGCGTATTTTAAATATTTGTAGGGCCTTAATAACCTACCCTGTTATTATTATTATGGTGTTTCTGTGCATTATGCAGTTTTTAGATCTTCGCTGGTTTATATTTCTTGAGTTAGCTTCAAGTCTATCAAGAAATTATTTTTGGTTTAGGAACGTTCTTGTTATATTGCATATATGAAGTATTACTACTTTTAACATTATTATTAATTTTTTTATTATCATCATCATTATTATTATTATTACTATTATTATTATTATTATTATTATTATTATTATTATTATTACTGTGATATAAATTACATACCGAATAGGTAGATAGTATTAAAAAAATTAAGTCATTCAAGTACATGAATCCCGCTAACCAATATATTTCTGCAGTAAAAATAGTGCTTCAGTCTCTAGTAACTCCTAAGCGAAATTCCTAAACAAGCCGGATAATATGCCAGTCAAAATCAATGATTTGCCTATGGTGGCTAAAAGTTAATTTCCTGCAAGTAGCGAGTGTAGGAAGTCCGTTTATGGAGCATATTGATCTATAGAATTGCTGGAACGGGGCACACAGTTACAACAAAAGCAGTCACGCATCCATACCAGTTCCATGCGGCCGTATCTACTTTATTAGACCAATAAAGAGTTTCCTTTGTCTCTAGACTATTCCGGAGCGCCAGCGGCGGCATTCGAAACCTAGAATTATCTGAGGAACTTATCTTTTATATCTCATTCAATTTATTGCAATAGGAAGATATCGACAATTAATCAAAGGATACTGGGACCGTAGAAAATATTTTTCTGCAATTTTTCGTTTTTGTGGCCCCATAAAATCAACCTTATTTAACGATATTGCTACTCGTAAGAAATATCCCAGTTATATTTAAGTATATCGATAAGGGTATATTATTTTGGTTTTATTACAGCATTTATATATTTTTTTTAACTCATTAAGACTATCGCAGAAAAATAATATTTTCATCAAAGGTTACAAAAATTTATTATGATTTAGATTTTGCCATAAATTATATAGATGTTGTATAGATAATTTTATGTAGAACGAATTAAAAAAATTCTAAATTCTTGTATTCGATTGATTTATGGTGGTATCATTAAGGAGTTATGGACATATTTCTCATAAATTTGTAGTTAAAATGATTTAATATAAATGATGAAAGCGATGTTATAAAACTTTGTTTGTTTTTATTTCGATAAGTTAATATTGTTGAAGTTTCCCGAATATCTTCATAAGAAAATTAGATATAAAATTGACGGCTATAACTTAAATAATCGGCATAAACATACATTGACTACTCTTCTCACCGAACATCTCCATTTAAATATCTAACTTCTAAAACATCTGTTTTTTGTTTAGTATTAAAATAAGGTTATGTATCGTGGTAATATGTGTATGATACTTCATAACATAATTGTAAGGATCAATAATTACTTCTTTTACAAAAAATAAAACCAGTCAACACTGTAAGATACATATATTAACTAACTCTCTGTATATTCAAATATCGACCGTCTTCGGTCAGTTCAGTACATAGAATGAATGTATGCCTATAATACGTGACTATAACATAAACAATAAACATAGCCGAGTTTGCCAATTCAGCGTCTCCCTCAGCGAGGCCCCTTACATTCGGCCATCCTGTATAGGATCTGTCCTCAGATCCATGGAGTCCCTTTTGTACATCTGCAAAATAACAAATCCAATTAATCCAAAAATATATATTTATATATATATATATTTTTTTTTTTTACTTAACCAGCCCTCGCCAGTTTCTTTTTTTTTTTTAATTAACCAGCCCTCGCCAGTTTTCCTTTTTTTTTATTTAACCAGCCCTTGCCAGTTTTCTTTTTTTTTAATTAACCAGCCCTCGCCAGTTTTCTTTTTTTTAATTAACCAGCCCTTGCCAGTTTTCTTTATTTTTTTTTAATTAACCAGCCATCGCCAGTTTTCATTTTTTTTTATTAACCAGCCCTTGCCAGTTTTCTTTTTTTAATTAACCAGCCATCGCCAGTTTTCATTTTTTTTTTATTAACCAGCCCTTGCCAGTTTCTTTTTTTTTAATTAACCAGCCATCGCCAGTCTTCTTTTTTTTTATTAACCAGCCATTGCCAGTTTCTTTTTTTTTTAATTAACCAGCCCTTGCCAGTTTTCTTTTTTTTTTAATTAACCAGCCCTTGCCAGTTTTCTTTTTTTTTAATTAACCAGCCCTCGCCAGTTTTCTTTTTTTTAATTAACCAGCCCTTGCCAGTTTTCTTTATTTTATTTTAATTAACCAGCCATCGCCAGTTTTCATTTTTTTTATTAACCAGCCCTTGCCAGTTTTCTTTTTTTTAATTAACCAGCCATCGCCAGTTTTCATTTTTTTTTTATTAACCAGCCCTTGCCAGTTTCTTTTTTTTTAATTAACCAGCCATCGCCAGTCTTCTTTTTTTTTATTAACCAGCCCTTGCTAGTTTTCATCATTGTTTTTTTATAGTTTAAACTCTGCTATATTTCGACCTTTATAACCTGCCAGTACTTCAAGTGGCGATACTCCTATAATTTTATTCACTGTACAATTTATTACACTTTGTGCCTGTTTCACAAGTGTCCCACTTATTTTCTAGACTGCCAGCTGCCATCACAGCTAGAGAATTCAAAATCGTACGATTTACTTGTTGGCATTGCCCATTGGCTCTTGGGGTAGCCATAACGTTTAAAATATGTTTGATACCATATGCTCCGCAGTAATGACTAGATTCTTGGAAGGTAAAAGATAGGATAGGGATAGAGGACAATCGTGTCGGTGCACCGCACATTACTTCTCTCAGTACTTTACTACTTACGACGATATTTCGTCGCACAAGTGACTTTCGTCATTGTTAGCCCTCACTAACTTGATGATTTTTATCATCGAAGTAATACTTTGTTACTGCTTTGTTAGCCATTGCTAACCAGATAACCTTCGTCATCTGAGTAACCTTTCAATTACTACTTTTGTTAGCCGTTGCTAACCAGATAGCCCTTAGTCATCTGAATAACCCTTTGGTTATTAACTTCAGTTGGTAAACTAACTTCTTAGACCTTATTCGCTACATTTTTATTTATTTTTTTTTTTTACTTCATTGCATAAAATGGTATTAGTTCATATCGAAACCTAAAATAATTTTCTACACCTTTAACATAAAGAACGAGAGAAATCAACTTGTCTAGCCTTTGCTAGTTTCTTTTTTTTTCTCGTTTAACTTACATTACTTATTCACCTCCTAGGAGTACCTAAGGCTTAATTTTGTCCACATCAACAACCGTTTTTCGCCTTTTCATGTTTTTTTCTAAGATGCTCTACCTCATATCTATAACTTTTGCATTAGCCCTGCGCTAACCTTAACTTATGCGTTAGCCCTGTGCTAACCTGGTGCCTATGCAAATCTCATATTTCATTCTACCATTTCAACAATGATTGCTGGACATGAATACAACTACATCACATAATTTCTAAGTGCTCTATTATCAGGACTCCACAATACAACTTGGAGGTACGCTGTATTCCTGGGTATCCTCCACTTGATGGACTAGGTAACCTCATCTCGATCACTTTCTAATCCTTTTGTAGTTTCTAAGGGCTGCCTCCACTTAGGCTTTCCACCCCAGGTCTAGCCCATATGCTTACTTCAGCAATATAGGCTTACATTGGTTTGACTTTCAGTTAACAACACTAAAAAAACAAACTATTAGGGGATTCAATTTCTTAGTTTAGTCATACTCTCACTGTCATTACTATTGCTATAGATTAATCATCTATAACCTGCTGCAAAGCCAATTCATCCTTTATAATTCATCTACTATCAAATTTTAATCTGTTGTTGGTACATAAATATGCAGCAGTACAATTGCCAATCTCATATCAACATTAATATAACAAACCTCAGCAGTGACTCTATTTTTATTTATTATAAAATTTGTAAATCAGTATTCGTATATATCACCTTTAATACATACACTACCATTTCATTTATCTCCTAATTAATATAGGTACCTACCTATCTCAATACATTTGTTTTGCCTAGGTCAGTAACTTAAGTAGAAATCTATATTAATGTTTATTAATAATTTAAACTCTAAATGCTGTGGAGCTTTGATGATCTCACTTTTTATTTTGTCAAAACTTTAACACGTCTGTGCCTCATAATCAATAGTTACTAGTGTTTATCATTTGATCTTATAACATAACAACATAACGTGGTGTTGAATAAGCGTTATTCATTCCTACTATTTCTGTATTCACAGCTGTCCTTAACAATACTTCAGCTTATGGTAATACGCATTCTAACTCCTAATTTAGTTTATGTTTTTAAAAACTGTGCTGGGAACGAACATTTTTTATATTTACTTTCAAACATCACGCAAGAAACATCAACATAAAATTTTGGCGGTATCAATTACACATTGATACATAACTTATATTCATTCGCATGAAACATGTTTTCGTTACAAACATAATTTAATTTTTATACTGAACCTGATACATCCATTAAGTTCCTTATGTGTACGTCTTAGAATTATGTTTGTTTTTAAAAGGTTATTTGCTAGTGCGCCGAACTTGTATTCCTAATTAAAATTTACTAAAAGAACACTACAGTGATGAATCGTTATTTAACCATTTGATATTTTACAACTCATTTATCCAACAATGACAATCATTATTATTTCCATCAAAAATAAGAGATCAAATAACATCTATGCTTATTATTTATTGCAACTAATAATATAGTTTTGTATATTGTTCTTTTAATGCCAGTAATGCCACCCATACAAGACAAACTTTATTACGTTCTTCCTTTTTCAGTTTGTTTATTAATTATACTGTAAACCTACCTACTTTATAACCATTAATAAAATAAGGTTTCCAAATAACAATTATTATGCCATTAATTTAAACGTTACATCAAAACAGTGACAACAGTTGCGGCTGTTAATTGAAAATAACGATTTTGCCCATTTCTATAGATACTATGGTTTGATACTTACTCGAACCTAATGATTTAAAACAAGGCATTTCTCTTGAAAGGTGTTCTGGTTAACTGTGGCCATCTCTTTAGATTTCACATTTTCACAACCAGAACTCTTTAGGACTCCTTATAGTTTAACTTTAAACTAATTCAAAACAGCCAGATTTTCAGTAGCACAAACAATTATCACATATCCTTTTCATTGCACTATCGACTAGATATTTTTCTGAAGTAAGCACATATAATTTTTAACTGATTATTTAACTTTGTAATTTTCAAAACAGCATTCATCACATACTATAGTACCGCTTTTTTATTAAAGTAAGATGAAGTGAAAACAACATCAAGGCATTCGTATTTGTCAATTGCATCGATAACTATTTTACTCAAAGTATAATAATTCTATGCAACTCGATACTCAGGATACATTCGGAGGCAAAACCAATATACTGCTGGTCAAATCCGATTAGTCGATTTTCTACATAGCTTATACGTTTGCCAATAATGTTAGAATACATCATGAGATTACAATTGACATACAATTTTTAACTAGCAAACTGAAATGTAATAAAATTGAACACTTCTTCAATAATATTTACTGTTCCAAAGTACAACCGAAATAAACAGGCAATTCTCATTTGTAAATTTTTTTTTTTACGGTCTAACTTATGGAAAAATACTAAGAAGTGCAAGGCACATATGAGTATACTGTATAATAAGCATCCAACACAAGTTTTCTTTTGAATCTGGATAATAGCAATTATTGCAATCATGTTATCTCCTGCATTACTAGGATCTTTTAGAGTTCCTCAAATCCACAATATCTCCTAATATTCAAAACTTCGATATACCAGTTACGTGGTTAATCAGTACTAGCATATTCAGCATATAAAATATACTTTTTTTACTTTGCTTTTTGATTTGCTTTTACTGGGTATCCTATATGCAAATTTAACTTCCCTCTATCTTATCCTGCGTGCAACCTTAATGCGTTATAAACTTAAATAATCTGTCCATGCATTAACTTAATACATTAGAAACAGAAATAATTAATTTATACCCTAAGCAAAAGTACTGTGCAGTTTCATTCAACAAACTCCCATTTACTGAAATAAACATTTACTCAAACAAATCAGAACAAACTTATCTCTGAAAATTGTACTTATCTGACTTTCCAAAGTCTACCAAGTTTGACTAATGAAAGAACATGCATCAAACATCTTGCAAGATTATGACGTCATGTATCTTCAACTTTTTTCTGCATGTTTCACCTAGAAACATCCACTCCCAAACGCCAAATTTTCAGTCGTCCTGGAACTGACATCTTTCGGGCATAACTTATCTGGGAATTTCAATAAAGTCGTCGACATATGTCCGTCCTATACAGATTTTCCTCTAGGTATTGGCCATCACATCACACCACCTTCATGAATGCCATCGCATCAAAACACTACACTGGGGCGTATTTTTTTTAACTTTAACTTTTCATTGGAATTTGCTTAAGGCCCTTTTGGGTAATCCCACTTCTGACTATGTAAGGATCAATAATTACTTCTTTTACAAAAAATAAAACCAGTCAACACTGTAAGATACATATATTAACTAACTCTCTGTATATTCAAATATCGACCGTCTTCGGTCAGTTCAGTACATAGAATGAATGTATGCCTATAATACGTGACTATAACATAAACAATAAACATAGCCGAGTTTGCCAATTCAGCGTCTCCCTCAGCGAGGCCCCTTACATAATATGTTTTGGGTTCTGTGGTAGAACAGAGCTGTAAAAAAATCGTGTAGCTTTTTATCCGAAATACAGTACAGGGAAGATAAAATAAATGTACTTTTTATTATTGTTTTCTTGTAAAAGTTATTATATTCAAATCGAGTTAATACTTTCTACTTCAAAAATAAATTAACTATAGTATGTCTTTATAGGAGAAGTGGTTCTAAATATTTGAGTCAAAAATGCATTACATACCATATATTATGACTGTATGCAGGACGTAAATTTACCTGTGTAACAAAATGGTTTTAGTTCAGTTAATCAAGCTTTTGCATCATTTTCCCTCATTAAAAATGCATTTTTTGTAATCTAGATATATAAACTGAAAATTACTATAAGCATGTTCTTTATGATATAATAGAACAGGTGGGAAATCTAGCCCTATCAGTTTTCTTCTACCTTCTATTGCTTTGATTGGCAATTTATCGAATACCTATGTTATAAAATGTTTAGATAATGATTGAAGACTAAATACACTGGAATAAGAAACACCAGAATCCAATTCAATTTGGTTCCGATATAATAAAGAACCCATACAATAATTAATTAGTTTCTTAAATTTGTTAACAGTATTTTATACTTTCTGTCTTAAGTCATCTGCTTAAAAATATTTAATGCACCTTAAAATTGTTAAACATTCGTGCTGTATGCTCTGACTTTTCGTACTTACTTTATAAATCATTTTCATTACTATAAAACTGTTTATATTTTCATTATATGCGCAAAGCACAATTTAGGTAAAGGTAACAGTACCTACAAATAAAATGAAAAGTTGTTGAAAAAATCCAATATTTTATTTTCTGACTGTGAAGATCAAAGCGATGTAACGTTCAATTTTTGCGCATATTTAACTATAGGTTCATCTGTAGAGGTTGATTGTTGTTGCTGATTAAACTGTGGTAATAGTGAATAGTGAAACTAAAATAATTTATAGAACATTGCTACAGCATATAGTTTCGTACGTAATGCAATCTCAATTTTCAGTATTTCCATAGTGTATTTCAATAAAAAGTGCCCAACCCAAAAATGCAGGTATATAATTCATATTTTCTGAAAAAGATTGCTAACGTGTCATTAATAATAATTATACATGGACGTGTTTATCCAATCAACATTTTCTTCATTCCTCTCTGACCTACTGCCTGAATTTTAAATATTTTATTAAAAAGAAACTACTTTGCTCTACATACAATTCGTTTATGTTTTGAAACCCGTCATTGATGAGAAATTTCATTTTTAAGATTTAAAGATAAAAAGCACCAAAAAGACAATTATTTTATTAAATAAAAAGTTCCAAATGGCCTCCATTTACTTTCATTTCATAATAGAACCTTTGTTTTAAATCTTTACGCGCATTCTTATTTTCTTATCGGGCCGGTGGCTCAGGGCTTAGCGTCTCGATCGCTCAACCCAGAGGTCGTGGGTTCTAATTCCCATTCCACCAAACAATTTTTCATTAAATTGTTTACTCGTAGATCAAGGCTTATTCGCAGGGATGGCTTGGCAACTATCCTGGCGGATGGTCTAGGATGGGAAGAATGTCAACTTGGTGTTAATGTGAGAGATTAAAATCAGTTGATGTTTGACTTGTCCCCCTAACTAATGAGGTTTTCCAGGTTTCCCTCACTCCAGCACTGAATGGTGGTTAGGGCCTACCAACGTAAGTCGTTCCTGAGGCGCAAATGAGGCCCGCGAAATAATAATATGCCGCCCCCTCTCCCACACAAGTCTCAGACTTTCGGGCTAATCCTTGTGATTAGAATGAGGGGTAGAGATATTATTATTATTATTCTGTTTCAAGGGCTACGACGAAAATATTCCCGATGTTTACAATAGACTAGTTCATCATTACATCAGATATAAAGACATTTCTCAAAAAATTAAATGCATATAGACATTAACAATTTTGAGAAGATTGATATATATCTTCAAATGAAGTGCCAAATGACCACAGTTTGGAATTAAAATATTCTGAGTAGTGGGAGTGAAGACGAAAGGGCAAAAGCGAATGCCTTACTTACTTAATGCCATTGGATTACTTACCGACGAATTTGTGTTATTTCTATTGCAGTAAACTTCTAAATAACATTTTCTGCATTTTAAATTTGTTTTCTGCATATTTTGAGAATATCTACTTTAATAATAATATACACAATACATGATTATAGAACCAGTGACCACGTTACCTACATTTTCTCGCTCATAAATCAGATCCCAAAGATTTTATTAAAATAAATTGGCTTGTTCAATGTTACAATTTTACTTCACCCTCAGACCTCTTTACCTATCTTAATTTCTTTTGAGAAATAAAACTTTTGAGAAAATGTACCATAAGCATTAAATACCCACATCTACTGTCTTATAATATTTAGCAATGATTTTTAAGGTCCTTGTGTTTAAAATATTTGAGTAAGATATACTTATAGATATGCTACACCGTTTCGAAAAGTTGGTTCAGTTATTGTACCTATACTCCTTTCCCCATTATTTTTTTGTACACAATTTTACCATGTGCATAGTACATAATTTAATAGTGTACCCTATTAATTTATGTTATCAAGCCCTGCAATCACTATTAGTTGACAATTCCTTATTTAACAAATCGTCAAACACACTGTATATCACCCGCGTTCGGCACAACATAATTGTAGATATCCTTTCTACAGATATAAAAGTCATTTTTAAATCTGATATTAATGGGATATGGTATTAGATTGCAGTCATGCATGCCAGGCCAGTCAAAGCGGTTATATTCAGTGGCTGTACGATGCGGCCTTCTACAACTATAAATTGCACCCAATCGCATAACTGCTCCATTGAGAGTAGACAGTATATCCGTGTAAAAATTGATTACAGCCACTGAAAGCTCCCGTAATGCAGAGCTACTGGAATTACATTATAATGATTATGTTGAACAAAAAGGAGAAAGCCACATTTTAACTAAGTCACGGCACTGCTCTTCTTTTTTTGTCAGAATGAGGTAAGATGTCTTACATTTTCTATAATGCGTCTATCAAACTAGACAGTGCCTACAGTTACAACTAAACAAACAGGGAAAACATTGTAGAGGATTATTCAATATGGCCACAAACCTCTGCGAATATTAGAGACCTATGTTAGAGTTTGAATTTCCTATGTTAGAGTTTGAATATGTAATTGTCATTAAAAAAAAATTTCATATTTACTTTTCGTACTAGCTGTAAAAGCATGGTTTGAACATAATATGCAGGTACTTTTTGAAAAACATTTAGTAGTATAAACATAATGAACTAAATTTTTGTATCACAACTTCTTTTAAATGAAACTTCGTGTTTTCTGATTTTATGTGCTTTGGACACTTGTCGAAAACACTCAATCCAAGACACGTTTGTCTTATCCCAAAGTATTCTCGACAACCTCCACCTCCAGTAATACCTAACCTACCTGTATATTCTGTTTATGTGCAGCTCGTGCACTTTTGTCTGTTTACGCCATTATAAAGTTGTCCCTATTGTCGACACGACGCACTACTCCAATGGATTATGATATCGACGGCATAATTACATATCTGTGGTATTCTTTTATATTAAGACAATGTCGACGGCACATATAACTATTAAAATATTTATATACTACTCGCAAACAGATAAAATCCCAGCTGAAATCTAAGATTTTTTTAAAAAGTTTAGTAAATTCTATTCTTGATATCAACATTATCGATTATCACTTAAACTATGGTTTTGTCTACATCTTCCTTTATATATGAATTAAGCCAAAAAGTGAAGATAGAGATACATTATTAAGGAAATTATCAACTATTATGCTTCAATAAAGTTTTATATTTCCTCGTTACCTATTATCTTAGGTATGCAAAGGAACCGTATTATTTTTAAGATATGTGGCAAACAACTACTTTGCGTGTAACATATGGTTTTGTCATTGATAACTCAACGATGAGCCGTTCGAAAAATCTGTCCAAACTGCAATAAAATGTGCAAAATGCAATGGACGAAATACATTTACTCCATAATGATTTAATTGTGGCTAGATGATGACTTATATTTGGAATTCTCAAAATAATAAAAGATATAACATCCGAATGTAAAGAACTAGCAAACACCCATTACCCCAATGAACATAATACAGTAACTAAAATCATTTATCAGGCATAGCCCTGCGATATAGTCTGGCAATCGAAGCCTCAAGCCTACTACTAATATTCATCAGCAACAATAATAAAAAAAATATATAGGTATATAATTTATATTGGAACCTAACCATATATACTGATAAAATAGTAGCTCATAGTAGACAAGATATAATACTTCAAGTTTAAATACCTAAAAAAGATCACCTACCTCATTAATCTGACAATAGCACCTAACCAAAGTATAGCATTCATTAACAACTATTATCCCTTCGTTTTATTAATTATATGTTTGACATATATCACTCCACGTTTATTCGTACAGTACCTCACTCAACTTAACCTTGAAGAGATGTAGATACCCAATCACAAAAAGCAATTATACAGTGCGGTCGTAAATAGTCCCCCCCCCCAGCTAAGTTTCGAACCAGATAAGATAGAGACACCGGACTAAAACTGAATTAAATGGCATGAAGTATACTACTTTTTAGTACAAAATTAAAATTGCAGTTTTCAAAGACGGCGCTAGTGGCGCCATCAACTGGAAAACTTTAAATAGCAAGGGTGGTCATGTGATACCTCATTTGAAAGGTTTTTTAATTATCTATAAAACGGTGGCTTGATTTTTAAATTTCATTGACTAGTTCCGGAGTTATTAGCGTTTGAAAGTTACATGATAAATATGGCGAATAAATTATTTTATCTCATTTTCATTTAATTTTCGCACAAGAATGTCATTAGTAAAGATTTTTAAATGGATAAATATTTTATTAGTTAGCCAACCACAAATAATACGTGAAAAAATAAAAGAAATAATCAAACAAGGATTATTCGCCATATTTATCAAATAACTTTCAAACGCTAATAACTTCGGAACTAGTCAATGAAATTTAAAAATGAAACCACCGTTTTATAGAGAATTAAAAAACCTTTCAAATGAGGTATCACATGACCACCCTTGCTATTTAAAGTTTTAAAGTTGATGGCGCCACTAGCGCCATCTTTGAAAACTGCAGTACTAATTTTGAACTAAAAAGTAGTATACTTCATGCCATTTAATTCAGTTTTAGTCGGGTGTCTCTATCTTATCTGGTTCGAAACTTAGCTGGGGGGGGGGACTATTTACGACCGCACTGTATATGCAATGTAACAGGATCGTTTCTAAACCAAATATATATGTTTGATAGTCTTGGTGTTAACCCGTTCTCAAGGAATATAAAGCAGACAAAAACTGAAAAAAAAAATCCGATAATAATAATTACATTATTATTACTATTGTTTATATTAAATAATAGGAAATTGCTTTATATGAATTTTTAAATTAGTAGAATATAATTTCTATATGAATAGGTCTGCTCCACAGTTAAATATTTAATTTTAGGCCCCATAACTGTGAATGCATGAAAATAAATAGAAAAGGTAAAAAATGGACGGGCAAATAAAATACAGAAATCCCTACTTTTATGTACTAATCTGCCTTTTTGCTTTGTTCGCATGCTCATATTTTTATATAATCTGTAATCTACTTTTTTGTTTTAACCTCAGTAGTATATTTCATTTTTATGCAAATAACCAACAAAAATAATACCATTTACTCATAAATGTTATTTAACTTATTATAATCTTTTAAATTCAGTATGTAAATTCACATACCTACTTTTAATCAGATATACATAGATACACAGGTTTCTATTGGTATATATTTCTAAGTTCCGTTTGAAATATTAGTATAAATAGTTAGAAAACTAGAATTTTATTACAGTTTGGAAATATGAAATCTTAAAATAGTATTTTATATAATAAGTGGCTAAAATAGTGTTTTTTTACAAGTGGGGCGTTTATAGTACGAGCCTTCGGCTTGTACTATAAACCACACGATTAAAAAAACATTTTACAATTAAAAACGATTAAAATCACATTTTAATTTCGAGTTATAGGTATACAAAAATTTTTGCATCGCCATCGAAATTAGAAAACAATATAATTTTGTAAAAATACGGCAAATTGATAAAGTTACCTTGTCGTACAGTACCTCACTCAACTTAACCTTGAAGAGAGGTTAAGTTGACTAAATGACTAAATTCTATTGCTGTTTCCATAGAAACCAACAATAATTATTTGGGACAAAATGGGTGATAGTGAGGAAGATTTTAATCCTGGTACTCCTCCGAAATTCAGGGAGCAAGCAATTGCTGAACTTTAAATTTATTACGAGCGAAATCTAGAAAATTGTACGAAAAAGAATATGATTCATTTATGGCACTGGTAAGCAGAAATCTGTGAGTAAAATATCTGAGTCTGTTCTTTTGACTTATCTATCTAAAAAGTAAAAACTTTAAAGTGTTCAAGTCTCTGGTCCAAGTTTTCGATGCATAAAGCAGATTTGAATGTAAATAATAATGTAGATGTATCGAATTATCAACACAAAGTAGCAACTTTTTCGAAAAGACAATCCACTGGGTATAGGGCTAAGAAATCTAAGGTTTTTGACAAAGCAGATGTCTAACGTTTTTTACTATAAGCATCAGATGAAAAGTTTTTAATGTTGATAGTTGTGTTCATAATGGGGTTGGCGGGCACTGTCGTCCCTCTACAATATGACCATTGATGATATTGTTAGAAACAACTACATGCTGGTTGTTAAAGTACCTGTTTCAAAGACCCACATTGAAAGGACTTTTACAGTAATTGGTGAGACAGTTAATAGAATAAATACACTAAATATTTACAATAAATATGCAGCTATTCGCCCTACTAATGTGAATCGCAAAGGGGGTTTTCTTCAATATCGAGGAGAAAAATGTACGGTCCAACGAGTTGGTATTTATGCATTTTCAAAAATACCAACCAATTATTATAGCTAAATACCTTAACTTTTCTAATCCTGAGCAATATACGGGTCACAGCTTTAGGAGATCTTCAGCATAACTATTAGCTGGTTCTGGAGCTGATATTCTTACCTTAAAACGTCATGGGGGATGGAAATCCTCAAGAGTTGCTGATATATAGAAGATAGCATCCAGAACAAAAAGGAAATTTCAAAAAAGATATTTTCAAACATACTACAGAAACGACTGTCTACCGATGTAGTCATTAGTGAAAATCAGACCAACCATCACCATAATATAAATGAATCAAATATTTCTCGCACATTTGAACCTATAATTCCAGGAATATATATATAAATAATGTTAGTACTATTCATATAAATTTTAGTTATTAAATTATGAATAAAATTGTTCCTGAAATTTGTAATAAATAATTAATAAATGTTTTATTTCACACTTTTTTCTTTATTTTTCACTTGTCAATAATAACATTGTTTTGATTCATTGAAACTGTCAAATAAATATCATTTTAGGATATGGCGCTACAAAAACATTTTTATCACTTAAGCATTTCCGCTCATACCGGAAGTCGTAACCTGTTAAATAAAATACCTTGGATCATGCACAGATCCACAACTCGCTGTAAGGAACAATCTTTTGAGCATGTTTCCCTTATTATATTAGCATAGAGTATGGTTTGCCTATATTGTTAGAGAGATCCAGAAAACCTATTTTACGTTAGGCGTTAGGCAACGCACTTGAAGGTTTTTTGTAAGTTTACATAGAGAGTAGTCTGCGAGCAAGGATTGTTAACTGTTTACAGGATTGCTCGATAGCTAAATTTTGTCATCCGCCTTTGTGACGTCATCGAAGATATATGTAATCGAATTGTCAAAATATACCTATTTTGTGTTTGTTATATTTCACATTTGCAAGAGAATTTTCGTATTTGAATGATTATTAATATTATTTGACGTCACAATTATGGATTACATTGTAGTATAGGGATCGAGCAATCCTGTAAACAGTTAACAATCCTTGGTCTGCGAGTACCTAAACCATTTCATAATACAATAACAGAAACTTGTTACATGGGATGTACCGGGATATCAAAAATTTTCTTGGTCAAGGGTGGTTGTGGAATGTAAAACGTGTGTCTTACTTTAAATTTGAAATAATTATGTCACTGTCACACTGACATCATCAATAACCTACAAATTTCATACCTATTCATTTCAGTTGTAAAACAATAATGAACTACAAATGATGAAATAACGGTTTTAGTAACAAGAAAAACTAAATTACAGTAATTGTTGGAAATGTCCCCCGTTTTGTTCGATGCACAAGTTGACGCGCCTCCTCATGCTGTGAAAAGCGTTTTGCAGCATTTCTGGCGTTATGGTTGCAGATTGCTGAACAATTCTTTGTTGCAGTTCTTGCAAATTATTTACCGAAGTTGTGAAAATCTTGCTTTTTAAGTAAGGAAATATAAAATAGTTCATAATTGTCAAATAAGGTGATCTCGAAGGAAACTCAATTTCTGTATGCAAACTTATCAGCCGGTCATCAAAAAACTCGCGGAGGAAAGCAATATTTTCTCGTGTAGTATGTGCTGTTGCACGTCGTGCTGGAAATAACCGTACCGAAGTTCATCATCGTTTAACTCTTGCACAAATTCAGCCAAAAAGTTGTGTCTGTACCTTTCAGCGTTGACGGTGAAATCGAAAAAAATTGGCCCAATTATTCTGCTGCGAGAAACTGCCATTCAAACACCAATTTTTTTAGCATGTAGTGGCGATTCAGTAAAAACATGAGGGTTATCATTGCTCCACATTCGCATATTTTCAGAATTGATGTATCCCGAAGGGTGGAACCACGCTTCGTCAGAAAAAAAAGTTAAGTCCAGAAGATCGTCATTCATTAAATTATTGACAAACCAATAGCAGTAAGCAAGGCGTCTGGGGTGGTCTGCGGGCAGAAGATCTTGATGTGCTTGCATCTTATATGGATGCATGTTTAAGTCTTTCTTTAAAATCTTATGACATGTTCCATAAGAAAGTCCAATTTCCTGAGAAAGACGTTTCAAAAATTTTGCAGGCTTCTCTTCCATACGTTGACGAACGTCATTGACAACTTCTTCTGTACGAACTCTTGGTCCACCAGCACCTTTTTTATGAGTCACACAACCAGTTTCGCGAAACACTTCAACACAATTTGTAAGGCACGCATAAAAATTGTCCGGTAATATTGCCACGTTTGGGACGTGCTCTCGAAAATTGCCCAAACACAAACGTTGACTGTATTGTCAATTTCCATTAACTAGCGCACCCGTTCGAAAATAGGCTTCAATCATGAAAATTTTGTGCTGTGTGGTAAGAGGCATGATTCAAAAACTGGATTAGAAAATTTCAGCACAATGACTTGACAGATTCTGGCACAACAAAACATATTCAAAAATTTAAAGTAAGACGCACGTTTTACATTCCAAAACCACCCTTGACCAAGATAATTTTTGATATCCCGGTACATAATACATAACTATAAATAGTAACTACATCATCTGTAAACGCCTTATTTAAATAAGGACTAAAACAAATTAAGCCAAAAGAGCCATTCTCCTGGCTATATGCCTCGCCCAGCCCTGAACTACAAAGCAAAAATTTGGCAGATTTTGTCTAACACAGTTAGAATTAAAATGCAAGGATTAGGATTGCAACGAGTACTACCAAAAGTCGCGCTATGGTATAGGGTTTGCGTACACAAAACATACGCCAGTCGGGGCATATTGGCCGTGGAGTAGTTGTTTTCGGCATCTCCTACCAATACATACCTACTGTGTTAAGTACTTGGGTTTTCGCATTTTTAGGTACGGTCACTTACACAATTATACTGCATTGACGAGATCATAAAAAGATCGAAACTGGTCTGCAGTTAGTGACATCCTACGATGTAAGGTCCAAGTATTTCCTCGTAGTTTTCGTTGCAATCCCAATCACTGCATTTTGATTCTAACTGTGTTAGACAAAGTGCGGCAAATTTTTGCTTTTTAATTCAGCGCTCGGCGAGGCATAGGTATAACCAGGAGAATAGCTGTTTTGGCTTAATTTGTTTTAGTCCTTATTTAAATAAGGCGTTTACAGATTATGGATATAAAGTAGATTCGTACGATTCATAGTTATGTGTCATTTTTATTTGTAAAATCATGTTCAGTGTTGGTTTTGAGTGTTTTGAGCTAGGTATTTTTCTCTGACCTGTAATACTGTTAAAATTAAATGAAATAAAGTATAATGAGAACCTCATTAAAATGCATGCTTTTTTGCCGAAAGTAGTATTAGATGTGGTCAATAGAGACATGTATATTATACGAAGTGCTGTTCATATAATTTAAAAAAATATATAAATACGCATTATTATAAAACATTTATGAAAATAGTGACTTTTAATAATTTATAGACACGTGACTGCACTTCGACTTTTCAGACATTATATTTACTACACAAAATCATCACTGAAAATAAATCAGTCGAACGACAAGTTTATTGCAAGGAACTTTACTGGTAAACAACGCATTAAAAATTTAGTGCAATTTCTTAATAGCACTCTGATTAAAACTAACGGCCACTTCCAGCTAGATATCGCAGAACTTGTACGGGAAGTCGTTATACATAGATTAAGAATTATACGAAGTTAATAAACTGAAAAAATAAATTGTATACAGGGTGTTCTAAAAAAGTTGAGCATGCTGCAACATGTCACGAGACAAAATTAAAATATAACTTATCAACAATAGGAAACAGTGTGAAAGTGTCAGTGCGGTCAGTGCTTTAATGGGCAGACGGTATAGTAGTTCGACAATGTTCTTACTCGATATACAGTAACAGTGATTTACTATTTTATAAATAAAATTATATTTTAGATATATGTATCTTGCCCGCAGAGGAGTAGTTTACGAAATAATCTTCTGTGTTTTTTAGCATTGAAAATCCTTATAGGTTTGCGAAGGTTATATGGGTATGTTTTGATGAAAAGTGTAACGCGATGAGCATGTCACACCGACATGGTTAGGTAGTGGGGGACCGAGTAGAGCGGGCGGCGTGGGCGCAGTCCGAGAATCTGAGCTCATGTGAATGTGATATACAAGGTGGCAAAGTTTGTAAGTTGCAAATGGTAAGTTTTCAAATTAGAAGGTAACATTTGCAAGCTTTTTATAGTTCCAAATTTCCTTAATTCATTTTCAATGCACTTCGATGGTTGCAAGAATTACGAAATCTGTAAATTTTTTGCTCTTCTATGCCACCTAATACGCCTTAAACAACATTTATTTATGGGATGAAAAGTTCGCCTTAAAAAGCAGATAAGTAATAAAATGAAGTTATGTGATCTGAGTCAACAATTCGAAAATATCGAATACTTTTGTCATTAAGACGACTATGACATGTCAAAAGTGACATACTTGTTTCATTTACTTGCTGAGATAACTTTGATACGGAGATACTAAACCAATGTAATTTATTCGTTATGATGTACTGAGGTTGATCTATAAAAGAACTTTTGCATAATGGTTTGAGAAGTAAATAATTAGTGGGCGAAAAGAGAGATTTAAAAACAAAATATGCATTAAGCAGCTATATAAATATGTAAATTACACGTTTTCATTTAGATATATTAAACATTTTTCGAATATTTGTTGTATACAGGGTCTTTCAGCGAAAACTTGACCCCTCTCTATAATTATATAAAACCGAAAAAAATTGGAAAAAATAGAATTCGCCGAGATCCGTCGATTTATGTTTTTGGGGGGGCATTTTTGACAGTCAAGCCAACTTGATATGTTCATCCCCCTAACACTAACTTTAAAATTTCAAATGGAACTATCCTACTTCTAATACATTATTTTAAAGCCATTTACTTTGCGAATACATCTGGTGCATCGTTTTTGGGAATCGGTTGAGATTAGTTATTGGCTAAAAACGAAAAGTTGATAAACCGACATTCGCGTACTAATTTCTACAGAAATACCCACCAATAATAAGATTTTTATCTACTACACAACCACATTACTTTTTTTGATGGGTATTCTAAAGATTATTATTGTATTAAAGATTTTTTAGACAAATTCAAACCTTTCTCTCTCTAATCTCTCTTCAAACAACAAAAATGTTACTGCTGTTTTTTGCTTGTGACCATCAATTAGTTAGTTTTAGTTCGTTGTTGAAAGTGTAAACGTGTTTTCGAAACGGTTTATTCCATCGCAGAAAGAGTAGAAATGATTGCAATTTGATATCGAAATGAATATTGCGCTAAAGTTACAGCACGAATTTATAATGCTAATCATCCAGAAAAAAATGTAAGCCACTAGTATCTTAAATAACTGATGGATAACTTTGTTGCAACGGGTTCGCTTCTAAACAAAAAACGCGAAGTAAATCGCCCAGTTCGAAATGAAGCAGTTGAAGTGGCAGTTTTGGGTCACTTGCAGATGGACAATAATCAGTCGATCATTCGATCCATTTAAGATGATGCTGGTTCAAGAGTTACATGAAGCTTTGAAGATGATTTTGAAAATGAAGCTAATGAAGATGATTTTGATCGTCGTATCTAATTTTGCGAATACTTTAGTGAGCGATTTCTACTGATCCCAAATCTTCTCTACAAGTTTTTAAGACAAATGTACATTTCCGTTGAATGGCGAAGTGCATAGACACAATTGTCGCTATTGGAGTAATACTAATCTTTATTTAATTAGGGAATTTCATACTCCGGGAAGACTCCTCAAAAATTGAATGTTTGGACAGAAATTTTGGGCAACCATCTTGTTGGACTGTTTTTTATTCAAGGAAATCTCGATGGAAACACCTATTTACAATTATTATTGGAAGACAAGATTGACCCTACGATAAAAGAAATTTTAGAGAGTAACGACAATTTAATAGAAAATGAAATAACTTTCCAACAAGATGGCGCACACCCTTACTATGCTATTGGTGTGAGGCAATTTTTGAATGACCATTTCCCAGGGCATTGGATTGGTAGAAGAGGTCCCGTCGAATGGCCACCAAGATCACCTGATCTATCCCCTTTAGACTTTTTCCTGTACGCCTCGTAGCCTGAAACCCTAGAGGTATAGCGTTAGAGAATTATGGAAGAATGCCGATTAATAATACCAGATGTTTTTAATAATGTTCGAACAGAATTTGAAAACCGACTGTATTATTGTTTGCAAGTTAACGGGGGTCATTTTGAGTAATACATTAAATAAAACTTGTTTTTGTTTTGCTTCAGCTTTTTTAATTTGATTTGTTTTTTTTTTGCAAACTGATCGACACATCCAAAAAAGTAATGTGGTTGTGTAGTAGATAAAAAGCTTATTGCTGGTGGGCATTTCTGTAGAAATTAGTACGCGAATGTCGGTTTGTCAACTTTTTGTTTTTAGCCAATAACTCTGTCAAATCTCAGCATATTCCCAAAAACGATGCACCAGTGTATTCACAACAGAAAGGGCTTTAAAATGATGTGTTAGAAGTAGGGTAGTTCCATTTGAAATTTTAAAGTTTGGTTACTAGGGGTTAGGAGGATGAACATATCAAGTTCGCTTGGCTGTCAAAAATGCTCCCACCAAGAACAGAAATCGACAGGTCTGGGCGAAATCAAATTTTCTTTTCGGTTTATTTTTTTTCTTATAATGCGCAATGTAGTGGAATTTTTTGTAATAAATCAATAATTATAATAATACATATTTCTTAAATTGAAATAAGTTTTTACACACGACTGATGGAAATCTAACATGTACTGCTGTATAGGTATGTCCTTACTATTTTGTGCGCCTAAAAATTCACCATGCTTATCACGAAATGTCATCTGAAATCACTTCTTTCTACAATACCAACCTGTGATCAGGTTATATAACATGATACCATACCTACCTAGATATATACACTCTTTGATGTTCGCTACCATGCCCAAATAATGCTTGGAATTCAAATTGCAAATACCTCCCCCAACATTTGCAATAATCGAATGTACAGATCTCTACGCCGCGCCGGCTTAGATCAAGGAAACTATTTCCTTAACATGTATGGCGCATTAAAAGAAGTATAGGAAATTGCAGGGTTATCTATAAGTTTTGGTTAAATTAAAATACCAATGAATGCTATACACTGTTATCCAATGAATTAATCATAGTAAATTATTATGGTTTGCAAAAAGAAATCAGCTTTCATATAACATGTATATATTACGAGAAAAATATTTGGATTTATTTCAATTCAGAAAAACTTTGTTATTTCTTATAAAATCGTATATCCTGTATAGTTTGATCGGTGAAAGAAGATGCCCGGAATTATCCTTCGACATTTCTATTCGATTAAGGGTGTATGAATTAATGCCTGACATATTTTTAACATTGTTTACATCCACGCATATTTATTGGAAAAGTACTTATTTACTTACTTTTTTCTAGAGTTGGGCAAAAATGGAAACTTTCAGTTTTGGAAATTTTCCTGGAAATGTTTCCGGAAAGTTTCCGGGAACATTTTCTAGATTTTTTTATGCGGAGATTATTATAATAATCTGATTGTTCTTGAAGAAACCTCTAATTTGATACCAAATAAGTACATATTTATTGAGAATTTTGGGAATACTTTGAGCACTTTAAGAATACTAAATAAATAATTACGTTAAGAATAGAGTATTTTATTTAATGTAAAAAAAAACAGAAAGTACATGTCACATATTATGTTATTAAAAAAGAACAGGAATTTGGAAACTTATAAAAAATATTTTTTTTTTTGTTTTCTTGGGGAAAATGCCAGCACTTTTTTAAATGTAATGCCGTTTTTGTAGTATTTGTTCTATAGTTGGTGTTACAGTACTTACAAACAGCAAGTTTTTTCTTTTCCACTGTCTTGGCATGAAAATGCTTCCAGATGTCGGACTTTCCTCTATTTTATCTTTCCTCTATGGCATTTTATAAATTTCAGTTAACAATTAATTATCAACTTTAGTAAATGAAATTCCTAGATTCTTAAAGATGACAAATGTACAAATGACAAGATTAAAAATGTCAAAAATAATATTTGGATATGGTTCAAGCTCTGGGGAATTTTATTTTAAAACAGGTAATTAATGACGCCAAATTTAAAAAATATTCCTAAATAAAAAGGAAATATTCCCGGAAATGTTTCCAGGAAGTTTTTGGAATTTTGCCAGGGAATATTTCCTAGATGTGTTTCTCTCCTTCTTGGAAATTTTCCAGTTGCCCAACTCTACTTTCTTCTATAATGTTTTTCAGAAACATTTTCAGAATATGCTTACTAATGGCTCCTCTGGATGTTAAAACCAAATTCTACAATGTTTTTAAAAAGTTGAAATAATGTTTATAGAAAATTTGTTAATTACATCCCTCCTTATACTTTGCTTTCAGAATTGAAGATCATACCGGCATGCTGAAATTCGGCAGAAGGTATTAGAATTGATTTAGCAAACCCATCTAAGAAAATTTAAAACCATATTTTATTTTAATTCTAGTATATTTTCATTTGTTGGCGATTCAAAATGCCGATGGCGGCGCTGGCAATTGTACACAAATCTGAAGAAAGACAAGTAAAAATTTTGCATCTCATATCACATCATTTACCAATTAGCGTTCAACTGCAATAATTATAGATACTTATGTGCTAGTTAGGTTGAAATAAACAACAAAAAGTGTACTAAAAGTAGTCATATTATGTCCCATAAGTATTTCTTTGCTATAATATGCTACCTATTTATATGAATTTATTCACCAAACTTCTATTTGAAACACTTCTATTAGCACGTTTTCTGGAATGACATCCATAAACACAGCAGTTTGTGTTGTGCGGGTTTGCCTTGAATTAAATGTAAAAATAAAGGTACGAATTCTAGCCAAGTTGTTTTTATCTTTGCAATACCAATAGTTACAAGCACCACTAAATTACTACGTTAAACAAATCCAAATGTATTTATTAATATTTATTTATCATTATATCAGTAGCCAAGTCTCCAAAAACTAGGATCAAATATTTTCTAAATCATTTTTGCATTAAAAATGATTATAGGATCTCGAAGGTATATGGGTATGTTTTCATGAAAAGTGCAACGCGATGAGCATGTCACACCGACATGGTTAGGCAGTGGGGGACCGAGTAGAGCGGGCGGCGTGGGCGCATAGTTTGGCATTCGTATTCGTATATTGCAAATTGCAAGTCTGAGAATCTGAGCTCTCATGTGAATGTGATATACAAGGTGGCAAAGTTTGTAAGTCGCAAATGGTAAGTTCTCAAATTAGAAGGTAACTTTTGTAAGCTTTCTATAGTTCCAAACTTCCTTAATTCATTTTCAATGCACTCCGATGGTTGCAAAAATTGCGAAATCTTTGGAATCGCCAATTGTGAATCTCTTTGAATATGCGACATATAGATTTTATCTTTGTAACTTTTGTTCGAGTGCTCTTCGTTCTTCTCTTAATAAACATAAACTAAACGGAATATTTCTCATAATTATTCCTATACGCAATTTACTGTACCATGTAGGTAAGCTTTAAAAACAGCTAAAGCACCTACATATGCTCCAACCAATTTGAATAAATAAGCTCTAAATAGCATTTTATTTCAACTGAATAGCACGAACAAAGAGCTTTGTTAAATCAGCATCCAGTGGAAGCTGGCCACGATTTGTACGATTGCAATCTTCGTATAGCAAATGGTAGCATTTAAATGTCAAATACATTATTGACGGGTTTGAAGAGCCCGCTGCGCCATGTCACTGTTAAATTGCAGAGCACACTGCAAATGTTGCCTGTGGCGCTTCTCCACGGTCCAATGCCCTTATCCGCGTACCCTTGATGGAAATCCGTTTGGATTTTTCATTTTTGTTCGCTTATATTGTCTGACTATGCAGATTCCCTGACATACTCTAATTTAGGTCTACGTTCATTTCTGCAGATAAAAGTTTGTAACTATTGGGGTGGAGTTAACAGCCTTTACATTAGATTTATGCACTAAAAAACAATTTAATACAATTTTAAGCTCAATCGCTGTTACGTTATTTTCAATTAAAATACCAGCACGTAAACTATTTTCCAATATAATCACGACATACATTTACTTGAGTAGAACAGACGCAGCGACATGTTTTCACTTGTAATCTTCCTAGTGATTGAATTATTTCCGGAAATGTTTCTGAGGGTACGAATATTTTGTAAATTAAGGAGGGATAATTTTCTTAAAATATTCTTGACCGAGGAAAAATTTCTTTTATTAATTTAATCACAAGGGGGATTCAGGAAATAAAATTTCGAATAAACTATTAAAATTTTAGAAATATTGAAGATTTTTATCACAAATTAAAAAAAATCCAATTCCAAATTGCACTAAATATGCTTAGGTAATAATTGTAATAATGAATACTGCTTTGCGTGGTAATAATTTGAAATGAAAGTGTGCGATCGGTTAGAACAAGTGGAAGGGAAATTTTCAGTATAATAATAGTTCAGTATAACGGTTAATGCTAATTATATACAGGGTGTACCACTTAAGCGTATGCGGAGCATACCGGCTAAACCGTAGGAGGTAGAAAAAATGATCAAACAAGAGTATTAAATAAAAGTTATTTTCAATCAAGTGTTGTATGACTTAAAATTATTTTCGATTATACAGGGTGTTTAGTGTATACTGGTCGCAACACAACTTCATTATTTTAAATGGAACACCCTGTATATTATTGCATATTTGGATAGAACGTTGCTTGACGAATATAGTGATATAATGTTTCATGGGTTGTAACGTACATTTTAATGTCGTTTCATGAGGTTGACTATTATGCACCCCGTAAAACACCCAACCTAAATGTTGGTGGCTTAAGTTTTCCATTTTCAAATATTCTGCGTTGGAGAACGCTCATTGGCTAGAAAAACGGTGGCCTCAAGCGAGAACGCCGGTGTGATTTAGGAATGAGGATAGACAGTTCCCGTCTTCGAAAGTAGGCAGATGCAGATGTGAGTTATTTTACCTTTTGATATATATAATTTATTCACTTTCATTATTGTTTGAGATCATTATTAGTACAGAAATACGATCATAGCGAATTGTGGTTATTATTAAGTAATTATATTTCATATATAATCAGGATTTACCTGGATTTTAGGTAAATTATTTAGGCGTGGTTCGTGAGATTTTTTTTGTAATACGATTCGGAAAAATAGAATATAGTTTCAATATTAGTTTATGAATTTGTGAAGCTGTGCTCTAATCAGGAGATTATAGAAAACATTGTTTTTTAAAAACCAATAAATTTGAGTTTTCTTGCCTCCATTTTGTCTGAATCGGATTGCACCACGTGTTGTGCCCTTTGGGAATTAAGTACATTTATCTTATCTTTATCTTATCTTCTCTTAGCTTAGCGTTATCATATATTGTATGTAAGCTATAGAAAATTGCTAATATCGTACTTTCTGCACTACATTAATTAATTTGTTTCTTTGTAATTATCTACATTTGTTTAGAGGTAGTGTGGTATTGCTTTGCCTACCTGAGTAGATATTTGATTTTAATAACTCACATGAACGCCGATTAGAAGACTGGAACAGTTTCCTAATATTTGTAAATTCATTGATTATTGTTCTTTGGTAACAAATTTGTACAATCAATCAGTACGAATTTTTACAACTTGTCACTCAGTATTTGAAATATTAATGAAATAATTTTTCTCTTTTACCTAATTAGAGTGGTAATATTTCCTTGTTTAACCGGTTATGAAACCGTTGTTTTTGGAATTTTGGGTCAGATAATAGAGGGTTTTTTTTATTGAATTTATTTTTGTTCCTTCTGAACTATAGTAAGTTTAAATATTAACGATTAGAGTTTTTATTAAGAAATTGTCGAGTGCTGAACTGTAATCAGTTCTTTTGAATGCAATTTTTTGGGTAATTTTATTTGCTTCATTCTGGGTCGGGTCACTAAAGGTTGACACCTTCCAGGTTTTGTTTTCATTTGTTTATAATTTTCCCTGTGATAATTCACAGAGTATTTGACAACAACCATATTTTATGGTACATTCCCTTCAGGAATTTATTTATAATTTTTAATCTTGGCTACACTAGCCGTCAACGTTCATCTATATATTTGTAAATTTTGGGGCACTCTTAACACAAACAATTCTTTGTATGTACTCTTCTGAGACGAGGCTGCTGTAACCTGACTGCAAGATCTATAACCTGCTGAAAAACTCTGGACGCTTACCACCTGCAGATCCCTAGATAAGAGGATTGGACTTAGCCAGTACGTGACCGTCATCTGGACTAGAGCTCTAGCTTCACCACTTTGCCACGGCAAGTCCACCTGGATCCAATCATCAGCACAGGTTAAGGGTGAGAGTACTGACATCATAGAAGGAACGAGATTGTAAGAGTGTCACCGAACCTCATAAATTTTGTAAAGTTAGCCAATTTTAAAATTTCATTTGTCACTTCTTTTTTTTTCCATTTTTTAGTCAATATTACATCATTTTTGAATTATTGTTAAATAGTAACTTTAATATTCCATTGTAATTTCAAGTCAATTTGCTTATTTGATTATAGTGTATTCAACTAACTTTTATATAGTTTTCTTTTATCTTATATCTAAAAATTATCCTGGTGCCCAAATAAATAATTGTCAACATTCAAAGCAGCCCTACGAATACTACGCCCTAGTGTCATAAATCTCCCTGAGCTACCGGAGCTAATGTCAATGAACTTAAGCTAGTGGAATTGCACATCCCTAGCCTATCTGTGTTTATTGTGACAGGGTTTATCTCTAATAATAAGGAAGATATGGCCAAAAGAGTGTACCATAAAAGTAGTGTGTTAGAAAGAGATTGTCATTCTTTTTTAGGGTATCAGGTCTTCGTCTAACACGTTACTCTTGTGGTACACTCTTTTTGCCATATCTTACTTATTATTAGAGATAGACCCATCAAACTTTATATCACTGTATTCGTCAGAGAACGTTTTATCCAAATATGCAATAATATATAGGGCGTTCCATTTAAAATAACACTAAACACCCTGTACAACAGAAAATAATGTTAAGTCATAGAACACTTGAATGAAAATAACTTTTATAAATAATATAAAATAAAAATTATTATTATAGATCAATACATAATAGTGAAAATATATTTGACATAACATCATTAATGATATTTTATAATATAGAGGAGTTTAATATATTTTGCCATCTAACTATATTTAACCCCACAGAAACAATTGATATAATGAAAAAGTGACAAATGAATGTCTTTGTAATTCAAATAAGAAATCTGGTATATTTTTCCATATTTAAATAAGCAATATCTGGTGCATTCGTTGACATAGAGTTTGATGGGTCTATCTCTAGCAATAAAAGGAAAATGATGTCCGCAAGAGTATATATAACGGAATAATATCGCTGTAAGGAATGGCTAAGAAATTCGTTCCTAAGGCTTCTGAAAATCATTTTAACAATTTGAAGATCAATATAATTACTGATGACCTGGAGATATTTAAGAAATTAGTAACTTCAAATAGCAAAACTTTCTATTTCAAATGGAAAATAGGTAATCCTATATGTAGTAAGAAAAAGTTTTATATTGATTGTAAGTTTTTTGAAAATATTAATTTTTACTAGCAATAAGGTCATTCTCATATATTTGAATTTTTTCCATAATATTAAAACAAATAGATTTGACCTTGACAAAAGGTCCTTAAGCGCTATGGGCAACGAAGATAAAGAAGCTAAGCCAGGATATTAAACAATAACTTTACTTTTACATATTTCAGAATAACCATTGAGCTGAAACAATTTAAATTTAAAAATAAATAAAATCTTCCCGATAAAAATGAATGACTATGACCCCAAGTAAGCATTGCAAAAAGTAATGGATAGTAAGTTAACTAAAATTTTCTGAAAAAGATAGGTACTTTATGGAACAATTTCATAATAATTTCTGATTAGTGAAAGAGTTTGAAAATGGAAATTATAAGTTTAAGCAGAAAAAATAATTTAACTTTATATCCCTAATTTACAGTAAAATAGACAGTAAGATAGAGTCATTTTGAACTCAAATTCGTTACTGGAAGTTGCTAAAACGTGCATTTTAAAACGGAATACTTGGCACATTTTGAAAATTTATTTTACTTATGAAAAACATATCTTTTATTAATTTCATACGTCAAAAAGTATAAGATCATCTTTACAAAGAAAAAGATGTAATAGTTCTTATAAATAGTTTTCTTAAATGTTAAATCCCTCCGCAATAGATGGATTTAGGATATATCCATATATCCTATTTATGATTCCCACTTAAAAATATAACACATTGCCACCAAGAAAATTGCGGCACAGGATTATGTGTCCATGTTGTATATTTGCCAATTATCTATCAATGCAAAACAAGACACAACCTAAATAAATCTAAATATCCTGATATCTAAATATTTTCGAAATTCTGGCAGTCTCAAAGAAGAAACAACCTACTTCTGTGGAAGATTTTTCGTTCGAATATCGTTTCCGGTTTAATATATTATGGTATCTAAATATTCTCGAAATACCGGCAGTCTCAAAAAATATCGGTTTTTCGTTTAAAACAAATTGATTATTCTAACCTAATAACTTGAAACTCAATAATTGTACTTAAATGTTTCGCATCGTAGGTATCTGTAAATAAGCTTATTTTAACGAGTAGATCGTACCGTAAAGATGCTACAAAAATAAAAATAAATCTCTGGAACCCCAGAGAAAATTTGTATAATAAAATGCAAGCCGTTTCACAGTACTTGTTCTTTTAACACATATTGTTACTTTTAAGCAACCCTACAAAGTGGTCGCGTAAAATTATAATGTATTTTTAGTGGGTAATAAATTCTGACCTCATTCGATTTGATTCTGAGCCGGGGGCGGTGCACTTTTCCGGCTCTCATATTATGCAAATGAGCCGTTGCAGTGCACCAAGCGCTAATCGAGCGGATCCTAAATACTAAAGTATATTTTATTGCTGGGAAAATAGCCATAAATAGCAATTGATGGTTCCAGCATAGTAAAGCAATCTAACCCACTTAAAATGTTTACTGCAGTTATATTAAATGTGTATGAACGGAGGAACCTCCAGTTGAATGTCTCCATTATTTATTTAATTGTATATAAGTTTCATAAAATTATGTTAAAAGTACAGAATCGTAAAAGTGTGAACAAAATAAATTTGAAAGCTATAATATACTCAATTCATTTATATATTCTTTGAATTATGCCATTTGTTCAGTAAAAACAATCTTGAAAGGGGTTAGAACCTTTGGTGTGAAGATGACACTGACGTAGTTTTCCACATAACACCAAAACACTATACTGCGCATTTCGCCAATCAAGTTGGCACCATCCGAAGATGATTAAAACTCAGTTTTAATCATCTCCAGATGAAATGTATTCCTTGAATCTAGTTTGAATATTGTAAGTAGTCTACCTTCTAGTTTGTCCAACATACTTTTGATTGCAGTCTTCACAGCTATTTTCGTAAATCCCCGACTTTTATTTAGTTTCTATTTTGTCTTTTGGATTTCCTAAAAGTTGTTGTTTATTTATTTCCCGATGAATAAACCACTGATGTGCATATATCTTTAAAAACCTTATCAAAATGACGGGCGAAACGAGGATCGTATGGAATAGATATGAATTTTGGATTTTCTCTTTCATTTTAAAAATTCGAGGAATTTCGGAATGTCTCAAACTTACGTTTCTTAATTATTTTATCAATTAAACTTAAAGAATATCCATTACTCCCAGCTATATCCCGAATCAATGTCTTTGTTTTTCAAACCTCTCCTTATTTAGGGGGAAGCTTAATAGGCGATGAATTAGAAAATTGAAACTCGCCATTTCGTATTGAGCACAATGGTGAGAGTCCTTAGGGATATGTCTTAAAGTACTGGTATCTTTTCTGTATATGTCAAATTCTAATTTATTTCCAGTATTTCTAATTATTAAGACACCTAAGAATGGTAGTTGTTCAGAGTTTTCAATGTCATAAGTAAATTTAACTGACGCGAAACGACTGTTTCATTTAGAAACAAGTTGTCAATATCAGTGACTTTTGTATCAAGCACTGCAAAGATATCATCCGTATATCTAAACCAAACCCTGGGGAAATACTCGAATTCTTTTTTTCCTCCGTTTCGAATTTGTTCATGAAGAGATTGGCAATGAATGGTGACAAAGAGTTAGGCATTGCTGTACCCTCATGTTGTTCAAAGAAATTACCATTGAATTGAAAGCAATTTTGTTGCATGCAAAGTTTAGTGAATTGAAGATAGTCTTTTACTACATCTTGTCTGAGATTGTTTGATTCGAGTAGATCCTTGAGGTACTCCAAAGTCTGTGGTATGGGAAGACTTGCAAACAATGAACAAACATCAAAGGAAATCGAAACTTCACCTTATTGCAACTGGATATTTTTCACCTTATTAATGAAATCATTGGAATAAATCACAGAAAAACTAGGTGGTGCAATGGGTAACCTTTCGAACTTTCGAACTACTCTGTTAACCATTTTGATAGGTGGTAAGTCGGTGATCCAACTGATGAAACAATAGGACGCACCGACTTTCCTGGTTTATGAATCTTAGGCAAGCCGTACAATCTAGGTACACCTATGTTAGATAAATGTAACCTCTTATTTAAAGATGGAGTAATAAGGTTGTTGCTGGATTTAAGTACATTTCTTATTTCAGTAATCATTTTTGGTAATGCATTTCTATAAAGTTAGGGCATAATTATTAGAAGGGCATTACGATTTTAAGGACATCAGTTGTCTACCCTTTCATAATAATCCTCTTTATCTAAAATTATTTAATCTATGATTTCTATGTAAAAAAAATAAAACGCTACTCGAAATTTTATTAGCTTGTTAAATATTTGTCTACACCACTGGCTCCTACTGAAGAAAGTGTCTGATAAACATAATAACTAATAACATATAGGGACGAATGAATGAACATAATAATTTTTTTGTACTACTCAAGTAATAGATATGAACATGTAGATATCAAAGAGATGAAAAATCAAAACTTTTGTTATAGCAAGCAAAACAAAATATAGCCAGTTTTGGTTTTGCCCAATGAATTTGTTTTGAAAAAAGAAATTGAGAATATTATAATTCATCCCTTATAGTTCTTGAGTCATCCAAATGGCAAGCAAGACCTTTGTAACAAAAGCCCACGATAAACGTCAAGTGGCCCTTTTGTCTGTAAGTTAAATATATTTCGAAGGCAACATCTGGCTCAAATAGATAGATTTTGTAGAACCATCTATGGTCCTGTAGCAAAGATGTCATTTTGGGTCATAAATAGTATTGAGAATTGTTCGGGCTTAACAGATTTAGTAAAACATTTTATAGATGTCTAATTCCGTGCATCCCTGGAAACGGAACAATGTTGAGGACACAAAGCGCCAATTGGGCGTAACTAATTAAAGCCAGTAAATTGTAATGAACTATGGTGGTACTTGGAAGTTCTTCGAAGTAAGATCTTTTGTATGTTCATATAGACAATAGTGCAAAGGCATAGGTCATCCTGGTTTTTCAGGGGGTTTTCCAGGAATAATAACAGTAGAGTAAGTCGTAACCCCCTCTCACTTTGAGACGAGGATAATATCTAAGGGTTTTAGGTCACTAGCTAGTAAACAGTATTTTGATTGGCCACCGTGACAGAAACAGGTCATGGTTCGCGGTACTAGACAGAGAGAAGAAACGTACTTTAACAACCAATGGGATTAGTGTATTTAAATTTCATAGCAAAGAAACTTTACTTGGAAAGTTTCGACTGGAGAAAAGCCAGTCTCCCGCGGTACGACTTCACCACCAGTTTGTAATTATTTGGGGCTTCTCCCTATAGTATGAGGGCACACCACCCAGGCAGGGTAAAGTACGTTTCTCGGGCTCGAAGTAGACGCCGTTAGTTGTTTTATATAGAGTCATTCAGTTTAGAGTTCATTAGTATTGTATTCAGTCGTTTTCTTAGGTCAAATATTATTTCAGTATTTTGCATTTCTATTTTGTTTACGTTTCTAAATTCTATTTATTTGTTATTAAAAACCCTTGCCTAAAAGTGCTGTGTTTTCGTGCAAATCCGCCCAACTACCCTCTCAGTGTTAGCATATAAGAAGTGTCCCAGGAATACGTCCCTACATCGAGATTCAGGATAAGATAACCCACGGTAAGTCAATACTCTTTTTATACGTCAATCACAGCATATCTCGAACCCCGCGACAGAGAAATCGATTCAGTAGTAAAATTTTAGACTCCCTTTCGAGATAACTGAATAATTAAGTAAGTTCCGCGAAGCCTGTAGAGTACATCGACCAGCCTGTTACACCTTCGATAGACCAAAATGGTTTTCTCCTGTATAAACTTAAACCGTTAGTTTTAGATACATACAACGTTATTTGTTTTTTGTATTACTTTCATATGATTCCGTATATTTCATTCATTATTTTGAATCTTATGAAAGATAGAGGAAAAAATGTAAATACGAAAGTTTGTTGAAATGTTCAGTTTTTCAGACACAGATATCAACTTTAGTTTTTCAAATGGAATGCCTTATACAGGGTGATTTTTTTAACTTGCCCATTAGAATATTTTCAACTGCCGATAATGCTAGAGGTCTGAAAGTTGGTACACGCATATTAGTGACTATGCCAAATTCGGGGAAAATATGTTCAAGATGGCGGCCCTTCTGTCAACCCAAATATCGACGCCATATTGGATTTTTTAAATTGCAACCCCCATTTTTTATTCGATTTTTTAAATCTGCGCTCTTTTGCGGTTAAAATGAACCCAATGTGTCTAATACTTACTTGTTATAGTTTTTGAGATATGTTACTTTTTCTGTTAAAATTTGCGTTTGCAGAGGTTGTTTAAAAAATTCATAACTTTTTCACTATTGACGCAAAATTAAAACTGCTTGGTTCAGTCGATAGCTGAAGGTTTGTAGAATATTCAGGTATGTTTCAAAATAGTTAAATGTTGTTTGGTATACCTGCAATAATTTTTTAAAAATGAAGTTGAAAAAGTGTCAAAATTTCAATTTTTTTAAATGGCACGACCACATTCTACCATCGTCACTGGATAGGAAACTTAATTCAAAAGGCACTTTTAATAACAATCCCTATACCTATTTGCATTATTTTCGAAGATATTTGGATTTATTTGGAATTTTCTACCAAATATCGTTCACGCGATGGACGAGTAGGCCATGAACTTTAAAACAATGCCACTATTGTGTCAACGCTAACTCTTGTTGTCAACCTGACAGCTTTCTTACAAGTGTTTTGCAAATATTTGATCATATTACGACGGATATTACGGACAAGGCAAAATTTGCTCAACGGGGTGTATTTAATAAAAGGAATCGCCATTTTGAGAAAATAAAGGTTCCCATTTGGTCATACATGTGGAAAATCAAATTCAGTTTTCAACAAATGTATTTCGTTTGTTAATGGATAATCATCGAGTACAATGGTGGGTGCATGTCTGAAGAACATAACCAAGAACAACATAACAAACATAATAACACAAAAAAATATAAAAACAATAATAAAACTATGGGATACTATGGTTAAACTATAATAGTCTACACGTGTTCAATGTGCCTCCCATTTTTATGCAAACATTCAGTAACACGTTCTTGTACTGCGGCGATTGTGGCTCTTCTTATTTCGTTTTGGTCCAGAGAGTTCATAGCTCGTGTAATTCTTCCGATTAAATGTTGCAATGTTCTTGGTTCTGTTTGGTAAACTTCCTCTTTAACTCGCCCCCACAAGTAAAAGTCAAGTGGGGTAAGGTCCGGTGAACGAGGCGGCCAAAGCCACGGACCCCTATTTCCCCACCACCTATCTTGAAACAAGTCTTCCAATTTACGGTGCACAGCTCTTGTTGAATGGGCTGGCGCACCGTCCATCTGGTACCATGCGTTTATCATTTCTGGCAGAGGCAAATTGTCAAGAAAATTGTCTACACAATTATTCAGAATTTGTAAATAACGCTCACCATTTAAATTTTCTTCATACATGTACCATTGTACTTGATTATCCATTAATAAGCAAAAAACATTTATTGAAAATTGAATTTGGTTTTCCACTTCTATTATCAAATGAGGATTTTGATTGGCCCAAAAATGGCGATTTCTTTTATTAAATACACCTCGTTGAGCAAATTTAGCCTCGTCCGTCCAACAAATTCTTTCCAGAAAATTACCATCTTCTTGTATTTTTACCAACAGTTGTTCGCAAAAAGTTACCCGCTTAAGGTAATCCGTTGGCCGGAGTTTTTGCAACCTTATGAATGTATAAGGATGAAAATTGTGCAAAGATAACACCTTCTGAATGGAGGAATAACTAAGTCCCAAATCACTGGAAGCTGCTCGTATTGACGCCGTTGGAAAAGCGGCAAAATATCCCAAAATATTTATTTGGTTTCCTTCATTTCCGGTGACCACTTTAAGCCGGTTTCTGGGTGGATTTATGCTTCTAGTAAGAATAAATTTATTACGCAGACTGGAAAGCTTCTTCCTATTCATTGGAGGTAATTCTGGATATTTCAAATTGAAGGCACGGCAGGTTCTCTCAATTATGTTATCGCATCTGCCGTAAATAGCGATTAAATCAAAAATAACATCATTAGGGTAGGCATTCATCGTAATATGAACAAATATTTGCAAAACACTTGTAAGAAAGCTGTCAGGTTGACAACAAGAGTTAGCGTTGACACAATAGTGGCATTGTTTTAAAGTTCATGGCCTACTCGTCCATCGCATGAATGATATTTGGTAGAAAATTCCAAATAAATCCAAATATCTTCGAAAATAATACAAATAGGTATAGGGATTGTTATTAAAAGTGCCTTTTGAATTAAGTTTCCTATCCAGTGGCGATGGCAGAATGTGGTCGTGCCATTTAAAAAAATTGAAATTTTGACACTTTTTCAACTTCATTTTTTAAAAATTATTGCAGGTATACCAAACAACATTTAATTATTTTGAAACGTACCTAAATATTCTACAAACCTTCAGCTATCGACTGAACCAAGCAGTTTTAATTTTGCGTCAATAGTGAAAAAGTTATGAATTTTTTAAACAACCTCTGCAAACGCAAATTTTAACAGAAAAAGTAACATATCTCAAAAACTATAACAAGTAAGTATTAGACACATTGGGTTCATTTTAACCGCAAAAGAGCGCAGATTTAAAAAATCGAATAAAAAATGGGGGTTGCAATTTAAAAAATCCAATATGGCGTCGATATTTGGGTTGACAGAAGGGCCGCCATCTTGAACATATTTTCCCCGAATTTGGTATAGTCACTAATATCCGTGTACCAACTTTCAGACCTCTAGCATTATCGGCAGTTGAAAATATTCTAATGGGCAAGTTAAAAAAATCACCCTGTATATTATGCCATTTTTGGATTTTGCATAAAATTCCAGATCAGTTTTATTTTATTTAAGGTATAACTGTCGAAAATTTATAGTTTTCGAGATATTTTCGATTTTTGTAAAAAATTGACACATGCAGAGACATTTTTGAACCGGATTTGTTATGTAACAATACCTTACATTTAACATTTACACTTAACGTTTAACATTTAAGGGAAGATGACATTTGGTCAACTCGTAAATTGACATCTAGATCTTATATCCTTAATGTGGTGCATAATGGATGTATTTAAAAGTGTTGTTTTATCTTTGAAATGAGAAATCAGAACATAATAAATCTTAAAATCGTAAATGATAAATGTTAAATATGTGTGCATAAATCCGCCATTATACAGTGGTTTTTTGGGGCAAACTTTAGAAGTCTGCCTGGATACTATACTTTCAATATTTATTTTGAATACTTCTGAATTCCTGTTTTTTATTATTTTACAGGTGGTGTAATCCGGAGTGTAATCCTTAAAGAAACTACAATGAATTATATTCAAGTGTTTTACTCACAATTACGTTGTGTACGTAATAGTAGGTAATAGCATAAAATTTCTAAGAAACTATTATGAAAGAAAACAGTTTTAATTAGGAGGCAATAAAGTAAGTAGAGAAAAGGAACAATTAGTATACCTAAGCAAAAACTGCGTGAGAGTAGTTATCGACGGAGAACAAAGAGAACAGGTGAACAATGAATTAGTGTGTTATTTGTTAATAAGAAATGAGTGTAATTTCAAGACATTCCAAATGAAGCAAGTGAATACCTTTCTAGAATTACATGTTACATTTCCTATAGAAAGTTTAAATTTAACGAAGCCGTATTGATTGGTATGAACTCTAAAATGTTTCATTGAACTTTGGTTATAGGACACTGCATATGCATATACAGGGTGTACCACGTAGACCTTCAATTATCCGTTTCTAGAATGCTAAGGGCAATGGAATTCTGAAAATTTGTATACGGGGGTATCTCGCAATTTTCTAACGATTAAAAGTAATGGCGTAGAGGTGCGACTTCCTATTCCACCGGATGTTGATGTCAACTCGCTTATTTCAAATGGAATATGTTATTTTCATTCTGTTTTTGGATTTCACGTTAAATTTTAAGTTACGTTTCATAAGCATACCCTATCGTTATTCTTAATCGTTTTCGAGATATTTTGATTTTTTCAAAAATTCTCAAAAAACAGTTGCATTTATTCCGTTCTATCTCTTTCAGCTTGTAACCTAAACACTTGAAATATTAACGGAGTAACACTGAAATGTATCGAAACATGTAGAAAGTACAAAAGCTAGTACAAATTACATGGGGTGTTCAAAAACAGGGCCGACCAATTGTGACAAATTCAAAACCCAATAACTCGCTTACTGTAAATGGAACACCCTATGTTTTATAATGCCAATTTATGTACTTTTTAATTCTCTCTCGATTGGTATTAACATTCCCTATACCTAAATTCCACCGATTTGAAGATATTTGGACTTTATTGCCGGAACGAGAATAATCGGTCAGTTAGTTGTCAGGTTGGCTACGAAACGAAACCTTTGAACGCCATCTAATGTCATTACTTATTTAGCGGAGTTACTGTCATTACTGTAAACTGAGTTTGCCGATTTAGTGTCAGTAAGTCAGTAGTGTCAGTAAAAGCGAGTGTTTGTAATAATAAAGGCTCTCTCCAGTTACACAAACCACGACTTTTTAAATTCAATTATCATTTACGAGGAGTGTAATCGAACTGTCATTTTTTGTAATGCCAAAAAAACATTTATTTCATTTTCATCGTTGTTTAATAATAGCTTACTTTTATCGAATTTCGGGTGACACATTCCATTCTCAGAGCAATTATTTAATAGCCTTTTGACCAAGTCGCGAGTTGGTCAGTGTTTTTTCGAATATCTCTCTGCAAACACACCCGTTCTCCTCACAATTCAATTACACTCCTTGTAAATGATATTACATTTAAAAAAGCATCATCTGTTAATATTATTTTGATTCATTGTGTTCTTGTTACCATTCTTGTGAATGTTCAATATTGTAAATATTTATAATACATGCATTCTGTATTAATTGTGCCAATTATTTTAAATCAGTACAATTATTGGAGTACTTCTGTCGGGTTCATTTTCACTGTTTTAACATTGTTAATATAATATTAAATTAATGTAATATTAAATAATAATGGTAATATTAAAATAATGGTAATTCAGCCCAAATACCTACATAATTGAAACAGTATCCTAAAAAACTATTCAAATTTACGTCAATCAAATATTTGGAATTTGACCCATAATATTAAAATAGGATGAAATGCACTCCAACATTTCTCCAGTTTAAACTTATTTCTATTAACTTCTTTTCGCTCTTGATAAACTTTTGTATTTTAAGTATAAAATGCACATTTTTTTTAAATTTAGAAAGGTGAGGGAATGTCTCTCGAATTTAATGTATTGAAGACTGTCCTCGAAGACATGTATTGTCCGCAATAATTGCACCATCTGAAGACGTTCAAATGTTTCGTTTCATAGTTTCATACGTTTCGATTTCATTGTTTTTGTTGTTATTTATTTACTTTATATTTCTTCGCTCTCCCATTTCAACGCATCCCAGATTCTCGATGGAATTGCATACCGAGTATATATGTATATGTATTTTTTAATTTTTTTGGTTCATATAATAAATATATTAATGTAAACTACATACAGGCCTCAGGTCTAGGTAGAATAAAAGAAAAATTTTGTTAAAACAAAGTTAGTTGTACTTATATAGAATCATATATGGCTATTGTATGTTGTAACCTTTACCTTGTCTAATAAATTTATTTATATTTATATTATATACCCAACCTGACAGCTAACTGACCGATTATTCTCGTTTCGGCAATAATGTCCAAATATCTTCCGGTGGAATTTAGGAATAGAGAATGTTAATACCAATCGAAACAGAATTAAAAAGTACAAAGGTTAGCATTATAAAACACAGGGTGTTCCATTTACAATAGGTGAGTTATTGGATTTTGAATTTGTCACAACTGGTCGGCCCTTTTTGGACACCCTGTGTAATTTGTGGTGGCTTTTGTATTTTCTATATGTTTTGATACATTTCAGTTTTACTCTGTTAAAAAGGTTACAAACTGAAAGAGATAGAACGGGATAAATGTAACTATGTTATTTGAAAAATTTGAGAAAAAATGAAAATATCTCGAAAACGATTAAGAATAACGACAATTTATATTTATATTTATAACGATAATTTATGATTATGAAACTTACTATAAAATTTGACGTGGAATTCAAAAACGGAATAAAAATAGCATATTCCATTTGAAATAAGAGAGTTGACATCAACTTCCAGTGGAACTGGAAGTCGCTCCTCTACGCCAATATTTTTAATAGATAGAAAAACCTCCGGTATACAAATTTTCAGTATACCAGTACGCATAGTACTCTAGAAACGGCTAATTGAAGGTGTACGCGGTACACCCTGTATACTGTGTTAATTCATACTACATTTCCTATAGAAAGTTTAAATTTAACGAAGGTGTATTGATTGGTATGAACTCTAAGATGTTTCATTGCACTTTGGTTATAGAACACTATATATGCATATATACTGTGTTAATATATTGTACAGTGATCTGATAACAAGAGATTTGGATCAGGAAAATAGAGTAGATTCTACAATTTTAGAATGACTGAATATAACTGGAAATAACTGAAAGAGGTATAAACAAAAAATGATTTCTGACTGGAAACCATCGAAGTGAACTTTTGTCGAGAAAAAATATTTTCGTCACATATACCTAGTTTGATCATCAATTTGGATACAATAGCGATTATACCCCTAGTATTATATGTCCATGGATTATACCGATTGCAAAAATGCTTTTGCAAAACCGATTACACCGATTGTAAAAACCTTTTTGTCAGGAGACATTCCAGAGATATACTGATAGCTTTTATTTAAAATATCAGAATACCATATATAGAAAAAAAACTTGCGTTTGCTAACCCTAAGGGCTTAAAACAATCTGAATGATATATTCATTGAATGGGAACAAATTTATAAGCCCTCTTTGGCCCTATTTGATGGCTGCCTGTAAACTTGCATGAATATTTAAATTGCAACCTAAAGGTTATTTACGTAGCTTTTGCAGATATATTCCGTTTTATTCCATGAAAATATTATTTACTGTACAGTTTGAACAAACGTTAAAGTTACCTAAGGAAAAATCTACCTAGTAAGTCACTTTATATTTGTATACTGGAGGAAAATGTGTACGTATTGTTTATACATGTTTTATTTACAGGCTGATTCAAATTGGATCCTCTACATTGGGATTTTGGGAACTTAGAAAAATATAGCATTTGTTAAATTGTTCAGGTAAGCAAGCGCAATTTACATGTCAGTAATCAGCATATTTATTTAGTTTCAGATATTCTGGATGATTTTATTGTCTAACTCACTGTAAAACATAAACTAACAGCAGTGTTTAGAATACTTATTTCTGTTCTATTCCCATCAGTTAATTCAGATAATTTAGGCGACGTTTCGCGCCTAAAAACTATCATAATTAAAATTTTAAACATGAACCTGGTCACTTTGCTCTATTATGGAAAGCAATGTGCATTAAAAACTCACACCTGATACACAGGATTGTTTTTCAACGGTTAATCCCATATAAACCATTTTCAGACTAGAAAATGCTATATTGCGCTATTGCACTTTTCATCAATTACCATCTTCCAATGATGTCTTTTGTTATTGCTGGAACAAACATTTTATATGTGGACAAATAGGCTATAACTTATCTATACATATTTGATCGGAGATTTTTTTCAGTTAAAAATAAGATTTGCTATGGAATCTTCCCAGTATAAAATGAATGAGGGAAATAATTTTAAACATTCATTTGGCAGAGGCCTTTTCATATTATTAATTAATTGTTTATACAGGGGTTATTCAGAACTGATCTCTAAAACTTTGAGGATATGTGCATCCTTAAATAAGAAATCGATATCACCAAAAAATTTATAATAAAAGTCATAGGATTTCCCGTAAACAATGTTTAAAGTTATACCATTATAAAGGACTATGTAGATGGGCAACCGTACTTCAACGACATTTGATACACCACATTTCGACAAAAAACAGTAAACAAGTGTTTTGTATCTGGAATAAGACCGAGCGAGTTGAAGTGGGGATAATATCTCTATTGTCTACCAGTCATCAGTTTATGTGTGTCACTTTCGCACTGCAGGTGTTTTATTTAGGTATCGTAGGAGTGTTAAATTATAAAATTTTCAAAATGGCTCATGTGTACAGTAATGCTGAGTTAATGGACTGTTACCAGTGGATTATCACTTACGAGTTAGGTTTTGTGAGGGGTTGTTGCAGCAAAATGATGAAAATTCCCAATTTACTTAATAATTTGCGTTTACAAGATCAGCAATCAGGAGGAACATTCCCTTTAGTGCGGCAAAATTGGATAGCTTTAGGGACAAAATTTCGAACAGCTTTTGTAACAAGGTATGTGTAAATTTTTTATAAATTTCATGTTTCTAATATCTAGTAATCAATTCTTCAAAATTAGTGTAAAAAAATTTTATTCATTTTAAAGACACGTCACTTTGGTCACATCTATCTATCTTTAAGTTTATTTTAAAGTAAAAACGCTGCAAATCTTTTTTGCGCCGTGTGTCGGTATACTCTCAGAACTTCCGAAGTTTTTTTCGTGCTAGCCAGTTTGCACTGTCAGTTCCAAGGTCACTCCATTACAGTGGACCAGTATCCAGCGGCGTGCAATGAAAAATTTTTAAATAGTTTTCAGAAGCCGCCAAAAAATTTTTTTTACACTACCGCATTGAACATCCCCAAATTTTATTATGGATAAGTTCTGAATAACACTGTATATAAATGAATAAAATATAAATCAATATGCTTGCCAAGAGCCAATGAATAAGCGAATAAACTCTTGTCGGTGTATTTAAAACATTAAGTAATATGACGACAACATATTTTACAGAACTGGGACGATAATTGGCTCCCTCAAACGTAACTTTGGCTATGCATTTGCACTTAATAAATGATGAGCTGCTTGAGTGCATGCAAGCATTTGAGTTTCCTTCCACTTTGCATGCGAGCTAAGGCTATTTACGGAGTTTATACAATCTTCGACGTTGTAAACTAGGTTTTATATAAATTATAAGTTAATATGACATGAACGAGCTTTTAAAATGTGTACAGTAACAAATATAATAAGCCGTATTGGAATAATAAACAGAGATAAAGTAGTTGTTTTTGTAAACACGATTGAAATACAAATATAATTAATATGAAAGATTAAATCTACGTTGTTCTCTTCATTTCCGGCATAAATGTTTGTTTGTCTTTAACTAACTATTTGTTTGTGATACTATCTAGATATTCACCTTTTTTTTTTGGTATTCCGCCATATTTTTGAGAATAATAAGAAAATAAGGCTGGAAATTGGCTTTTCCTAGTGTGTAAATTTCGAAATTTCGGACACACATTACCACACATTATCCAAATATTACCTAGTTTGAAAATTTCCAGATGTATGATGTGTAATTTCTATAGCAACAAATCATAAGTTATAGGTACAGTATTCACTATAAAGTTTACTACAAACTTATTAACAAAAAAAACAAACAAAAAACAGGTTCCGCGGCTGGCTGATGTTTGGAAAAATCATTTTTTAAAATAAACCTGAAAATATACTAATAAAGTATATTTTATATTACCTCCACTATAAATGTTTCTTTTGTTACATAGATGTTTTGTTATCGAATTTGTTTAGATTCCAACTGTCTGGATCGAAGAAAAATAAGAAAAATACCAATTTTTTTATTGCAATCCTCGAAGTTGTAAATGTATATGGACAGAGATAGACTATAGTCTTTCTAATTCCTTAATAAACTATATTTAATAGACAATATTTTCCACACTGTATATTCTTTATAAAATAATGGCCCTGATTCTCAATAAATGTAAGGCATTCGACGGCCCTTCAAAAATGTTCTGTCTAATAGAAAAATACCTTTATTACCTCAAAAATTTATATCTAGCTTAGGACATACTTAAGTTTTCGTATATCCTCCGTACATTAATAATACTTAAGACTTATTTTAAACCCAGGAAATGACCTGCTTAAGTTTTTTACATAATTCTCAAATACAAATGATTGCCATGTTAATTACAAAATTTCTGAAATTTCGACAAATATTTAGAAACTTATCTTTCAAATATTTATTTGGAAACTTCCATATAAGAAATACATTTAGGTAAAATTAAATTTCAAGAAAGGCAACCATTCACATGCTTTTGGCCAAGTGGTTTATTTTGTTCTTTCTTAATATTTACCTTCCAAAATTTCTTATATTATTTGAAAAGTGTGGCAAAATATCCAATAAAAGGAAAATACAGATAGAGTGATCATTTGTTTTTCAAAAATTCCCGAGTCAAGTATAGGGGGTGATAGTTTGGTGGTATAAAACGGCACCGCATTTACCGATATGAACTTTTATATTATAAATGGAACAAACAACCTTTAAATCTTTATAGATTGAGATAAATAATAATTTTTGTTCAATGCCAAATGCAAATTGAGAGCTCTATCCAAATCAAATAAAAATTCAATATGGTGACCATAAGAAAAAAGTTGACGGTCGAATTTTCAAAATCGCGACGTCTATGAAAAAAAACGGTCAACAGACTGTGAATTCAGATTCTACGTAAAACTTGCCCTAATGATGTTTAAAAATTACGACAGTGGCTGTAATAATTAATGAAATATTTGAGAAAAAAGAAAATACAAAATTTCAGTTTTTTGAAATATCTCAAAAACTAATCATGTTAGCCATGATTTATTCGAGGCATCTTATTGGTTATCAAATTGCGTAACTTTGCCCCAATTTAACTGAGTTCGTATCTTTTGTAATAACCGAGATCCCCCTGCTTAAGCTCGAAATACGGGCACCCTGTATATATATGGTTTGGGTTCTCGGTGGGACATCCTGTATATAAGATTGCATTAATTTTATTGAAGATGTACAATTTTGCAGAATAATTACGGTATGGAGACGTAATATACTCTAGAAGTAAGCTCAACGTTTATTATTTAATAATGTCAAGAATTTTGAGAATACAACTTCCGCCTGAGACTGGTTGCTCTTTTACTTATTTCTTGAAAACTTCCACAGATGTATAAATTTAAAATTAACGTCAGGCTTAAGAGAAATTCGGCGAAGTTACGTGTTCGTGTGAGAAAATTAAATGAAGAACTTACACTCTTGCTTCCGGAACACACTGCTGAAATATAAGTTGGGGAAGATTATGTAAAATGATTATGAATGCACATTGCACCGAAACTATCTCAAATTCTGTATTCTGTAGTGAGAATATACCGTGAATGTTAGTAACCTATTTTTAGAATCTAGAGACAGGGCTGCTCCTGACGAGAGTGCAAAAGATGTTCCCGCTCATGAACGGTCCAACCCAGCGACGCGACGGTTGCAGACCGTTCATTAAATGTTATTAAGTTTTGACTAATAAGAATAATAACCAAAACTTTTTTTGCATATTTTAAACCATTTAGACACAATCCACTATTCATCCAAATTAATTTAAAATATAATAGGTATAGCAAATAACTACGAATAGTAAGGACGTCATTAAGATCATCCTCCATCTGCAAACGCCTTATATTAAAAATAAGGACTAAAACAAATCAAGCCAAAACAGCTATTCTCCTGGCTATATGCCTCGCCAAGCGCTGAATTACAAAGCAAGATTTGCCGTATTTTGGTCTAAGCACAGTTAAAATAAAAAATACAAGGATTCGGATTGCAACGAAAACTACGAGGTAATACTCAGACCACACATCGTAGGATGCCACTAATTGCAGACTGGTTTCGACCTTTTTATGATCTCATCAGTGCAATATAAGTGAGCATACCTACGAATGCGAAGACCTGTTGTGCCAAAAAAAGACATAAGGTAATTATAAGAGGTAATTACAACACACTACAAAGGCGACTATTATTAATTACCACAGCAATAAAGAGGTATCCACAGAAAGCATTAGGAGGTAGTTTTATGGAGATAGGCTGTAGTATAATTGTTTTCATTCTAGATATAGTGGTGTTAGATATATCAATCCGGTCCTGCACAAACTTGTAATTCTTGCACATTTGATAAAGAGGGGATGAAAGTAACAGTAGTGTTCTAGAGATTGGAAGTCCAAATATATATTGTTACAAAATCAGCCACACAGTGCACAAGTGTAGCGTTGTCAAATCTACTTTTTCCCCAGCCTTAGGGAAATTGGTAACACCTTCTCTGGGGGTGCCTGGGACAACCCCCCAACGGCGAAGTGTCAACCCTCTAGGCCTTCAAATAAGGGAGATACGCCTTTTTGTCGTCCACATTTCCTGGGCATCACCAGCGGTACTTATCGAATACCCCTCGTATACTTCGGATGTCGATTATTTAGTGAACTGCCCTGGTATATGGATTATTCGTGAGTATTCGATGAAAATTTATACAAGGATCTCGAAGCCTAGTTCACTTATATAAAGGCCGCGGCTTGCATGCGAGGAAGTCAGTCTTAATAAGGTAGCGATCAAGAGAAGAAGCAATACTTAAGTAAAACTGGTATAACTGGTATTTTCGAAATGTTTTCGGCGTGTATTTAATTAGATATTGTACAAGAAGTGTTGTATTGTGTCTGAAGTGTTAAATACAGATTTTTACTGTTGTATAAAAGTCTCATTTATGTTTAGAACCCTGGAAGGAGTAACAATATTATGATGCCTGAGAATTTTGAGGAGCTCGGTGGCCGAGCGGTTAAGACGTCTGGTTTTAAATCGTTCTCCGCAGTTTACGACGGTTCGAATCTTACCCCCGATTTATAAACTTGCCGTTTACGTTTGCGTTCGTAGCTACCGCTGGCGGTTACCGTTTTCGTTTATAGGAGGGATTTATAAAGTGCCGTTGCCGTTGTCATCAGCTGTCTTTTGCCTGTGAACATGTAAACATAACCATATTTTCTGACATACCTAACCCTTTGAAGTTATGTTTGATTTGATTCAATGATTTCATTTAAAAATGAATTTAAGAGGACGTGAATACTTATTGGGATTTTTGAGTGTAATTTTATGTGCCGCTGCTATTAAAATAAAGAAAAATCGGCGTCGGCGAAGAAGACTATAAAATTCGACCTATAAACAGGGCACGAAAATCAAATTCAAATTATAATAGAAAATAATCCAGGAAACCATGGAAAGTCAAAAACCATCTCCACAAGTAAATGACTTCAATTCTTGTTTTTATTGGTTAGACATAATTGCTACGGTTTTGCTACGAACGGTAGACGGAAAAATATGAAATCATTTTATAATCAACGGCATTGGGCGCAATCGGCAACGGCAAACGACGTTTGTAAATGACTTCAAGAGATTCCATAAGGTAAATTTAAAGCGGCAACGGTGTCGTCAAACGCAAACGTAAACGGCAAGTTTATAAATCGGGGGTTAGCGTGGTCAACTTTTTCTAATTGCTCCAATATTAAATCTGTGTGTATAAGGCTGGTATCGTTCTTAATATGCAACTAGTACTACAATATCACTGTGTAAATGGCTAACAACCTACTGTACACTTTAATTAATAAGGTTTTCCAGGTTTCCCTTATTCTCGTACTAAATGGTAGTTAAAGTTATAACATCGTAAGTCGTTCCTGGGCGCACTCGCGGTCTGCAAAATAATAATATGCTGCTCCCTCTCCCACACAAGTCTCTGACTTCCGGGCTCATCACTATGAGAATGAGGGATAGAGATATTATTATATTATATTATTATTATTATTTAAGTTAAGCAGGTTTTTAAAAAAGGAACAATAAAATGTGAAATGGGTAAAATTTTTTTTGAATAATGACAAGTGGGATGAAATAATTTCACGACAAAACTTAAAAAAATGCATAATGTAGCAATGACTTTTTCATTTGGCATGGAGAATATAGATTTATTAAAAACAATTAACGAATGTATAGAAAAAAAGCAAGAAGAGTTAATTTGTCTTAAGGTTTGGTTTAAGACTAGCCTTTTCTAATACAACACTTTATCATACCTCAGACATATTATACGTATATACAAGTAAAGAATAAAATGTCAATGACATATTATGGATAAAGTTCTATATAAATCCAGATACTTACGCCCGATATCAATATAGCTTTACGTGAATAAATTTCCGATAGCTTCTGTGGTTAAGGTTTATACTTAATATATTTTATTGCAGAGAGAAATGTAGCGAAATAAATCTGTTGCGCAAACGTACCTTTAGAATATTGCAAAGGTGGAAAACTGATCTGTTCTGCCCCCGTCCCGTATGTGGTAAAAAACCGATCTATCTATTCTATTGATAAATATGAATTTGAAAATACCGCAACTAATGCATTTGTTTCTTACTTTTGCACGCCATTAATATATATAGTAATGTATTTGTGTGCGACATTTCTTCTTCGAAAAATAAAAATGTTTCCACGTTATTCATACGCCGTATATTTCTCTCCCGCAATTTTTTCCCTTCTAAACTACGCTTTGTCACTGCTAAACCCGATAATAAGGGAACAAGTTGCACGCTTTGTATCATACGTCTCTATTCCGAGCACGCCGACGTGTAATAAAATAGAGGGCGTCTTGTCGCGAATCGAGCATTAATATCTGACCGGAGCAGATTTAAGATAATAGATACCTCCCAGCGGGCTGCCTCCAGTGCACAAAAGTTATGCATTTGCAACGGTATCTGTCTCCATTTGGGAAAATAAATTCAGCGGGCACACTTATTGTTCAAGTCGGCCGGCCGTTCATCCCCTGGGCGAAACAAAGCATAACCGAATTAGTTGTCCTATGTGTAAGCCGCTGAATATAGTGGACGAGAAAAGTACGATTTTAAATGGGATAATTTAGTTGGGGCCGATATACGCAATACGGCAGCATGCGAAGCCGATATGCCAGAATGGGGTGTTCCTATTTTTTTTTTACATCGGCAATGGAAAGTAGTTGGAAAAAGAAGAGATACGTATTTATGGAGTTTTAATATTGGGTTCATTTAAGTCCATAAATTATTTTTTTATTGTGCGCGATATGTATGTGACGTCACTAAGCGAAAATTCAAAATTTGCGCCATTTTTTAGTGGTTTCTAGGATATTTTCATTTGTGTGGTTGGTGTCACTGCGTGCCAACTTTACTTTTGTTTATGTTTGAATTGTTTGGTTAGAGTAAACATCATGGTAAACATGAGGCATTGTTTTTAGTTTATATTTTTACCTGTGAATTGTTGTTTCTGCCTATGACTGATTACAAGTGTATTTATTAGTAATAGAAAAACATCGTAATTTGTAAAGGTAATTTTTGAATATATTTAATCGACTTTGCGGTAATACTGTTAAGTTAAATACTAACCTTACATTTTTCATACCTTTTATTTCTGAAAGGATCTATAGGATTTTTATCATAAAAGGATCTATAGCCGGTAAATTGTCGGACATAGCCTTTACAAAACCTTGCTCCATGTTTAATAAAAGTTTAGTTCACAAGAAAACAACAATACAACACGTCAAGTTGTCAAGCCAAACACAAACAGGAAATTTTAAATGTCAATGAGCAAAATGTCGACTGTCGTTTGTTGTCGGTACAAACTGAATCTAGCCACATATTATCAGTGTGGCCTCTTTATAGATACATATTCCCTAGTTTTCGCTTAGTGACGTCACGAATATAGAATAAAATTTCAATTGAATTAAAAATTTTCTACCGACTCAATCTTAATAATTTTTATCCTAATAAATATAAAAAAAATATATTTTACAAAAATACAGGTTTCCACTATCATTTCGATTGAAGGAAAATACCCCATTAGATTATAGGCATATCGCCGGAGATAAAACCTTCTATCTCCTCGATAAGATAACAAAAGTGGATTTAGAATAAGGTGTAACCAACATTTTTTTTGTCAACAATTTGAGAAGTAAATTGTTAAAGAGGGCACCATAAAATTAACTAATAAAAATAAATAAATATTGTCTCAGGAGTTTATTTTAAGTCAATTTAAAAAACACAAAAAAATTGTTGGGGCGTTAAGTATATCTAAAATATTAATAGTGGTGAGAAACACACCGTAGTGCCCTCTTTGGGTCTTTGCTACTATCCTCTACCATTACTAACATTTACGATGCCCCTTAGGCAATCATGTCCCAATATCGTTCATCGATTCTACTACCTATGGCACTCTGACGAGCGCATAATAAGCGCGAAACCGGTCAGTGTCTGGTGGTTGGTCTCAATAATGTGGCGACTTTTATAGAGATGCCCAAGTAATGCAACGCCAGTCGGGGCACAGTCGTTGGAGTAGTTGTTTTCGGCATCTCCTTCAAATAAAAAATCTATCTAAAATAGTCAACTTTAAAAAGATACCTAGTTACTGAGAATATCTGTTTTATAATTTTTCGTATTTATTAGGATAAGATGGATATTTCAAATGAATTTACAAGTATTACAAGCTTGACTTTTAGCTATAAATTATTTACGTATTCAATTTCAAATCTATTTTTCTATTTTTCAACTTAGGAAAATTTTCATTTTTTAAAGAAATGAGGGTTCCAGTGCTTGTCAACTTATGTGTTGTGTATTTGATACTTTTCCATGCTTGTGAAATTATTAACATAACGTTCTGGTTTGGTTTAGAGTAAATTTTTTATTCCCTGTCGTCTGAACCAGCCTTAATGAGGTTGTACCCGATCTGCCTTGTCACCTTGGACAGATAATAAAACTAATAAACGAGCAGAAAACTATTAAGAATAATATTTCTATGCTTTATTAATTTGCAAAAAACATTTCATATAAGATAAGGATGCATGTCAACGTAAGAATAAAAATTATTTATGAGAAATATGGAAGTTAACGCAGATAAAGCCGGAAGGAATGAAAGAAATACTGTAGATAAGCGAGCTTTCAATGCAGTTTGGAAAAAGTAATCAAGAATGTAAAGATGGGTGTAATAAGAAAACTAAAACAACTACATCTATCTTTTAATATGCAACATAGACTACAACGGAGAAGCAGAGAGGGAAATATAATAGCAACGGAAATAAAGGTTTAAGAAAGCAGAGGTAAGAGGAAAGACAACATTAGGAAATAATTAGGGTTTATTAGGAATGCAGGAAAAGTTAGCGAAATTTTAACAAACGCCAAAAATATATGTTATAAACCTGCATTTATTTTCTTATTCACATGGTAATGTTATATTCCTATTTTTGTGTCGACAAAATGTTTAGTTAAGAGTCATCAAAATTTGTTGTTTTATAAACATGCTTATTTGCTTTTAACTTATTTCCGTAGTTTAAAGATTTCGTGACGCAAACATTTAAGTTCAAAATTGCATAAAAATATACAAATAAGGCAAGAAATTGTTTTCCTTGTTGTCTGGTTAAAGAAGACAAGTAAAGAAAATAACCGATATAAGTCCAAAGTAACTACTCTGCGTACTGTTTACACCTTCCAATTATCGGTTAAACAATGATTCTTCAAAACGATCACATACTAAAAAGTTACTGGCACAAGTTTTACAATTAATCTTTCTTTTGTTTCAAACAAAAATACATGTGAAGAAAAAAATAAACTTTCACTGATTTTTCCTAAAATGTGCAAGGTAAAAAGTAAATATAAGGTTATAGAAAGTTTTCTATATGGAAAATGATACCAAAGTTTACAGAGTAAATATACTTATTCTGTAAACTTTGATACAACGCTACACCTGGAATACCCTGTTTTATTAAATATAAACTCACAGAACTTACTCAATGGTTTTTATAAAATGCTAAAACGATACCTCAAACTTTATTTAATTATAGATTGTGGGTGTACTTAATTAAACTGATGTTGATTCTCAGAGGAATGTGCTATTAATTTGCATTCCATTTATTTCAACAAAGCTCTTTTTAACTCTTATTCTTTTAAGCTTGTAATTGCCGTGTGTAATTACCCGTTTTGCTTATCGTGAATTTTTATGAAATCGAACCGAAACCACCATCTCATTTTTGTTTGTAGCAAGAACTCAGTTGTTCAAACAAATTCAACTTATAATCGCTTTGATGTTTTAACTCTCTGCCTGATTCTCACTATATGGTAAGTTTTTTAATTAAAAAGAAAGATCCTGTCCAAAGCAGTGTGTAGCCACGGCTAGGCCCATTGTGCATTCCATACTGATTCCCTATTCACCGAGCCCTATATTCTTTACATACAAAGTCGAAAATCTGTTTCCTGAAATTTCTTTTAGTTTACAAGGATCCAAGAATGGTTTACCTAGAAACGTTAGACTCATAGGAGCGTAACCCTCACGTTCACCCAGAATATGCAGTGCAGTCTCGTCTGAATCATCACAGATTTTTTTGATGGTTTTGCCATATCAGTGTCTTATTATGAGCCCTGTCACATTTCTGAGTCCACTTTTACGAGCATCTCTATAGTTTTTTGCGAAAGACCTTTCATCCGTGTCTTCGTATGAATCTCTCCTGATTTTGAGACCAAGTATTTGTTTAGTTTTCAGCAATTTTTTCAAAAAACTTCTAGTGTTTAGTTACATGATAAATCCGATTATAATATTTCCCAATATTTGTTTTTCCAGATAGATACTTGATATCGGATGTTCTCAAGCTGTTAAGCTGGTAAGTTGGGTTTCTTAAAACATTTAAAACTATCGAATATTGAATAAAATTGTTCCAACACGCATTTCAGAACCAGTTCAGATTCAGTTCAGAACTAGTTTAGAATTATTCACTGCGCAGGACTACGGTAAGTGCAGTTCTGAACTTGTTCCGTACGATTATGTTGGAACAGAGAATCGCTAGTTCTATGGTTTACCTAAGTTATGAATTTGTTGTTGACCTAAGACCTAACCTATGAAATATTTCAAAAGAAAATATGGCAGATTTGTTAGAAGGTAAGTTAATTCAGTGAAATAATATAAAACAAGTAAAGCAACCCGTTTTTCATTTAGAAATGGAAGAATTTACTATTATTCAAGAATGTGTTGCGTATGCTATGGAGGAAATAAAGTGGACGGACAATAATTCGAGGCTGTTAATCAATTTATACGGTAAGTATAAACCGAAGGTAGAAATCATGAAAATCAAAACTATGAAGTAGATTTTGTCGCTCATTGTTGTCACTTCACTTTAAAACAAACACCGAATTATTCAAAACCGGTACAAAGCGAAATTGCAAAGTGAAAATGACACTCACAGCTGACCGACGCTAAATGTACGCATGCGCTACAAGATTGGAATTCGTCCTCACTCAGAACCAAGAACTGTTTGAACTGATTCAGAACCGGTTCCGAAGTAGTTTGGATTTTGTTGGAACGCGGGACTGCTAGTTCCAAAATCGGTTCTGATTTATGTTGGAACGCCAAATTCGACCTGCGCATGCGACGCACAGTTCTGAACTAGTTCCATAGTGTGTTGGAACGAACCTATTATTTATTCTTTTGCACCTTCTTATTAGTGACACAAATACCAGAGGCGGACCCAGGACACCTCCCTCACGTAAACAAATGATGAATTCCTTACCTTATACATTTGGTAAGTTTTATAATATCCAAAATACAATTATTTGTAGCATTAAAGTTGAAATAAATGATGCTATTCACACATTCACATATTGTTTCTGTATTTTGAGTTCTATGGCTCTCGAAGGTATTAAGTGGGAACGCATTGGAATCAAATCGTTCATTTTGCATTTCTAACCAACATGTTTATGGCCTCGCTCTTTAATATCACAGTTTTCATCAACATTACCTATGCGTTGTTTATGCGGGTTAGAAACCATGTCGGTCTTGTTTGTCCGAAACTACCAATAAATGACTACCCTTTCTCACTGCTGACTTTTCAGTGATACTAACATTGTACTTTCCATCAATGTAGTTTTGTCCATAACAATCTGAATTCGGGTGGGTTTTTTAAGTTTTTTAAACGGGAAACTACATGGTGTCATAATTTTCACTCAATCTGAATTTATTTTTGTTTTTCACTGTATGTTATAGAACAAGTTGCACGATCTTTATGATTTTCAGTATAGTAACATATTGTAAAACACTTGTTTTTACTTTCGACCATAATATCTTAAAAAGTTTGTATCTTAGTTGTGTACCATCAAATTTTAAATCAGGGTAATCGCTAATCCAACGTTAAACTTGCGTAAGTAGCAAGGGTAGTGACATTTTTCTAATACTAAGTAACACATATATGACCACTAGCAATGTCGCCGAATAAACAAATAGATAGTGGCGTAGAGGATCGAGTTAAATCCGGCACTAAAATCTTTATCACTAGGATTAGGATTAGGAAATTAAAAAATAAATTTGTTTCATACCATAAAAATTAAAAATTTACTCAAAAAATTTCGATCAAAATTCATCACTTATCATCGGGAAATGATTGATCGTATGCTTATTCGGGAACAAATAGGAAATTCATTTATAAACTATTTCTTCAACAAATGGTTTGTCTAGTGAGAACTAATTAAAACAGAAAATTACATTACCTGTAACTCCCTGTATATTCTACTTAAATCACGTACCTTTATATACATTTTTTTTATAAACATAAAATAAAAGTAATGGTAGTTTCGCACGAAAAACAAGAAGTACAGAGGTAATGATAGAGCAGGTCAGAAATTTACAGTACTTGGGCTTACCATATAAGAAACGGGAAAATTACAGAAAACAGAATCAAATAACAGGACAGAAAAGGCAAACAAGGTATATTATGCAATAAACCCTAGGGTTTGTCAATAAGTAAGAATTGCAAAACAAACCAAAATAAATGATATAGCGTAATCAAAGTTATATATAGAGTAATTCTTGTAAAGGGTGTTCAAACTTGAATTCTGATTTAATTTATTAATAAAACAAACAAAATACTTTAAATATTATTATTTTATTAATTTATCTTTAAGTACAAATGTTAATGATGATATCAGATAAGAGCCCCCCTCTGCTTCCTTGGCATGGTAACATTCTTTCCGAAAATTTTCGATATTTTCGCAATAGCTTGCGTAATGTTAACTCGAAGTTGTTGGGTTGTTTGAGGATCATTAGCGAAAACTCTTTTTTTAATAACACCCCACAGGAAATAATCCGGTGGTGTTAGGTCGCACGACCTAGGCGGCCAATTAAAGTTAGTTCTAGCTAGCGAAATTATTCAATAGACAAATCTCTCCCTTAAAAGATATTCATTTTCTCATTCAAAGATGTTTCATTCGCTATAAGGTACGTAGCACCGTTCTGTTGAAACCACATGTTCTGGACGTCCAAAGCTTCCAATTTATTCCACAAATAATCTGTTATCATTATTGAATAAAATTCACAGTAACCGCATCACCAGCTTCATTCTGGAAGAAATAAAAACCAATCATGCCTCCCGTCCAAAAACCACAATACACAGTCACTTTTTGGATACAGTTGTGTCTTCAGTATTATTCTTGGATTTTCCTCACCCCCATATTCTACAATTCTGGTTGTTTATGTATCCACCAATTTCGAAATGAGCTTCGTCACTATTTTTTGAAAAAAAATTAATGATTTTGCCTTCTTTTTAAGATCCACTTAACAAGCGTACGACGTAACACATGATCATTTGGTTTTAATTCTAGAGTCAACTGTATCTTATATAGGCTTTTAAATGAAGATTTTTTTTTTAAAATGTTATGAGGACTGATTTTTTTAATGCTGGCTTGCTGTGAACGTTTGCCAACTGACATTTTCGGGTTTTAATTACTAGCCCTTCCCGTATGAATGTTTGCTTCTGATCGGGCACCACGATTGCAAACTAGTTATCTATTAGATTTTACTGACCCAGAATGTTCCAATTTCTTCATGAAATTCTCAATAAGTTTAATAGATGGTGCCAAATTTCTTCCGAAATGCATACGGCATCTTCCTGCAGTTTCGATAAAACACATCCCATTTTGGTAATGAGTTTTCACAATAAATATGCGTTCTTCAATGGACAATTGCTCCATGATGACCAAGCCACAACTAATCGCAAAACTTTTTATCTGACATCTGTCACTATACCTACGAAAACTGTCAATTAAGATTGATATAAATGGTAGCCCATTTAAAACGGAAGGTCAAATTTAGACACCGGTTATAAGGAAATGAATCATGGATATTGTCACAATCCGAAAAAAGCAAAATACAAGCCGCAGAAATGAAATTTTTAAGAAGAGTAAAACGAGCCACAAGAAGAGATAAGCTAAGAAATTATGTAATAAGAACGGAATTGAATATATAATCTATAGTAGATTTCATAGAACAGAAATAGTTAAGTTGGTGGGGTCATATAAAAAGAATGACCAGTAATATTCCAGTGAAAAGGATTTGGGAAGCCTGGACAAAAAGACAAGGAAGAGATGAAGACCTAGAGAGACTTGGGATAGTGTTATAAGTCCAATAAAGTTTCAGTATGCTTGTCTTTAAATTTAACATAAATCATTTTGTCCCTACCCGACTGCTGCATCGAAAGAATGTATGAAACACTGCCTGCACTGTAAATAATTCTAATAAATATTGATTCAGAAGTAATTAATTATAAATTGAAGCCCTAATCAAATACTACGAACTTCTGTATTTCAAATTAGTGCTGACCAAAACAGTATAAAACGGTTAATTGCTTGCATTGAAACAGGAAATTACAACGTTAAATACAATGATAAAATATATTTTGTTACTGGCAAATTTTATTAGTTAATAAAATTGCACAGATAACATAAAGTTAATGCAAAAGGTAGCGTTAACGTTCCGGTTACCAATACGACAAGCACAAATGAATGGTTTAAATAGGATTTATCTTTGTGGTTTTAACCAACACTGTAATCCACAATCGACTTTAATTTTCATACTATGACCTAATATGAGAAACATTTACTTTATGAATATGAATGAAACAATATAGGTATTGTTTCGTTCATTAAATCCCAGTTAGTGGTGTGTTGAAACACTCGAGATAGGTACCTACATGGCTGCGATGGTATGTCGAGAGTTACGATACCTGCATCCCTTTATTCCTTTATTTGTAATGCTAAGTACTTAGATCTGCGAAATCAACATTTATTTTAACATAAATAGTTAGACTTGCATTGTCCTTCAAGTTTGTTACGTTGAATTTCTGTTCGAGCTCACATCATTGCCTTAAAGTGTTCCTTTTAGAAAATATTTTATTTTTTAAAAAGTGATTTTCCCGGTCACGAAACGTATTTCGAGCCACACCTACTTTGTAAATTGTAATATTTAAATACACGTGGGAGGTTTGACAAAAAAATAGTTACTTTTTAATAAAAGCAAAGGAAATTTTTGCAAGAAACATATTATTATATAAACAAGTTACATATTTCTTTGTAACTATAGAGACGCTTAACTTGCCTTTGGAAACACTGAGGCATATTGAGATCATTGGGCTATTTCTTCGGATATTTATGCATATTTTTTTTATAAAAATGCTTATTTTTTGGACCAAATTTTGCAAACACTGACGCAGTTTTCCACATAACACCAAAATATTATATTGAACTCGACGCGTGATTCGCCAACAAGTTGGCATCATCTGGAGATGACTAAAACTGATTTTCCACCATGCACTGACCAGTTTTAATGCCAGTTTGACTGAGCGAGCTCAGTACGATTCAGAACCGATTCGTGTCAGAACCAAAACAAGCCTATTGTTAGTTAAGTATTACACCCTTAAGCATACAACTATGGTTATCAATACAAAGCATCTTTTTTGTGTTCGAGTACCACCCATTTACAAACTAAAGGTCGTCATACTGTTTTTTCTGCCTTATCTATGTATGTCACTGCTTAGGGCTTCATTATTTTTAATACTTTTTAATAATGTATTCCTTTTTTATATCAATAAAGATCGTGTTTGATTATTCATGATCCTGTTTAACATCAATCTCACCTTTTATCGTTCTATTACATAGGTACGTTTGTTATATAAGTCAGTTTTTATTATTATTATTTTTATTATATTTTACTATATTGAAAATATTCAACCTTTGCATACATGCTTTATCTTTTGATAATATTTTCATAAAAGAAAAATAGAATGAATGAAAAGTGAGTGGAAATATTTTAATGAAGTTTATTTTTCACTGTTGAAACACTGATTATGGCAACTTGCACTGACATTAAAAACAAAGTATTAAGAGAGTAATAATGTAAAAGAACTTACATACATTAGTTATGGTTTTAATTGAGGTTTATTAGAATGACTCATAAACCTCAATAAAAACCGTAAATATGTATTTTCTTTTATATTATAATTATTACTCTCTTAATACTTTGTTTTTAATGAAATCTTGTTTCAAATGATGCCATCAGAATATAATAATGTATAATATACCTACCTAAATATATTATACATTATTATATTCTCCTCGCAAACATATCTTGACAAGACATTTTGGTTAGAAATCATAGGACAGATAATTATATTGCGAATAATATCGCTTCTATGCATATGGTAAAGGTCTTTATAATGAGTTGCTCTAGAGATAGAAAGAAACAAATCGTATAGGCAGGCAGCATTTAGTTACAAATGAGATGAAAGCTAATGAAATTATTCACACGCACATTGTTGTTGTGTTGTTGGAAAGCGGCGCGGTTACCCGCAGCACTCAGGCCTTTCGACCAATTATGCCTGCCGCTAGTCGAGAGCTATTGGAAGAGACCCGTGCTATGTGCATAGGTCAACATCCACACACACACACACACACACACACACACACGCACATTAGTAAATGTTCAAAAGTAAATGTTCCTTTGAAACGATATTGTCATTATAATCAACTATACATAGCTAGTATTACATGCAATACAGGATGATTCTTTGGGTGTCCAGTAGAAGCGTCGATAACTGAAGACTATTTTGAACTGAAAATTTGGCTATGGGTGTTCAGTGATGCGATCTCTTTACGGAAAAAAATTCCAGGCGATGTTATTTCCGGAAATACCTGAAGTTCACCCTAACTTCGTTATTATTAGTGAAATGCAAAGTAAAATAATAATAAAAAGTAAGGAATTCCGTTAAGGATAACGAAGTTAGGATCAACATCCGGTTTTGCGGAAGAATTATGGCCTGGAAAATATTTTCCGTAAAGAGATTCCGTCACTGAATTTCAATAGCCAAAATTTCAGATCAAAATAGTTTTCCGTTCTCGAGATAGGTACCTACTTCTATCGGATGGTAAAAAAATCACTCTGTATACAGTGCATGTCACGATAGTGGGCAATTAGACTTACTACGGAAAATAATTTGAATCTGAAAATTTGTATGTAGGAATTTATCAAAGTGATTTGATGAAAATAATAGTAACTTAGTGATAAATCCGGTTTCAAATAATAACCCTGTGTGCTTTACTTGGGTGATGACTTGGATGACTTGGTGTAACATTATTTTTAAACCAATAGTTTACGAAATATTATTATATAATACTTACAATATTTTAGAAGCATAATAATTTTAACTCTTTGAACCGGTAAGTAAAGGTGGGGAGGCTCTACGTAGTTATTCCGAATACTATTAAAAGTTAAAACTACGAGTATTTTACATAAAATGTCAATTATTTATTATAATTAGAAAGAGACTGGTTGCCATACCGCGAAATAATTATCACTGACTTTACCGAGTGCTAGCCCTGGAAACGTGAAATTGGATTATTAGTAAGTAGCTGAAAGGCAGATGAGGTTGACTGGTCCTCGACACTAATACCCATCAGGATCACCACCATTATTGATTTACACGGGGTCTGGTAATCTTCCATCGCCGGATATGACATCCTGCGCCATTTGCATTTCATCAAATATTTTCCGATTTATGTATATTTGATTCTTATGGTAACTGGTTTTTGATGGCGAAAATATCCAGCTACGTTTTAATCATGTTTATATGACAGCTAGCTGCAGATTACCGCGTTCCGCTACATTTATATTATTTATTACTTATGTCAAATTTGTAATGTGAAACATTATTTATTTTATACAACATACAATAAGCCATGCATTACAAATTCGATATCAGAGGTTGGAAATCGGGGATATGCGGGTGGTTTTTATTTTGAAAACGAACTAAACGTTGCGTAAAATGTATACAAAAACTAAATCTGGAAATGTATTTTCATTATTTTTCAAATAAACAGGTGATAAATTATTATTCTAAACGTATAAGTTTTTCGGAGAGAAAATACCACCTGAATCTTCAAAATTATACAGTGTTTCTCAAAATTATGGAGCCCAATTCATATTTTTTTGTAGTAGAGATTAAAAAAAACTTTGAAACAGGTCAATTGGTAGGCATTTAGAAGTTGCCAGTGTTGTGATGGGGGCCGCTTGAATGGTCACCTCGTTACCCTGACTTCACTTGATTTTTGGTGGGGTTATATAAAAACTAAACTGTATGAAAATAGACCAGACACTATCGAAGGATTGAAAGACAATGTCAGAAAAGTTCGAAACTTATCACCAGAAATTATTGAAAATGTAGGTAACTGATGATTTTGAACACCTAATTGGGCATTATGTAATGGGTTAGTGTATTATCGGTGTTGTTGGTTAATGGGCCACTTTGAACATTTGCATTTGATTAAAGTAAGTAGTACTACTACAAAAACTAGTTTCCACAAAATTTATGAAAGATTCAGATTAAAAAAAAAATAATTTCTCTGAATTAGTTGATTCATTTCCTTTCCATCAAGACCAAACACATGATATTTCTTTCAATTTATAGGTAAAAGTTATCAAATTTTGCTAAATTTTAAATAATTTTCTGATATATCAATTTGTAAAATGTAACCAACGTAAAAAAATGCAGTAAAGTGTTACTATTTTTTATTTAATATACTATCTATGAAAATAACATATGCTACTTCAAAAACATTTAATTCTCATGATTTTAGCTTTAGCATTAATAATAATAAATTTAATAATACTTCCATAAAGACAGGGACATACCTAATAATCGATCAAGCGATGACCAATAATACACCGTATGTAGTATGTGAGTAAATGTCCTACCAAATGAAAACATTGTACACCTGCGCAATATCCCAATAGGTTTCTGATTAGGTTTTCGTTTTACTGTTATTTTTTGATGTAATAAAAATGAGGTGACATATCAAATTATTTATTTTACATTTTACTTTGCACCTTAAAAACATCTATACAGGGTGTCCCAGTGTGAGCGTACAAAAATTTACCAGGGGGTGGACCAGACCAAAATAAGAATAAAACTCATATAAAATACCGAGTTACGAGTTACCGGGTGTTATTTTGAAAAAAAAACAATTTTCCGCAATAACTTAAAACTCGTTAGGTAATTTTTGGGTGACGTGTACATCTATATTGAAGGTCATTAAAACTACACGGTGTTTGTTTAACTCTGACACCCGTGGTGGCCTAGGCCTACTCTTCCTTATGACTTCCTTTGCATGTATTTTTCTGCATAAAGGAATGTAGACTGTACTTTACACTCAATTTACTCGAAAATGGTTGATTTTAGAGCTGTTTAACAACAGACTTTTTTTGTTCAGAATTGGTAGCCGATTAAGGAAAACTTAGTTAATCCATGAAAAAGTAGGATATGCAAGAGTTATGAAGACCAAATCATAAGGAAGAGTAGGCCTAGGCGACTACAGGTGTCAGAGTTAAACAAACACCATGTAGTTTTAATGACCTTTAATAGATGTACACGTCACCTAAAAATTGCCTAAATCTACGTAAGTTATTGCGGAAAATTATTTTTTTCTCCAAAATAACACCTTGTAACTCAGGCGTACATCAGAGATTTTTTTTATAATTTTTATCCTTATTTTGGTCTGATCCACCCCCAGGTAAATTTTTGTACGTTCACACTGGGACACCTTGCATAATGATGCTACATTTTTATTTTATTTTAATAAAAAAAGTGTAATTTTAAGGTGAATGTTAAAATCTCAAGTTTTAATATAATAAAGTAACAAAACACTTTTTAATTAGTTTTAGTATCACTAAACTACTATAGCCATTAGGTACTAATCTGTCAATTATCAAAGGATACCTAAGCATGTGTCATACATATGTCTGTGTCTGTCTTTTCCAGAACACTAAAATATAAGAGGCGTTATGCAGGTGTTTTTTCATTGTTGTAACGTAATTGACTTGTTTCTTGGCCCGATGATTTGAATATTTTAAAATAAAGTTAAAACTTAGTTAAAAAGTGTCGTGCTGCTACTTTATACATTAAAATAATTGATTTTACAAGTTACGGCTCACATTTCTACTATCGATTTTTTTAAAAAAAAGTTTTTGTAATGTGGTATTTTTATTTTACTGGACGTTTATTTTTTGGCCTCATTTATACCTATATTTGCTTAAATTTTATATTTAATATAATATGTTTATATAAAAATATAATATGTTTTCAAATCGTTTTTGACTTTTCAACGAAACTAAAGATCTATTTTACTATTCACTGTGAAGTGAATAGAAAAATTATTTTTTGTTTGAAGACAAATTCTTAAAAAATGTATTCCGCCCCTTCCTAAAGATGTTTGAGGCAACGCCTATGGCCACTCCAATTCAGTAATACTAAGCTTTTTATTGATTCCTAAGTGCACAATGTGCAGACATTTTCATCTTCGAAAAATTAAAGTGTTGTTTTCAAATAAATACTATTAAACACATGTTACAAATACAGTATATACAACAAACAAATCAATGTTTGCTTGCATCTATTAAAAAGCCCATACAGGGTATATAGCTGGTTTCAGCCACGTAAAACGAGAATGTCAATGAATGATTAGACGGTCGTTAAGAGGGCCATTATTCATTGCCGGCGCGTAATTCGGCTAACAAAGATGCACGCCGGTTTCGCGTTGATAATTAGATTGTTTAGAGCGCCATGCAGACGACAATGACTGAATATCGGACGTAAATCGATATCCCTGCTTTCCATAACAGATATTTTGTCGTCTTGTGGAACGTATTTATTACGCGGTTCGGAAAACTTTGTCTAAATGAAAGTTGCTTCTTCAGTATGACGACGCGACTTTGACAATTCAGCAAGTGAGAAACAGAGAGAGCAGAGAGATATATATTACTAATTTGAAGTTAAGTAGTTTTAAGTTACTACTCGTCTACTGCTGGCTACTCAAATCGGCTTTGAATTAATCTCAGTTTGATAAAACAGAACATTGATATTCCAATAACCGGACATCCAGGATTAATCAAGTAACCAGGTAATCGGTTATTCGAACAGTCTGTTATTCGAATTAGACAATTGTTCGTGTGACGAGTATTCGTATACCTAAACCGATTATTCGGTTATATTAATTCGATATAATTTAGTAGCCGTTATTAAAATTAGTAGTTACCTAGAATTGGGCAAGACTCTAAGCGGTTTTGTTAATTGATTAACTATGGTTATTTATACCCAAAAAATATTTTGCACTTTCAACATGAATAATGAAAAACGTCCATATACATATTTTGTGCATATTGAAATAACTTTTTTGGATAGTTATTCAAATAAGCAATTTTCGGTTTTACAAATATAACCGCTCTCCGGTTATCCAGATAAATCACTTTCCAGACATTCACATAACCGAATGTGAACCAATTCGAATACTTTAATAGTTGGTTTTGATAAATATTCAGAATCTGGTTATAAATGAAACTGATTTTTATTGCAACTGATTTAATTTTGTTCCAACTCCGGCTATCGCCAGCACTGGTCTAGTCTACAATTCATTTTGTAGTGTGCTAAAGACGCTAATGTAGTTCAAGAGATATCTTCTTATCTCCTTTAAGACATGACTGTATTATCTTTACCAAGGAAATTTGACTGAGACCCAGCCAAAAACTTGAGCAATGGTAAAGTTTTTGATTTTTAAAATGTAAGGGTAGCTATTCCTAAAAAAAATTAATTTTCAAGGCTTACTTTGCGGCAACTAATAAATATACATATAATGAATAAATTCTTATCTTGGTATCTTGGTATCTTGGTATACACGAAGGAAAGTATATACACGCTATGATTAAACATTTTGTCTGTGGTGTCTTGCCTATTCTGGTTCATTTCATCTAAAAATATTTTAAATCCAAATTCTTATATATTTTTTTTTCTATTAAATCATAAATTAAGTACCTTACATGTCTTTTATTCATATTACACTCAATGGCAAAAATGTATTTATATTCTATGCAGATTTAGTTTAGAGAGTAATAACTACGAAATTTAGTAAAGCATTTTTCATTCCTGATGCATCGGCTTTCTGAGTTTACCGTTCTTGGGAGCGCAGTTTCACAGGTGACAATTATCAAACTATTAAAAAACCTCCTTACTGGAATTTTAAGAAGCTAGATAAACTACTATCGTCAGAGGAGTTTAACAAAAGTCTTTTTACAGAAGAGTTGATTTTTACATCTGCAATAAAATTGTTTTATTCTGCTGCTGACCTACCGCATCAACACAGAAGTTGTACCTATTTCTAGCAATAGTGCTTTGGTTCTTACAATATATTATTGTACTGCGTTAAGTTTTCACTATGCACGGGCAAATGACTAAAGGCTAGCTTAGGTTCAAAAGTGAGTGGGCCGAAAACCAGACCCTCCACTGTGACCATGTGGTCTATTGTAAAATGACTATAAGACATGTAGTAAATACTCGAAAACTGTACCCTAAAATCACGGCCAGGTAACTCATCCATTACCGATCATAGATTATATCATATATCATCCATGCATAGACTATCAGATTACTTTTCCAACTATCTGCTAACTGCACATATGTCCAAAGTGCAAAGTTAAATGTTGCTTTGTGTGAACTATGAAACTAGAGGGATTACTGATTATAACAGTGCGATGGTTATCAAACGTTAACAAACTAGTTGATTCAATGCGTGAATATACGTTATTTTTTATTCTAATATGGTTACTTTTAATAATTCAGGGATATTTTCATCTTCTATTGGATAAGATGCAGCCATGCTTCATACTATTTGTAGGTATAGCGATTACTGTCAAAATATTAACAATAAATGTAACGATCTGGAAATATGAGGATGTTTTATCATACAGTTATTTATATAAATGAATTTTAAATTATATGAAATTATATGCTATATACGCTGCCTTTAATTCAGTGTTCTGTAATTATAATAAAATACAATGTCGAGCTGTTCTCAACATTTTCTTAGAAATACTTTTTTCTTCTTTTTATAGATGGATGGACGACGAAGAAGTTTTATAATGGTGTAGAGCGTACATATACAGCCTAAAAAGGACTGAAATAAAGAGAAATACTATAGTTTATCTTAATTTCAGTTACGAAGGATGTAAGCTCGCTCGTCGTTAATTTCACGAGAAATTGGGTTTGAGGACCTGAATACGAGTAATCTGGGATGCTGTGTTAAGCTATTATGATCCAAACAATAAAGAATTTTATATATTATGTGATTAAGACCATTCAATAATGAATAGCAATAACAGAAAATGGGTCCCAATCTCAATCTATTGATCTTGAAAAACCTGTAACATGTGTGCTTGCGTTCCCGAGGTGTTTTTTATTGCAAAACTGTCGCTAAGAAGTACAGAGTGTCCAGTTTTCGTTGTCTTTGAAGTGGTGTCTTGCTCAGCAATAAAAATACAGGGTGTGACACGCCACACTGTGATACTTTTTTAAAAAACGATATGCCATAAACATTATTTTCACAGCCGTCCAAGTTTCTGAGCTACAGGGTGAAATTGAAAATTTGCCATTTTACTTGATAATGTATTGCGAAAACAAAAACGGGAGTAGGTAATCCGTCATTTCAGACCACAGTTTGTGCACATTTGTGCACAAACTGTGCATATTTGTGCACAGTTTTAAACGGAGAATCAATTGGCGTACTTACTTCTTCTGAAAACGTGAATTTACGATATCTGTGGGATATGCTTATACTTTTTAAACGGATAACCCTGTATATTTTTCATACATATTTCTTTCTAATAATAACTCAAAAATTTAAATCGGGATTGGAATTAATAATCTTATAAATCTTAGTAGGCTGTGGTCAGTATCAAAAAATAAATTAGTTGTGACCCAAATGTAACCCTTATTGTAAATGCAACATAATTTTCACAATTTTCTTTGGTAACTTTTTGATTTTGAATGATTCGCAAAAAATTTATAGAATATATTTTATGTATTTTTTAAAATATTAAACAGACTGGCAGAATATATACAGGGTGTTCCGTTTAAAAAGGTATGTATATCTTATATCTCGGAAATAAAACCTTTCCAAAAAAGTAAGTGGGTCACTTGATTTTATATAAAAAACTGTGTACAGACACGTTTTTGTTTTACCAATATGTTATCAGGTATCTGAAACACGAGGGGTGATTGAAAATGACAAATTTTAAATTTCACCCCGAGACTGAGAGGGTTATGGTTCTTTTATGGCATCTCTGTCGTTTCTCAAAAAATTATTCCAGTGTGGCGAATATCGCATACCTGTATCTTTATTAATAATAAGACCCTGAACAGTGATACGTATTTAATATGTGTACTATAAGATGAATAAGTCTAGACTAGAGTGCACTCCTAGATTGTAACAATTACAACATACCTAGATTGTAACTAACCTAACAATACAAACACTTTCTGACACATTAATTATTGCTCTTATCTTTATTTTTTTTAGCATAACTCTCTTGCTATTAGAAATAGATCCATTAAACCCTTGATATAGGGGTTCTTATGAAAATGTCTCCCTCTGTACTCAAATTTATAATAACAAGTTCGTGTAATCACTATACAATCTATATTTGTCATTATGTATAAGCCATAAATATTCAAAATTAATGATAGCGCATTAAAAAAATATACCGGGTTTCCCGCATTTAATTTGACTATGGCAACTAACATGGGCTATTACATTTCATTGAATTTTATATTTCCAAGACACACTATGAGAAATATTACTAACGCAATCGATAGTACTGACTATCAAACACTTCTGATTACCGAAATACTAAAGCGAAATGCTTTTTTCATTAAGACAACAATAACAATTCGTCTTAAGTCAATAGATGTAGTTTACATAATTGTGTTAGCGCTCACAATTTTAAATCGTCTGGTGGACTAACTGTAAGAACGGCAGGCTTGCAAACTGAAGCGCAAAATTTTGCAGGTTCAGATGCCACCAGAGACAACTTTTTTTATTCTACTTTTTAATTAATTACAAATTATTAGTGTTTACTTATTCGAATAAATATGGTTCATTGTCAGTACCTAGTTGTTATTATTTTTGAAGCTAATCTTTAGTCACAATATTTACTTATTAAAAAAAAAAATAAAATAAAACGTTAAGTTACCAATAAAATGTTTTCAATTGGTTCGTTTCCTTTATCTCTAGCTAAAGCTACTATCTTATAAACTAAGTAATCAACAAGCAACATATTTTTTATTTATTACATGCACTGTGCTTTTACTAATAGTGTACTTATCTCTGCTAATAGTTACTACATATTATAACGCAATCTGGATATTGAGTTGCACAGTTACAGAGGAACTGTCGTGAGTTAGTAATAGGTATTTTTCTTGAACAAAAAACTACCATTCTAAAATTATGAGTTTCTTTAAATATGCTCATATTTATTCGAATAAGCAAACACTTTTGTAACTCTAATAAATTAAAAAGTAAAATTAAAAAAGTTACCTCTATTGTGATTTGAACTTGCGAAAATTTGAACTTCAGTTTTGGAGCCCGCGTCTTACACCACTCTAAGCCCACCATGCCACTCCAAATTTTGTGCGCTGAGACAGCTATGTAAGTAAACTGTTAAATTTAACCTAAAATTAATTTTTAATGATATTATAATTAACGAAGCATTTCGCTTCAGTATTTTGATAATCAGAAGTGTTTGACGATCAGTACTATGGATTATGTTAGCAATATTTCCCATTGTGTACCTTGGGAATATAAAATTCAATGAAATGTAATAGCCCATGCTAATTGCCATTAGTCAGATAACATGGGAAACCCTGTACCTAAATTTTGGTATATATTAATACTGAATTTATTAAATTTAACTTTTATTTTCTTGACCGATAGAGATTTAACACAGATTGTTTTTCTTGGGTATATCGGTCACTTATCGGTAAGTGACCGATATACCCAAGAAAAACAATCTGTGTTGAATTTATTAAATATAAATGCAAACATATCTATAGAAATTATTTTCTATTTCTTCCTATTTGCATTCTAATAAACTTGCAGAAGTTAATGTGGTACGTTTATTTACGTACAGGGTGGGCAAATAAGAGAGAACGCCGGCTGTATCTCGGAAACCGCTTATCGGAGAATTCCCGGAAAAAAATTTTAACAGTAAATATGGCCAAGAGATGTCGCTGGAAATTGTTTTCAAGTTCCTAAAATGACCGCTAGGGGGCATAACGCCCATGGCCAACTAGAAAAATGAACTTTTCTCGAAAATTTGCCTAATAAAGTAGTACCGGAAATAAGTAAATATTAATCTAGAGGAAATTTGAAACATTTCTGTGCAACTAATTTTTTTCTATCTTTTAAAATAAAGTGGTGGGAGGGCACCAAACTTTCTTTCCTTTAAACGTTAATAACTCGGCTCAGGATAAACCGAATCTAACAAACTTAGTCTCATTAAAAAGAGCTTTTTTTTATGCATATTTAGACTCATGAAAGCTGGTTTTCTTACTTGTATTATAGCCGCTAGAGGGCGCTGTCTGCCAACATAACAAATATGGCGGATTTTCTAGAAAATTTCAAATGGCAAGGTATATTTATTGTCACATATTTAAATAAAGGACAACAATCCCTAAAATTCAGTGAAAACCGCAGCTTTCTATCTCATTCCTAACGGAAGATATTACCAAAAGGATTGCAACTGGAGATTTGTGATGTAATCTTTCACCTTAGCATTTAAAATCGACTCGTGATAGCCTATTATTAATAAAATATAAGAAAAAAAAAACTGTTGCGGAACTAAAAAGTCGATAGTGCTTGTAATTTTTTCAAAAAATATTATATGAGATAAAAGTAAAAGTTTAAAAGTATAAAAAAATTTAAACAAATTAAACTGATGCGGCAAATGCTGACTTTGTAAATGTATTCTTTATGAAATAATGTGGTGGTCCTGAAAACGACTGATTTATTTGGTGACGTGATGTTTAAGGGCCTCTCAAATGTTCAAAATATCGCCCACGATGGGCGATATTTTGAACTTTTGAGAACATTTCAATGCACAGTTCCAATCATTCTTGGGTAGATGAAACTGCAGTTTTCACTTCTGGCACGGGAATACACCTTAACACGTTCGATCATTCCTTCCCTTGTGGCGACAAGCCTCATTGCGTAAATTAGTTTTTTTAATTGGCCCCATAAATAAAAGTCCATACAGGTCAAATCGGGGATCTATAGAATAGATAGATATAATCAATTTAATTTTCAACTTGTTTAATATAATACCTAGCCGGGTTTCGTCTACCCAAGAACAGTTGTAACTGTGTATTCAAAACGATGGGCGACATTTTGAACATTTGAGAGGCCATTGAGCATCACGTCCCCAAATAAATCAGTCGTTTTCAGAACCACCACATTATTTCATAAAGAATTCATTTACAAAGTCAGCTTTTGCCGCATCAGTTTAAATTTGTCTCAAATTTTTATAATTTTTACTTTTATCTCTTATTATATTTTTTGAAAAAATGACAATTACTAACTTTTCAGTTCCGCAAGAGTTTTTTCTTTCTTATATTTTATTAATAGTAGGCTATCACGAGTCGATTTTAAATGCTAAGGTGAAAGGCTACATCACAAATCTCCAGTTGCAATTCTTTTGGTAATATCTTCCGTTAGGAATGAGATAGAAAGCTGCGGTTTTCACTGAATTTTAGGAATTGTTGTCCTTTATTTAAATATGTAACAATAAATATACCTTGCCATTTGAAATTTTCTAGATAATCCGCCATATTTGTTATGTTGGCAGACAGCGCCCTCTAGCGGCTATAATACAAGTAACAAAGCCAGCTTTTATGAGTCTAAATATGCATAAAAAAAAGCTCTTTTTAATGAGACTAAGTTTGTTAGATTCGGTTTATCCTGAGCCGAGTTATTAACGTTTAAAGGAAAGAAAGTTTGGCGCCTCCCCACCACTTTATTTTAAAAGATAGAAAAAAATGAGTTGCACAGAAATGTTTCAAATTTCCTCTAGATTAATATTTACTTATTTCCGGTACTACTTTATTAAGCAAATTTTCGAGAAAAGTTCATTTTTCTAGTTGGCCATGGGCGTTATGCCCCCTAGCGGTCATTTCAGGAACTTGAAAACAATTTCCAGCGACTTCTCTTGGCCATATTTACTATTAAAATTTTTTTCCGGAAATTCTCCAATAAGCGGTTTCCGAGATACAGCCGGCGTTCTCTCTTATTTGCCCACCCTGTACAGTAACTGGCACTGAAATTTACAATATAAACGGAACGGTAACGTTAGTGTGGTACTTTATATACACGTTAGATCCCACTAAGTGAAGTGGTAGTAAAATGTGAGAATCGTAGCAACTTACCTTTATAAACCTTTTCGCCTTAGTTAAAAGTCCTAATGTTGTGTGTCTAGATGCCTCTGGGCCCAACGGTACTATATCTTTAAGTTTCTCTAAGCAGTTTCGCAGATGTGCACGTCTGTGAACAAAGTAAGTTGTTACTTTGGACGTTTTAAAATATTTCGTCAAAATAAAAAAGTTTTAATGTCCACCCATTTATCTTAAACTTGGTAAAAGTTTATTTAAGAGAAATAGGAATTCTGTTCGGTGTTCTGTGAAGTTAGTCACTTCATAAAAATAAGGCAACATACAGATCCTCAAAGACATGCAATAATAAATTGTACGGGAATGTCACACAGATATTTTTTTAATGTTGAGACTTATTATGGGCAAACAAAACCATAGACTAATTGGGAAAATTAAAAGAAATGACCCAGAAATGTTCTTTATTCATCAGGTATAACTCTAAAATGGTAACAAATGGTAACAAGTGCCAACAAACAAACCAACCAACATATTATATCGAGGTAAAATCTAGTATAAAAGATACCGTATATCTATTGTCAGTAAGACTATTTTAATGTAGTACCAGGATAATATGCATTTGTAATATTTTATAATTCTAATCCTTTTTTACCTCTAATATTATTTAATCTACGAACAACTTACGAATAACTACGAGCAATCCACAATACAAAGGGGCATTTTTACTGCATATTGCGCATTGAACCAATAATAGACATAATATGGATCACGTTTTACATACAGGGTTATTCACGCAAAGCGGGTATTAGATGTTCTTGGGGTTCGGTTAACGATATAAATCTTATTTTTTTATGGGAAAGGTTTTCGATTATTTCCGATTCAATGAAAATATTTTCAGGTTTGCATCACTTCCGGTTATACCGGAAGTAGACCCCAACTTCGTTATTTCAAATGGAACACCCTGTATATTATTGCAATTTTGAACTTTACGTGATATTCTAAACACATTTCATGTAGAATGTGCTATACCTATCTTCAACTGTTTTTGAAATATTGACATTTTGCAACTTTGACACCCTGTAAAATCTAAACGGTTAGTGATCAAGCAAAACGGTTTGCACATTCTTATCTTAACTTTTTAAAAGCTATCGTTTGATACTAATATCAGATTTATCCAGAAATAAAAAATTTTCGATTAAATTTAATCTCTTGGTTAAATCGGAAATCAGTATCAAACGATAACTTTTGAAAAGTTAAGATAAGAATGTGCAAACCGTTTTGCTTGATCTCTAACCGTTTAGATTTTACAGGGTGTCAAAGTTGCAAAATGTCAATATTTTAAAAACAGTTGAAGATAGGTATAGGACATCTTACATGAAGTGTGTTTAGAATATCACGTAGAGTTCAAAATTGCAATAATATACAGGGTGTTCCATTTGAAATAATGAAGTTGTGATCTACTTCCGGTATAACCGGAAGTGATACAAACCTGAAAATATTTTCATTGAATCGGAAATAATGGAAAACCTCCCCCATAAAAAAATCAGATTTTTATCGTTAACAGAACCCTAAAAACGTCTAATACCCGCGTTGCGTGAATAACCCTGTATGTTGAAGACAGATATATCATTTAAGCTAAAATTTGTATAAAGACGGTTTAACAGATATGTCAAACATGATTAGCCTATGACAACATTGACGAACTTCCGGTTAAACCGGAAATGATGAAACCCTTTTTCTATCTGATTTAGACAAAGCTCGTTAGCTGTTGGGAAACTTACTTTCGGCAAGTATTTACCCCTTAAAACATAGCCGCCCATGGCCTTGAGCACTGTGACAGGAAATTTCATGAAATTGAGGTTATGTCTTTTGTTATTCTTGGAAACGACCATTTTATATACTGACAAATATGCAATTATACTTATCTACATATTTGATAGGAGGTCGGACCAAATAAAGATCCTTCTCAAAAACTTGGCCAAACCCAATACGCTGTGGGATTCTGCTTGCTGAGGTCAAACTTCTGAGGCCAAATTCTTTAACCTTACCAACTCAGCATTTTGTTACCTATTGCTTAAAAAATGTAAACCAGCGCATTCGCCATTTCATCGAATGGGCACTTATTTAGTGAAAACTGGGATATTAATAATTATATCTTGTAATCAAGAACAAAAATAACGGAGATGGTCAAATTTAAAATAAAGTTTTTGATATTAGAAATTCATGTTTAATTTATGTTTTTTCATGAAATTCATGAATTTCATGTTTATTCATTCATTCATTACCAAATTATTCTGTTAGCCAGGTTAGAAATACAAGATTTTTATTGATCTCTGAAATTTTATGATTACTATTAATTGACTAGCAGATTATTATCAGAAATTATTTATTTAATACATTGTTAAAAACAAGTTATCTACAATACATACCTATACTATAAAATGTTAGCTTAAGTTTAGAATTGTACTATAGCATCTAAAACGAGAAATGTAGTTACTCCATAATTTAGTCAAATAATATTGTTATACAGAACAACAAAATAAGTAGGTATAGTAGTATATCGTAATGTGGATACATTACGAATACATACTTACTGAAAGTAAAGGTCTCTTCGTAAAAGTGACATCATTAGTTCTTAATACATGAAATATGATCATACCTTCACCAATCCCTGTTTATTACTAGTGCTTACATAATATAATTTTTTACGTAGTTATTAGAAGTATCGACATTTATTTACTAAATTTTGCTATAGAGGGACAGTTATAAATAATGTATACATTATAAATTTTTACTGCGATGGACATTATACGGCATGGAAAGGGAAAGGACGAAGCATTTATGTTTTTTGTGCATCAACACGAAAAATAACAGTACTTAACAATTCGTCGCGAATGTTTTTCCTAAATGGCAAACATAATTTTACAGTTGGGAAATCATGTATTATGCAAATTCTATGCGACAAAATCGGCGACAGGTAAAATTTATATTGTGTTCGTATGCGTGCATCGATTACATCTAAAATTACAGACCCGAGCATAGTTGCACATAAGCAGTTTTAGAATAAATATTAATATAATTATATTTAAACTCTGCAGTCACGAGATACCTACATGCGTATTCTATGGGCGAGTGAAATGGGTTAGGTATATCAATTTTTAGATTTTAGAACATAATGATAAAATAGAAGGGAACCTTTTCTCTTGAGCCTCTGGCTTTGGAACGCTTTCCTGCCATAAACATACATTAGTTCTGGGCAGTCCAGGCTTTAGTTTCCTCTACAGAGGCCTACTTGTTTAGTTTAGTCGACTTGTAGAAAATAGAGTATAATATGAATCTAAACCCAGTAATATTAGCTAAAGTTGCTATACAATATTTTGGAACACTGTTTTGTTTTATATAATAAAAATCCAGGTATAAATCCTATTCAGACTTTGATTACTTGAAGTGGCGGACTAAAACACAATACAACTCTTATTGGCACAGCATTTTCAAATAAGGGGCTAGCAAATTCTTGTAGTAATTTTTTTAAGATAAATAAAGAGAGATAGAGATAGATAGATAAGGAAGGTAACGAGATAGTTAAATTCATTGAGAAAATATTTACTCGATATAGACGTAGGTATACAGGGTGTGTTAAGAATCTAAAACCCTAAAAAAGATCCATGTATCACAATATTTCTGTCATCCATTCAAGGGTCAATAATTCGTCCCTCTTTTTGTAAAGTGCCTTACATGCACTATCTTTAGATTAGGGCCATCTGGCATTTTTGTACAGTTTGTAGATATTCTAGTCAGTTCTCTATGTAACTCCGTATGCTAACATTGCATATGTTAAATATACGTTTCTATACAGTAAAATGCGAGTTATTTCTACATAATAACTAAACAAAGAAGTTAAAATAATATAGTCCATTATACGTAACTACAGGGTGTTTACCACCAAATTTTAGTCTTCACGGGGGTTTTAAAAAATTCTATATTGCATGAAAATATTTTTATCTCTGACTCACTTCTAGCTCTACCGCGGAAATACCTAACTTCCTTATTTTAGATGCGACACTGTAGGAGTATATTAATTCATTTTTTAATTATGCGTCATTAACAAAATCTTCGTTACTGCAACCCAACATTGCGAAGAATTATTATATAAAAATACAAAGATTAACGGAAATTTTGAAGCCTGTTTCTGTATTATCAAAAACGTTTATTACATTTTGCTTGATACTTAAGTAATGTAACGAAAAAGAACTCAATTTACTTAATTAATAAAATAAGTAAAAATCACTAAACATTTGTAACATTAAAATATAAATGGAAATATTACGAAAACTAAATGTTAGGTAGGGAAATACAGTTTCCTATAAGAAAAGTTTAACATGCGTCCAACATAGGTATATGTAGTAGATACATTAGTGTCAATAACAGGGAAATATAAGTTCCGTAATTGTTTTGAAAAAAAACACAGTTCTCATTTAGACATTTCAAAAAATATATATAAAACACTTTATATACTAGTATTTCGGTATTCTCAGTAATTCAGTAATAGACATTTACTATATTGAGAAAGGCCCAACAAGCCGAAATACTAGTATATAGAGTGTTTTCTATATATTTCTTGAAACATCTAAATGAGATCTGTGTTTTTTCAAAACTATTTTCATGATGTTTCATAAAGAACCATCCGCTTCGAGTATCCACTTTATTATAAGTTCCGTGTATTTCATAGAAACAATTAACTATATATTTACTAGCGAACATTGATTTTTTTCAAAAAATACTGGATATACGATTTTCTCAAAACAGAATTAAAAAACCTATTTATATAGAGGATTTCCATCTTTAGAAATAGATGATTAGCTTTCGGTAGAACAAGACATGCCTCAGAGTTGAACATATTTTCATATAATGCAGGATTTCAAAAAACTCTTATGTACACATTTCACAACGACGTCCAGAAACACCCTGTATGTGCAATTAGAAACCCATCTGTAGAATTTTTAACTAAGAGCAAGAAATAGTTTCTTACGTCATACACGAGTGCGAAAGACTAGCTTGTTGAAAATACAACCTCCTAGGTATAACAAACCTCGAAGAGATTTTTCTATATGACGCATACCTATACAAAGGATGTAGAGTTGGGGCTTTCACAAATGTAGCCTGTATTTATCAATAGATATTTTATTTTATACACATATATTTTAGTGTTACATATAGTAAAAATTAATTAAAATATATTATCAAAATATAATTATATTATAAAGTGCGCAAGGGAAAGTCAACGATTGGGCCTATTCTGCTCCTCTCTCGCTATGGATTTGCCGCTGCAAAAAATGTACAAAATCCATATTCATTAAAATTAAAAAATATTTAATTTTTTTTAGTATTTTTTATAAACCGCGTATATAAATATTTTATTACAAAAAAGTAGTTTTATAAATTTTAGGTAAATAAAGTTTCTCGGGAAATCTGTATGGGTTAAAATTTTCCCAAAATCAGATTTGTTGTATCTTACGTTAGGTTTCGTAAAATGCATGAAACAAATAGTATATGAAAAGTGAACCAAACATAAAGTTCGTGAATCGAATGGTGGGAACGGAACGTCACAATTCTTGCGCAAAACCCCCATGCCCACTCTGTAATTTGATATCATCTGACAAAACGAAAACCTTTTAATATTTCAATCACGTTCCCCGTAACCGGAAAATACTTCTACAAAAATTAAATCTACATGAGATTCTTTCCACTCTGTCGATTCGCAAGCATTGCAATGCCATAAAATATTCAACTAAATGCCTTTATTAAATATTTTAACGATAGAAACCCATTTTCCTGACACACTTATACCATCAACAAGAAATATAATACCTCATTGAAAATATATTGTCCCTTTCAGAACTTTTACACTAATGTTAGCAACTGTTGAAGTTTAAAGTTTTTAGAATACCTACTGTAATGTTAATTGAAATACGGTGTAGAATATGTATAGTACTACTATTGCAGAGTCAGATACTCTGTGCTGAATTTTTAAACTTTGTATAATGATTCTTATTTCATAAAATATATTTCACGCTCTATTTACGATAACTGTTTTGTAGATATTAACAAATAAGGTATAAAAATAGTTTTTCTATTTTCCGTCTATAAACAAGTCATTACGAAATTGAATTGCGAATCGAAAAGAAACCCTTTTCGACCCTCAACTTTTTGTTTTTAAATGTTGGTAGCAACAAATTTACATCCTTTGTTTTGTATAGTGTGCTATAGTTGCTATAGTAAGGGCATACCAAATGGTATATAATATATACATCATAACGCAACTAAATATTCAACCAAAGAAAAGTTGATAAACGTCAATGAAGGATTGTTCCAGAATATGAATAAAAATCCCTACACGGGAATTAAATTTTCTGATGATATTTCTTTGCTTTCACAGGTATAAAACGTGCAAAATAGAAAAAATAGTATAAACAACGCGTTTCATAAGACGTTTATCGCACTTGTCCTTTAGAAACTCCTCTAAACTTGGACGCGTGCGATAAAAGTATGCCTTATGATACTCGTTGTTTAATATACTATTTTAGGGCTGAAGAACTTCCCGCTTAAATTATTTGTTAGACCGAATTTTATATTATTTTTAGTTATATAATATATGCCAATTTCTATTAGAGATAAATTAATCAATATTATATCGAAGATGACATGATAGATCATGTATTCAGCATGGGGTTCTCCAGGGATCAATTGTATACCCTATTCATTTTCCATTTTATTAACGATTTATAGGACAAAATTCTGATATCAGATTATTCATATTGATCTGAAAATATATTCATATTTTAGTACTTAATCAAATATATTCCAGTAATAATGTGTACTAGTGATTCTAATTCACTCATAGTCTAAATATTTCTTTATCTAAAAGAAATTGCTTCACTTAGGTTATGATTTAACGACACTAATTTTATGGATAGACCGCTCATTTTTAAATCTTTACTGCAACATTTACTGCACTTTTGAGTTTGCACATGAATATGGAAATAAATAAATAAATACTTAATAAATAAATGCAATGAATACTTGATGACATCTTAACATTGACTTGAAAAAATGAAGCATTACTGTTCTCTAAGCAACCAATTTGCACTGGCATAAAAGCAGCAGCCGGTATTATAACGAATATATTTATGCAAGTAATCAGCATTCTAATTGCTGAGAAGAATAGAACGTAGGTAGGTTTTATTATTTAATACATAAAAACTAGCAATGATATTTACCAAAAAATTATATTAAATATGTTATTACTGTTACAGCGTGTTAGAATATCCTACACTTTAAACTAATACGCAATGTTTATTTAGCAATAATAGTAAATACATGTTTTATCATATAGTCCTAATAATGGAATGAGAGGAACCAGTGCGTGAGTGCTTTAAAGCAAACATAGTCTTGACTTGCGTAAAGATTATTTATCAAAATCTCCAATTGATTAGGGTTAAGCATATTTATAAATTAATGCATATTTTTAATTATTGTAGATTATTGTCCTCCTGTCGTTTCTGACCAATCTGAGACGTCCATTTAAAGTTGAGGAATTTCAAATTATCTGATTTCATTTACTCTAAAAAACACTGTTACCTGTGAAAAATGAGTAGTTGGCTATGTTAAAAAATGACGCCAGCAGAAAAGCAGCTTTGATGCGTGAGGGTGCTGACCAAATACAAAAAAACCTCAGGTTTGCCTAGTTCCCCTTTTTACATTATCTTGTTATTGTCCAACGATTGACTTTAAATAAATAATAAAACACTATTTATAACAGTCAATCCATCTTGGAAAATGACATGAAAGCAAGCCACCACCAATCACGAATCGCTCACTCTAACAGATCAACCAACTGTGGTGAGAAACCTCGCCAAGGCAAGAAGTAAACAGGAGCGAACAGGAGGAAACAGAAGTAAACAATTAAAATAGACACAAATAAACAATGAAAATTACCGAAAGTAAGAGATGCTGTAGATTCTAATGAATCCGCTAAGAAGAAACCTTCGATCATATATATTAACTTGATATATCTTTTGTATTTAAACAGTATACAACTATTTGAAACCAGGATTAAAATCAACTTTGAATGGACAGAATGAGATCGTAAATATAAGCCAACCGAATAAAACTTGAGGTATACGAATTAGGTGAACTGACCCACAACCTTCTTTAGTACTAGCCATGAACTGAGAAAATTGCAACACTGCATCCCGTCCTAATATCAGACCGAGCGATACTGTTTTAGTAAATGGTGCGTCTTGCGTGTGGTATTAAATCATCCTATATATTTGTGTTAAATAGCGTTTAATTATAAGAGATAATTATTTTAGATCATTGTATATTAAAGTATAATCAATGTAGATAGTGCCGTGTATTACCAATTTGATATGTAATATCATTTTCCCGAGTTTTTACATGTTCTATTTATCAGTTGGGGTGAAGTGAAATTAACCTTGAATAGTGAAAATGCCGGCACGGTGCTGTGTACCAGGGTGTAAATCTAATTACGATTCCTCTGTAAAAAGTGAAGGGGTAAAAAGTGTTTTTGGATTCCCTAAGGACGACACATTTAAACAAAAATGGCTCAAACATATCCCTAGGAAAGAATGGTCACCTACAAAATATTCCGTTGTTTGTGAGTTACATTTTGATCCTAATGATGTCGTTAAACTAGACAGACATCTTTTACCAGACGGTACATTAACAATGATTGCTTGCAAAGCAAAATTAAAAGCGGATGCTATCCCATCTATTTTCCCAAATTTGCCTAAATATATGTCAAAGGAAAAGTCGATTGTTCGAAAAGATCCTGAATGTAGGCGCCAACAGCAAGTTCAGCAATTTTTCGAAAAAAGTTAATCTTGGTGAAAGTTGGAATATAAAAGTCTTGACATCTAAAATAATTTTTTATACAATAAATTTCGATGGTGAAATAGTTAAAATTGAAAATCAGATATCAATAAATAACGACCTAACAGTTAAAATATTTGTAAATCGCAGTGAATTGTATTTTAATAAATTAAAGTGGATTTTAGATTTTGATATGAAAATTAAGAGATGGTCTCAACTCCAAAATTTATTAGATAGATTTAAATATACCTATTATTCAAGTAACTTAGAAACAAGCAATACTCAAAATGCATTGCAACAGGCGTTGCTGTATTTAAAACAAGCTTTAGATTTTTGCGATAACGAGACTTTTTTATATTCTAAACAATTAAACATTATCGTAGATCAAATTAACCAAATAACAAAGTTAAAAAGGAAATACTCTGCCTCCACTATAATAATGGCATTTATGATTTATATTCAGTCTCCTACTACATACAATATGTTACAGACTTTTTTTATTTTACCTTCTAAGCGTAATCTGCAGTATCTTTCATCTGGAATGGACATTTCTCCAAATAAAGAAAATAAGAATGAGCATTATTTAGTTAATATGTCGTCTTCACTTACACAGACTGACAAGATAGTAGTAATTCTAATTGATGAAATATATATTAATTGCAGATTAGATTATCGTGCAAAAAACATAATCGGTACAGCTTGTAACAAAGAGAATGTAGAATTCGCGAAGACAATATTATCTTTTATGATTTGTTCAGCATTTGGAAACTTTTGTGAAATTGTAAAATTACTACGCGTATTACTACGCGATATAGGTATTTGTTATATTATGTGCCTATCATCTTCCCTTTATTCCTATCCTAATATGAATCATTTCCTATATCCTATCCTTCATCTGTTTTTCTTTCCCTTTTTTTTCCACTCCCGGCAAAAATACGCATGCTAGATGAATAGGTAATCTGAGAAATATATTATTATTTATTATTGTAGTACTACCTGCTACACATACTGTGAGCAATAATATTATTTTTTGAATTATTTTAAAAGCTTGTGTAACTCTGCACCTTCACGTTGGTTTTGCTGAACAATCAAATATCACATGTTTTCATGTAAAATAAGGTATATATTGTTTTGCATAAAATATTGTAATATTTAATTGACCAAGCAGAGAACGTATACATATTATTTAATATTTACTTAAGTAGCTTATTACAAACAAAATTGGGAATGATGCACGTCAAATACGATCGGCCACGGCCTTCTCTGCTAGAGAGGCTGTGGGTCGGCAATCGGACTAGAAGATCGGCGTGGAGCGGTGTTGCCAATTTCAGTTCATGGCTAGTACTAGAGAAGGCTGTGACTGACCAATCAACATTTGAGGGTCGGCACCAACATCTTGGCATCAGGACACGTGGTATCACAGGCAGGGGTTGGAAGAAACCAACAAAAAGGGGTGACCAGATCGGTGAGACGAGAAAGGTATTTGAGGTTGTAAGAGATTAGGTTATTGGGGTGGCCAGATCGGTGAGACTAAAAAAGTGTCTCACCGCTCTGACCACCCCAATAACATAATCTCTACATCCTCAAATAGTTTTCTAGTCTCACCGATCAGGCCACCCCAATAACCTAACCTCTTACAACTTCAAATACTTTTCTAGTCTCATCGTTTCTAGTCTCTAGATATATCTTTTATATTTAAACAGTGTACAACTATTTGAAGCCAGGATCAAAATCAACTTATGCAATATAAACTTGACCAAGACATTTTGGTTTTTACTTTGGCCTATCTTGTGCGAGAGTACATCAACTATATTGCTTATGTAAGTAATACTTTTCTAATTTTTCTAGTATTTCTTATTTCTTAGAATCTTTGTCAGTGTTTGTTAATTATATTTTGATAAAAGACTTTTAAGATATTTGTAATTTGTATCTACTTTATTTTTTAAAGTAATTTTAGCTTACACATTTACACAAAAATTTAACTTATTCATAACAACCTGTATTGCTCCAGTTTGTATTAATAAATTATACTATACTAGTCTACTTGTTAATTATTTATTTATGAAACAGAAATTATCACAGCTATTAAATATTCTATTAAAGTTTGGATTTTTTAAACGTCATATAATCAAAATTATTATGGAATAGACTCAGTACAGCATAATAAAATTAATGGATATTAATAATAATTAACAAACAAGTAGTAAGCGATCATGTTTGATGAGTTTTCCGCTGATAACTGAGGGCACAATGCCGCAGTAGCGTGTAGGCGTGCCCCATCGATATACTGCGCCGGAAGCCAATTTAATATATGTCACTGTTTAATGCTCGCGTGTGCCGTTATTAAGAAAGAAATTAATAGCATTTTCTTTTAGATTTCCATCCGAAATCACGCACCATTGCCTCAAATGTGGCTGGCATAGCGTTCGACAACGGCAGGATTATCGCATGCACTTAATGCCTGTGATTTATTACATTGGAGACTGCGAATCACAGACTGCGGGTTTACAACACAGTTTTTAGCTATTTTTTCATAATACTTATTCCAAAGAAAAAAATATGAAAGTGTATCGAAGCCATTACTTAAGAAAATAACAGTAAATTACATAACCGAACTGAACTGAATCCAGTTGAATTTTATTATTATCTAATGTACTAAAAAAATTACTTTTGTTTAGTTTTCTAGGCTAAAATGTAACAGAAGGGCGCTCTGACTGCGACGTTTATAGTTTCTGAAAATTCAAATTTCCTAAGAAATTAAAAGTAAAGTGATATAATATGGAGGTAAATAGTTCTGCTTGATGCTAACCTAAAACCAGTCGAGATGAAGAGATATCAAACAAAAAATTGTTTGGCATTGAGGTTGACTACTTTCTGACGTAAAAAGATTATTTACGAAAATGACAATGAGCCGTTTTTAATTTTGAAATTTTAAATGGTAAGGTAGGTGCCATATATGGCATACCGTTTGGAGAATCTCCCAATTTTCCAACAATGGCTTGATTTTTAAATATCAACTTGTTCCAGGAGTTATCGCATTAAATATGCAACTTAAAAAAAATAGTTGACGAAAGAAAGTTAGAAAGACGAAAAAATAAAATCTTATACTGTATAAAGACATAAATAAATTCAGAATTCAGAATGCATCCGAATTCAAGGGCAAAATTAAGGAAGCAAACATAATCAAGGGTAAAATATTTCCAAAGAGTTAAGGGTCTCATGTAAATAGTACCTACGAGTATAATCAGCTCGAGTATAATCAGCTAGCTCACTGATAGTCGATTGAATCGACTCATCGAGTTAGCTCAATCGTGAGTTATACAACTACTTTTCCCGTTTACAGGTTGTCACTGATGCTGCCCTTGTCAGAGGTTATTTCGTTTGTATACCATTTTCTTTGATTTCGATATGTTTTCGAAAAGAAAATAGAAAAGTTCGTTCATTAAACTGATTAGACATTTTTATTTATCCTCAGGCCAGAGACGATTTACATCATTAGGAGAATATCTTCGCCTTAAAATGAAGGTATTAAATACGCGGATGAAACGATTTATTCATTGTGTCTGCGTGGTCTGATATTCACAAAATGGTAATTCCTGATCTTGAAGGGGGTTGGGGCTTTTGGTGTGAAGATATCACTGATGTAGTTTTCCACATAACACCAAAACACTATGCTGCAGTCGATGCGCGTTTCACCAACCAAGTTGTCATCATCTGGAAATGATTAAAACGGATCTAATTTTAGATCTAAGTAGTTCTAATTTTAGTAGAACTGACTTTTAATCATCTCCAGATAATGCCAACTTGGTTGGGCAAACGCGCGTCGAGTGCAGTATAGTGTTTTGGTGTTATGTGGAAAACTTCATCAGTGATGGTAATTCCTGAATAAATTGGTAGAATTTAAAAATAAAGAAATAAAAGGCTTTTTAAGTGATGTATCATGTTGTCATGTTATTTAACATTTTAAAAGTTGATAGAGACTCCTGAATCATATTGAGTATAGACTCACACAAAAATTAGTAGGGGTACGTTGGAGGGTAATTCAAGTACGTTGCATTAAGATGCATCATGCACTTTGGAAACGAGATTTTAAACAAATTCTTACCTTAAATACCTTAAATGTGTAAAAAATAAGTTCCTTAATAATTGTAAACCGAAAATCGAACATGTGATTTCTTGGTTGATTGTATGTTAGTATAAATAAATGTAATATGCCTAAAAATAGTTTTATTATGTACCAAGTATCACATATTTCTTACTCTCTACGGTTCCTAAAAATTACGAAAGAATTTCAATTCGAAAAAAGTATTTGTATTAAAAAAACATGAACAACCATACGGGTTTGAGAATTAATTAATAATATTGATTATATGCCCATCGAAGTCTAACCTCCATGTAGAGAAGACTCGTGATGCTTGCCCATCTTCTAGCAGTCAGCGAATTCGCAGAAGCTATCATACAAACTTTACAAACATACAGGTTAGCTTTGTGTAGAAGACGCACAATTCCTGGGATAAGATGTAAAGCCGGAGGTCCCTTGTCTATCCGATGATAGCCAAGTAAAAAATCCCCACCCTACGACAAGTTGCGGTTCAGCACAATCGTCTGGTATGTTTTGAATAACTGTCCATTTTGAATAACGAAGACTATTTCAATATATAGAATCGTTGTTATGTTGTAAGTAAAATATCTCTTTATACAAAGCACATTGAAATATAAATAGGGCCAGAATACACAATGTTCTTCCAATCAAATGCTATATATTTTCATATCATCTTTATTTTATTTAATCAGGTCTATTTCAACGTCGTATATGTAGTCTTTATTTCGATGTCATGCGAATGATATCAAGTACGTACTCGATTTTTAAATAAATTTCATGTATTTTAAGAGAGGGAACGTTAACCAAATATTAACATTAACCCTCGTCCAAGAACTGCAAACTGAGTAGAAATGAAAAACAGCCGCCAAACACAGAAGTTGAGTCAACGACTTCAAACGTAATGGTTAGGCGGTATTCACTCTACCATTCTCAAAATTATCTTAGTCAACGTAAAGGCCACCATATCTGGTACATAAAGCCTCCGAAAAACTTTGTTTTTCTTAATCCCTCAGTTTTTATTTTTTATTCCTTTTTTATTTGAAACTAGAACAACCTTACAATGTATGTGCATATTCTGTAGACATAAATATTTTTACGTTTGCTTAATAATTTACTTGAACACAAGGTAAAATGCGCCTCAACTAAATACACCAAGTTTCTCTGTATTCTGTTAGTAAATGTAGCAGGTACGAGTTTAATCGTTGCGTCTGTATTAGGTTATCCAATTAATAGTAGGAGTTTCAAAGGAATCACCTTATATACATAATAGACTATATCTGTCGGAATTTAAGCTATGCTAACAAGATTTTATCATCTTTCTTGTTTGTTCACTTTCTGCGAAGTATTAAATTCATAAACCTTAATATATAGCCTGAACTTTTAAGTAAAGTTTCAGAAATTCTCTTTAGAAAAGCGACTACAGCATTGTTATGAAGCCATGTATCTAGGACGTAGTTGGTAACTTTCTCAGTGTACAGACAAAAGATATCATTAAAAATTGGGAAACTGACTGTAGAGTGAAACATAACTCTCAAGTAGACGGAAACCAGATTAAGGTAATTATTTCGCAACCGGGGATACCAGTGAATATAACTTTTTCCATTGTGTAGTATAGAATCAAAAACCCACTTCCATCCAATTTCAATAAGGTGATAGATAACATAGTCATTTATTCCTGTGTCGCTAATTAAAACAAATACAATTAATGCATTTAAAATAAAAAGTGTGGATAACAGAAAATTATTAATAATTATAGTATTTTTATACTTCCTTTATAGGTTTGGTATGATGGTAAGTACTTTTACATATAATACAGATGTGCAAGAGTAAAATTATAGAAGGAAAGAGGTATTAGGTAATCTATTTAACTCATTTTCAAAGCTTTTACGTAAACTTTATTTTCTGTTTTGAGTATAATATAAGGACAGGTAATATGTATGACGAAGACAACAATAGCAGCAATCAACTTATAACTTCTATAAAACAGGAGGTACAGAGTTTTCAGGTATATTTGAAGTAGCCTTTGATCTTTTATTTTCCAACAAAACTTTGTTAATACGGATTTTAGGGTCTCTTATGAACATTCAGAATATGCTATTAGAAACACAAGGCGTGTGAGATAGAGACATACTGTATGTTTTCATAAATAGCAGACCAATTTGAGATGTCCAATCGTGCATCTATAGTGTATTATGAATCTTTAAAAGACCAAAAAATCCGTATTATCAATTTTTTCTTTGGAAAATCAATGATCAAGGGTTAGAGACTAGTTCAAAATATAAGTGAAGACCCTGTGCACTATTCAAGATTAATTTTTTTTACTTTTAGTGAAATAGTTTTAACTAGAATTTCTTGTCGATGGGTATTTCACTGAAAGCAAAAAAATGCATCTTAAATAGTGTACAGCATCTTCACGTATATTTTGAAATGGTCTCTAACTCCTTGACCTGATCATTGATTTTCCAAAAAAAAAAAAACAACTTGATAATACGGATTTTTTGGTCTTTTAAATATTCATAATACGCTATAGATGCACAATTGGACATCCGAAGTAGACCTACACATATTGAAAACTTTTAATCGTCAAATCTATGTATATATTGTACGAATCAAAACACATTTTAAAAATTCCATTACAGTTTTATTAAGAATATTTTATAATTGAATATTCCACATGGCATACCTACACATTCATTGTTAAGAGTTACTGACTTAACTAGCTCGTTATTTTGAAAATTTGTCGGAAACCATTATCGTTAAAGCAAACAGGAAAATGTAGAATGGAAATACGAATTTATAGAAAAATATAAATGGTTATATTTCACCATTCTTCTGTTCAGTGCAGTAATCAATTCATAGTAAAAACGTAAGTTAACTTCTTTGTACATTATTACTAACTTTCCAGTAGCTGTCATGGAAAATGCTGTAAATATGTATATTCATATATAAAATAAACAGTTTTTAACTTACGAGAGTTGAGTAGGTTGGACCTATGAACTTTAATTGGCCTATATACTGGTCACTGCCGTTTAAAATATTATCTGTACAAATTCGGCCTAGCAGAAGTTGCTGAGTGCTGCTTGTGCTTAGAAAATGATGAAACGGCAGAACACATACTATGCACCTGCCCTGCTGGAGAAATGATCAGAAACTCATTATTTGGCAAAGGACAACTTCTGCTAGAGGATCTGAATAAGTTCTCACCCAATGAGGTGATCAGCTTCATTAAGAGGCTGGACCTGTTGGGTTAAATATAAGTAGGTGTGAGCCCAATAGAACAACACATGGTCGCGGTGGAGGGTTTAGTTTTCGGCCCACTCACTTTTGAACCTAACACCAACACACCTGAAACGTATTTAAAGTGGAGTATGATGTATTCAAAAAAATACCTTAGGTTTAGCCTAAATAATCCTATGGACCGATTTTTGAGAAGATGAAAATGAATTACTTCTTGCTCGAAGTTCTAATCGTCGCCGAATGTCTCGATTGCTCTGCTGTAACTAATATTCTCTCAACATTAGCAACAAATTTTGCATCTACATCTATTAATATTGTTCTCTCTTCATTATTATTTGTACTTTTGTATATTTAAATTCCAGTAGTTCGAAAATCTTTTGCATAGATAAACTATAGATAAGAAGACGAGATTAGAGAATTTTGAATTTTTCGGTATCACCTGCAAAAATACAATTTTGTGTCGTTTCATCTTGATCTCTTTCTCTTAAAAAATAGCTTTTATAAAAAATATTAAATATTCAAGGACTTCTAAATTACCTATACTTAAGGTATATCTAAAGAAAATGTATATAGAAACTTAAAATATGCTGAACTACTTTATCTGAAACTAATATGTAAAAATAATATGTTATTTGTGATTTATATGTTTGTATTCTTTATTTAATAATTTTTCCTTATAATGTGGGTTTATAACCTTAATTTCAGAGTGAAATATACAGGGTGTCCACCTAGTGCGCGTAAGTCCAATATCTGGGTTAATAAAAGAGATAACTTAATTTTTTTTTCTACAGGGTTGTCTAATATCCCGAGCTGCACAAAATGAAAATATATTTACATATTCAGGGTGTTCAGTTTTCCCTGGACAGGTAGGTACCAACTTCGTTTTTTTAAATGGAAATATATATTTTTTATTGCTTTTTCGAACTAAACCCTTGATTTTAGTAGGACTTTCATCAGCCTTCCCTATACCTAACTTAAACTGTTTTTGAAATATTGACGGGTGAATATTGACATTTTTGCAACTTTGACACCCTGTAAAATCTAAACGGTTTGAGATCAAGCAAAACGGTTTGCACATTCCTATCTTAACTTTTTCTAAGCTATCGTTTGATACTAATTTCAAATTTATCCAAGAATTAAAAATTTTCAAAATTTTCGGAAAATTTTTAATTCCTGGATACATTTGAAATTAGTATCAAACGATAGCTTATAAAAAGTTAAGATAGGAATGTGCAAACCGTTTTGCTTGATCTCAAACCATTTAGATTTTACAGGGTGTCAAAGTTGCAAAAATGTCAATATTCACCAGTCAATATTTCAAAAACAGTTTAAGTTAGGTATAGGGAAGGCTGATGAAAGTCCTACTAAAATCAAGGGTTTAGTTCGAAAAAGCAATAAAAAATATATATTTCCATTTAGAAAAACGAAGTTGGTACCTGTCCAGGAAAAACTGAACACCCTGAATATGTAAATATATTTTCATTTTGTGCAGCTCGGGATATTAAACAACCCTGTAGAAAAAAAAATTAAGTTATCTCTTTTATTAACCCAGATATTGGACTTACGCGCACTAGGTGGACACCTTGTATAAAAAGTAACACTATCATCGCATAGATTTCTTATTAATAGGGATAGATCTATCAACCACCATATGAATGTGATCAAGGAGAATACTGTATCAAAAGTTACATAATATACAGAGTGAGCAATTTAAAAAACATAAGTTTTGTTTGCATCATTATACTTCAATATGTATACATATATTATAAGAGATGTGTTGATGAAACAGTTCGTAGTTCATCTGGCATAATAATGGACTGACATGGACTTACATTATCAAAATCTTCAAAATTAATTTCTGAAGTGAAATAAAAAAAAATTAAATAAGGAATTATTCCGAAAATGACGTCCCACCGCGTCCTTTTCGAAAATGCTTCACAAAACTCACGATATCGTTAATATAGTTAAGATGTTTACAAATTTACATCGACTTATGCCAGGATTTAAAAAATATATTATAACCTTTCTCCTACTCATCTTCTGAATATATTTCAGGAGGCCAAAATAGTTATTTTCCTAACAAGTGTGGAAGGTGATACTTTTCCGCAAGCGACTGCAGTTTCCGACCGCTTCGCGTCGTTCGGACAAGCAGTGAGTGCGGAAAAGACACCTTCCACATGTGTTAGGAAGAACGTTTTTTCTACGGGCGTGAAGAAAATTGACATAAGAAAAATAAATATTTTAATTGAACAGAAACAATTATACAGAAATAGGTCAACGTTTTTTTCTACGGGCATGAAGAAAAGTAACATAAGAAAAATAAATATTTTAACTGAACAGAAACAATTATACAGAAATATGTATTACTTGTTATTTATGCTTATATTAAAAGTACAGGTGGTAGCATTCTGTACATTAATAGCAGATGCTAACTGATTTGCTCCTGGGAAACTGGAAGTAGAAGAGCTGGGTCCCGCTAAGATAGATTCATAGCATGGATCTGCCGCTGAATTATCCAATTCAGATATGGACAAGATTTTATTTGTAATTACTTTTTTTATGCCCAATTGACTCGTCTAAATATCCTTCGGCTACACTTGTTGATTTCCAACCACCTAATCTTTTTATACTAGTTATGCCCTCACCAGTATCAGCCAAAATTGATGCGGAGGATCTACGGAAACTGTGGCCTATATACAACTGGGGATTAGGGAGCTGTAAATAAGCGGCTATTTCAGATGAAATTTTTCCAAACGTATTTACTCCAACGCACTGAACAGTACATTTGCCTCTTTTATATGCTACAAAAAATCGCTTGTGCGGCGTTTCCGGCTTTCTCAAATTTTTGTATTTTTTATACAGATACATTACATTTCCATCGTTTATTTTATTGGAAATCACAAAAGATCTAGATGTGTGATTCTTGCTGTCAGGGATATTTATTATTACTATATCTTCCTTTTCTTCAATATGATCAAGAGTAATTTTTGCTAATTCATCGCGGCGGCAGGCACCAGCTAGGCCAAATATTGCAACGATTTTTATCATTAAATAGACATCATTTGGTGTTTCGTGTAAGAATTTTGCTATTTCTTGTTTGTTAAAAACTTTTGATTTCTTTGGTTTGATTCCTAAACTTTGTTTCTTAAGATATGCAGTTAATTTGAAAAATTTACTTATGTCTATGTTGTTTTTTATTTTTGTAACACTTTTGAGCATCGAATATCTTGACCATAATGTGTTTGGCTTACATACCTTATTTAGTTGAAAGAAATATGCTAGAAATATTTCTTCTTCTAAATTTTTGACACACTTTTCGGTGCACCAATTCATAAATTGAGCGTATTCCTTCTCGTATCGTCCTTGAGATTTTGCCGGTAATAAACTCATGTTTGCCATTTTCGCTTCATTTAGAACAAATTCTGGGATATCATCGTCTGAAGAGTCAGAACAATTATGCATTTTTGACTTTACTTTAAAAAATATTTCGTTTTATATTGAAATAAATTGTGAGATGTCAAGTGCACACAATGCTGTCTAATAATTAGAAGTGTCAAGCATTCCTTTTTCTTTATGTCAAAATCTGAACAGTGACAACATGATTTTTTGGAATTAAGATAATATTATGATCACATTGCAAGTAATACATAGGTATTTATTTTCCGCACTAGTGCAGAAAATTGTAACTTTCCACACGCCCGTAGAAAAAAGAGTGTATTAAGAATAGTACCTAGTGCATTACACGAGAACTCGTAATTCTACAACATATTGCCCTTTTGGTACATATTTTTTACGTATCTCACTATTTATTTAAGAGCAGGAATCTACATTAGTTCATTTGCTAGTAGAATAAAACAACTCTGCCTATGCATTATTTAAATTAGAAACGTTGCAAAGCATTTAATTCTATTTAATTTTCAGCGTATAAAGCTAACTTTGATCCTGCCATGTAGAAAGCTCGAATACCCTGGTGCAAGTTAAACCTAATTTACTTATTTTTTGTTTTAGAGGGTATGTGAACATAGTTTCCAACTTTTCTCTGACTATACGGTCCTTCCATTTCGACTAAAGTATGGTAAACATAAACTCACAAAATTGTATTTGGAAATTTATTTTACTTGTTTAAGGTCTTAGAAAATAAGATAATCTATGATTATCTCGATTTAATGATTAAATTATTTACTTATATTTGCCTAGATTTTGAAGAGTAAAAGGTACCAAGTCATGCGTAAGTCATAACAATTAACATGTTATTTGGTTTGGTTAATTCCTTATGATAATAAGGAATTAATTCCTTCGTTTTATTTAACTAACACGCTAAAAGCTATTTTAATAGCATTGACAACAAAGTTTCTCCATTGATTCATGTGCAAAAGTGGATAAAGTCGAAGGTCCCATTTTTAAAATGTCTATAAATGAAAAGTTGCGACCGAATTTTAAATGTACCTCTTCATATTTCAATTTAGATCCAAACCTGTATGGAATATAAAAAATATTTTTATATACGGCATATCTATAATACCCTCTTTTGGGACAACTTTTAAAGTATTAAATTACCTTACACCTCGAGGCATTTCCTTTAACAGAGCACATTTCTCTGTATTTTTGAAATAACAAAATTAGTAAGTTTACCTATATATTTTACTGTTAACACCTGTAAATTGAAAGGAACATAATCAAGTGGTGTTACAATTTAATAGAGAAACTAAAATGTTGATGATTGTTTTAAGGCTCCTGACAATTTTTTACTTAAATACTAAGTTTTCCAGACAAACTGGTTTTTTAGTTAGTTGTAAAGTTTTTTTTAGTTAACCTAGTTTTAAGTTATATAGACAGCTACAATTTAGTGAATATGCAAACGGAATTCCTAAATTTTCTATGATCAAAGCAGCTACAGTTTTTTTATATCGTATTATAATAATACATTTTCCGTAGCCTTCTTTGATAATGAGCAATTCTATACATAAAGTTCCGTAAAGTGGAACACATTAAATATTTAAAAAAATCACAAAATAATTTTTTACTGGTATGGTCCACTATTTTCGACTTACTTGTTTGATTTACTTGTACTTATTTATTACTTGTTTGATTTATAAATTTTGTTAAAAAGAAAATATTTTTCACTGTGTTCCCCACGCCGAGTTAATCACTGAAAAAAGCATTTAAACTTTTACCAATTGAATGATTCATTTGATGTTCATCTTTTTGTCTTTATATTGTATTTTATTTTACATTTTTTTTTGAACTGTAATGACAAAGATGAGTATTTGATTTGATTTATTTGAAATGCGCATATTTGATTTATTTCAAAAACCGTAATTAGCGAAAATGCAACACTCTGTAATAACATGGTGGTATAATGTAAACAGTTGATATAATAAATAATCATATTTAATAATAGTGGGTGGTGCATGTCATCAAAAATACTATTTAAGTGTTGAGATGTCTTATTACCCAAAATATAATGAATTTTTAAAAGGCAACTGTTAAAAATACTATTACCTAATAATAAATTCAATGCCAAAAGCTTCAATTTGCTAAAACTAAAGTCCTATATACTTATTATTATTAATATTATTATTATTATTATTATTATTAAATAATTTCCATAACTTTTTGAGTTGCCTAAAGCTCTCTAGGTACTATTTTAATTTAAAATATATTAAAATATGTATACTTTATTTCATTTTTAAGAACACGTGATTAAGTACTTTGCTTTGGATCTCTACGACCGACATATAATATTTCTCCTTTTTTATTCGAATCGGGTCGTGATAACGGCATATTAATCTAAAAATATCAAAATGTCTTGGGATAATTCATATTAAAAACAAATTTATGACTGGCGACTCAAAAACATACCTGAAGCTCGCACAGCGATACACCACCTACACCACACCGCACTTTTTATTTTCCGCATTTACGATTTGGCGCCAAGGAGGAATTAAAGGATAATTAACCGAATTTCGTCGATTAATCTGCTTAAAATCACGCCATCCTACTGACACTTTGCCTTCACAGCTCATTTATTTTAGCACTTATTGAATGTACTATTTTCATTCCAAATAATATTTGTTATTCACAATTTCAGGCAATTAAGTCTTGGCCTTTTAAATATGCCCGTGATATTGTGTTTTACTTTTGGAAGATTTCTGGTTCGCGACTAGATGGTACTTAATATGGCTGAAAATTAATTGTTATAACAAATTTATTTAAAATTAAAACTAATATTTCTGTTTTTGTAGAAACCTACGTAAACTACCTCTCTAAATATGCACTGATGAGGCAGATCCTAACTTTTTAATCTGACCACCGCCTGCCACTCCTCCTAAAGAATAAAGAATATAGGGGTAATAACTGCCATACGCCATAAAGGATATAATGTAATACAATATAATAGTTTATAATCATAATTATTAAACTCTTATTGTAAAAAAGATGATTCGTTTAATTTCTGATCAAATACTTATATATGAAAACTGGAATAACCCTCTGATAACTATGTCTATGTCTTGACTTTTGTACTGTATGTTGTAGTCAAATATATACATATTACAATAGCTTTTAATCCTCAACCTCAACGAGATACACTTTAGAAGTCAAATTTCTTATTTATTTAATTTGAGCCCTTCACTGGGAGATCAAAGATTAGGCACTGGTGGTGAACTTGCAAGTATTAAATGCAATTCCAGTAGGAAGTTCATTGCGGCTGACCCTGCCTAAGTGAAATGCTCCGGACCACTCTGCAATGCCCATGTATTTCCAAGTGAAATGGCACGTATTCCCATTTTCTACTACGGCTGCCTTTATATCTACCCAATTTGTCCAAACTTAAGATGTTATACAACTTATGTTCCTGCGATAATGGGCGAGTGCCAGCAATTTCTTCTCTATAGCTGTGTAAAATATTTGTGTAATAGGTAGAATTATATTAGTAATACAAATAGGGTAACAAAGAATTTTCATGGATAAAATGACTAAAAAAAAAAACCACCAGAATCCACTATTATGCATTTAACTCAAATAACAAAAGTTACATCAATCTTGCATTAACATTCATACAATTTGGAGTGAAAAATATAGTGGGGAAACAAAAATTTTACAAATGTGACTTCAGTTACGTGTTTCCCCAATTTTATGTAGTTAATTTGTACGTGATTTTTGAAGTGATTCTAATATGTGTCAATTACTCAATGTTTTTTTATGTAGTAGGTGGCAATTTTATGTGTTCATTCTTATCTAAGGTGTTAATTTTAACTCACAATAAGAAAATAAGTATAAACTCTTAGTGCTGTCAGTAAAATGATAGCAATTTAAGTTACCTACTCCTATATTCGTGTCCTGTATCAAGTTATAAGTCCTTTAGCAACTATTTAGATATTTTTTTTTAGGATAGCTTCAATATTTGAAAACAATGAAACCCTTAAATCAAAACAAACACTAATTTCACTTACGTTTAATTATACATGTATCTATGTATGTTCAACATGGTCGAAATATAAAAGATACAGGAAGTTAGCCCCCACTATTTCGAATTTTGAAAAAGTGATTGTTGTGCTGTGTTGATCTTTTTTCATAATTTTTTATAACAAATAATATTCGGGGTGATAGAACCCACTTTTTTTATTCTGAAAAATGAAGATTCTGTTGTATTGTGCTCTACTTGTGCTGTCTTGTGCGGTTGACCGATTTCCATGATCTTTTTCATTATTTTTTTTATAATTAGGAATAGAATTTGTGGTAAGAGATAATAAATTTATCATATTTATGATAATATTAATATCCATTGACCCGTCTTTCTCCAAATGACATATTAATTTGAAAACCCACCCCATCAAATGCTTATATCAGATTAGATCTCATATCATTAGTCATATCATATAAAAAATAACTATTAAAGATCATGAAAATTTGATAACGGCACAAAACAGTACAACCTTAATTTTTTCAAAATTAAAAAAAAAATGGAGGCTAACTATAACCCCGAATACTATTATTGAGAGGGAGTGCCTCAGGGTTCAATATTGGGACCTCTTTTCTTCGTCATGTTTATTAATGATATCAGGTTCTCAAATTACCTGTTAAACGCAGACCATTTGAAATTGTACTTACCAATAATAAGTTTAAAAGAATGTCTACACTTGAAAATCAAAAATGTCAATCTGACAAAAAGTACATCTTTTTATATATAAGAGTTCTTATCGTACAAACATTCAACACAAGAAGAGTTGAGGATCAACTCGAAACGTATAGAAGAAAGCTAGTGTTTAATTGTGTTTAAGTGTGTGTGTGTCTAAGTGTTTAATTTGTTTTAAATTTATTATAACTATTTTATTTAGACATATTTTAAAATATGACATACAACATTATAGAATTTTGTATAAAATTGAAAAACCACGGATGAAATTTAGTTAATATATCAAATATTATTTTATCACACATTATACAGTGGTTTTTTGGGGCAAACTTTGGTAGTTTGCCTTGTTACTACACTTTGAATATTTAATTTGTATACTTCTGGTTTTCTGCTTTTTGTTATTTTACAGGTGGTGTAATCCCAAAAGAAACAAACTATGAAGATATCTTTCAATTTAAGAAATATAAGTTTGATATGGCCTAGGTGTATATATCACCCTATATGACTATACATATTTTTAAAATGTGCGTCCTCGTAGGTTCTATGAGATCCTAAAATATATATTTTTTGTTTATTACGGCATACGAGTTATGGAACTTTGTAACGCTATTCGGCCATCCTGTATATGATTTGACCAATCTTTTTGACCTAACCAATTCATTTATAGCCAAGTCTTAGTGAAGAATGAAACATATTTCCACCGAAACTGGTTCGCAGAAGCCATGCGACACATAATATTAGACTAACTTTTTCAACAAAATAATTTTAATCTATAAAACAAGAACCGGAACGGGGAACCAATCATATTAAATGAAATTGGGTTTGTTCAAACAGAAAAGCAAGATTTTTTCATGTAAAAAATATCGGCATCTAATACTTTGACTGATGTATTTTTCCCATATAAAAGGTGAAAATTTGAGAATTTTCTAAATTACGGTGTGGCTTTTAAGTTTACATTTAAAACAATCAACATCTTTAATTTTTAGTAAATGATCGACGCGTTCCCGATTTATAGTTATGACAACAAAAATTCCCGAAACCTTAACGCCCTCTAGAGCTTATTTTTGTGTATAGGTATTTATCTCTAAGAACTCATGGTTACCTTCTGTTACATATTATATTTACAGTCATACGTACAGGGTATGTGTCTTGATAACGAATAATTTGTAGATTCGTGTTCAAATAATTTTTTTTCCGAAATATGGCTGTGAAGTAATGTGACATTTTGACTAATGCTGTTTTTAACATTTTTGTGATATTAGGGAGTTTTTGAACTCCTTAATTTTAACACGTCGTCATTGTTGTCGTTATTCTGAGCAGTTCCAAAAAGAGTATCATTTTAGGCACCGCGCATGCTCAGTATATAATGATTACGATAACAATAAGGTACAATTTAAGGGATTCAAAATCTCCCTAGTGAACTAATTTGATATATTTATTTTAAATTTATTATTAAGTAAGCTTATTAATAAGATACGAGTATTACAAAACCATATGTCTACTCACAACTACTCCTCATCACCAACCTTTCTACTGACCTGAAACAAAAAAAAAATATATGTAGACAATACTCCATCATAAAAAGGAAGTAAACATAATGTCAGTTAAATGGAGCCCTTAAGGTATCGTACAGTAACGCGAGAATTATAAGTACAGGCACGTACAATGTCAAATAAAAAATACAAAAGCTCTTTACTTTTTACTTGAGCGAAAAAGCTTTATGGGAGACTTTGCTACGTTTAGAATAGCCGCTGTTTATAAAAAATAAAGTATGTATTCGTACAAAGCGATGACATTTATACAAATCGTTTTCTGTCTTATTATTATTACAACGTAACTTCCACTAGAGCAAATGACCTGGCCGATGTAAATGTGACAGTGTCGGGATTAATTTGTATAAGGCACAGTGGAGAAATTATAACTGACAGTACAAACAAGTTATGTAACGATCTGCTTTAAAATTACTACCCCTTGTCATCAACACTTTTCAAGAACACATGATAGGTTAATTAAAGTTCTAAATGTCAATATTATCCAATACAATCAAAGAGAAAATTTTATATTTTTCTAGGATCTATAAAAAATATAAAAGTAATTATAAATCAGTGAAAACTTTCCTTTATATTTTATACGGACTTCTAACTGTTTCTGACGTTTGTAAGACGTCATCGGATAAACTTATTTATTATTATGAAAATGTGTACAAAGAATGTATTTCAAAAAGGACTTTAACAAAGGAAAATGTGTACTAATTTATTAGATAATAATAGTATAGTCTCACTTCTCCAAACAATAAGTTTCATTATCCATTCAACATTATATTTAGGAAACGGGAATGAAGTAGATCGTATCTAATGTAACTTCTGTTGAAATGATATCTATTTTCCGATAAATATGTTGTTTACGATCCGTACTTTACTGTCGAAAACTGAATAGAATATGATATGAAGAAATATTGACTGGCTAATATTCCTGATAGAATATTACCAAACTATAGAAAATATTAAGTAAATACGGTTATTAACAAATAAAAAAGAATTGCTAAAAATAGTTATAAGGAAAAAAGTTACACATTTTAAATATATTAGAGTAAATTTTACATACAGATATTTTTATGATTTTTAAATGAATTTTAATGAGCTTGTTTCTCGGCAACAAATACGTTCTAACTGTAATTACTTAAACTTTAATTCGCTTTTTGTATGGGTATATATACAGCAGAATTCATGAGCTTAATTACCCATGTAAACTAGGGCAATTTTATCATTATTGCACTGTCTAGATTACCTACATAAAAAGATCTTTGCTATCAGAAAGTCTTGCGATGCTTTTAAGAGGTAATTTGTCAAAGGATTTTGTTTATTTTTCAGGGTAATTTTCTTTTGAAAGATATAAAATCTCTTCGTTGTAACTCCGAAATAAGTGTTTTCATTTAGGTATGTTACAGAAATAGTCTGCTTTAAGAAAACTTCAAGTTATATAGACCACCTGCATAGCCGAAAATGGGAGACACTTGGAACACATAATTTAGAAAATGTATTTGCTATTAGTTGTCGTTATTTTATTTTCTGACTGAGTTATTTAGTGAAATAGTGAACATAAAATGTGTTTTAGTTAGTTTTAAAATGTGAAATTGTGTATTCTGTATATTTTTATAAATTTTTACGGTTTATACATATTTGACTGATATTTGTAAGTAATAATACATATAATTTCAATCGTCATACGGGCATAAAAAATGAAAAAAGAGAAGATTTGGAAATAATGTGATATTATGCAAAAAGTATTGATTTTACGTATAGTAAACGTTAATAACTTTTGAAAGTAAATATATTTCTCATTGATTAGAATCAAAATATATAAGGGGTACCATTTGAAATTTTTGTGAAAAAGTAATTCAAAACTTTGATATTGGTTCTAAGATTCCGGATACCCTGTATTAAATAATGTAAAATTTATTACATTATACATATTACATTATTAAATAATGTAATATGTATAATGTATGAAGGTCAAACTGCACTGTTTTGTGTTCATTATCACCAAATTTCAAAAATATAAAAGGTATTGTTACATAACAAATCCGGTTCAAAAATGTCTCTACATAGGTATGTAAATTTTTTACAAAAATCGAAAATATCTCAAAACTATAATTTTTTTACAATTAATACCTTATATAAAACTGATTTAGAATTTTATGCAAAATCCAAAAATGTCATAATATATAGGACATTCTTATTGACAAACTAAAATTGATATCTATCTGAAAAACTGAACAATCCTTTGTATATGAGATTAGTCAATTAAAAGAAATTATAAAAAACCAGTAAACTTTCGTATTTACACCTTTTCTCTATCGTTCATAATTTCCGAGATAAGGTGGTGAATCATATTTGGGATACCCTGTACATACCATGTTGCATTTGAAAATAACGATTTTCTATCTAGCTATCTATCTATCTATCTATCTATTTATCTATAGGAACATTTAATTCTAGTAGTTTAGTAGTCTTTATACTTCATATTATTTGTAATATAAAATAAAACAAAACTACATATACGAGTAGACTTTCAAATTCAATCATTCATCTTTAAATTCCTTTTACAAACTATAAGAAACTATATATAGACATACCAGGCAAATCTTACTTTTTCAATGAAGTTTAAGGGGACATTTATTTTCCAATGGGAATCGATAGGTTTTATGTTCAGGAACAAATATATAAAAATTCCAAAAAATCCGTTGTGAGCTAAAAATGTTATCCTGAAAAAACATGGCCGCCCCTTCAAATTTTTGAAAATGAAATATCTTCTTATCCCTTGGAGCAATTTTAACATTTTTTTTTTAATTTTTACAGGATTTTAAGCTTAAAACATTAGAAAAAATGATATTTTAATTTAGATATAACCAAGAAAATAAATTTCCTAACAAAAAAACGAAAAAGCAAACGATTTTTTTAAATTTTTTTTGACTTCCTACATTGTACTTTTTAATATCACTAACTAACTTTAAAAACTCAGTCATTTAAAAGATCCTCGTACATATACATTTTTTTTGGCAGCCATTTCTACATTTACAGTCACGATATACAGACAGAAGATAGAATGTTGTGCGAAGTGGGCGATCCTTAACATGACGCGTTACGTCACTCAGAGAGTGCTTTTCGTTACGGGAATACGCATTTTGTGTGTGTTTTTTTCGTCTGTAAAGTGATTATTTTTACAGTTACAAAAGAAATATTAAACAAAAGATGTTTGTTATGGTTCGTTTTATAACTTAAAAATATAAAATGTCTCAATTTCGCGAAGCTGAGCTGTTAAACTTTTACTGTGAAATTTGTTCCTCTCTAAGGTTTTCGCCGCGAATTTCGGGAGAACTGAACAATATAGAGTAAAATTGTACATACACTATTTTGTAGAGCACAAAATATACTACAAGAATGACTATGGGAGGGTATTATATGCACAAATATAAACACAATACAAGTTTTAAAAATGTGGGGTTTTATTAATACAGTCAAAATTTTATTCTATTTTTTTTCTTAACCAGTTTAATTTATTTACTTTTTATATATCAATACCTAATGCTTGCATAAAATCAAACAATCTCCAAGTAAAAAGTGTCTTTATCTAACCAAAACCTTACGTTTAAAGCATTGGAAAGTTAAAGACCATATATATCAAATATGCCAAAATGATGGCTTACCCAAATTTTAAAAAATATTTACATGCTAGTTTATTATTGTCCATAGCATTCGGACTTTTATATTTATAATACCTCATAGTCTTAAATTTACCAATATTTAATTTTAAATAATTTAAATTAGACAAGTTCACCAATTTATTTATTTATTAATATTTTCCTGGATTGTTACACCGTTCTTGACGGTATTTACAAAACACGCAATTTAAACTATACAATATACATAAAAATACAACACATAATTAGAAAGTATGATAATCCAATTCCAGTCCTTTAAACTTAAGGTTTTGGTTAGATAAGGATACTTTTTACTTAGAGATTGTTCGATTTTATGCAAGCATTAGGTATTGATATATAAAAAGGAAATAAATTAAACTGGTTAAGAAAAAAAAAAGAATAAAATTTTGACTGCATTAACAAAACCCTACATTTTTAAACCTTCTGTTGTATTTATTTTTGTGCAAATAATACCTTTATCCGGGGCTAGGAAATTTCCCATCCATTGCTCTATTTGAAGATAGGTCCTGAAAATATAAAAAAAATATATTTGCTATTAATGTAATCACCATTTGAAACTACCTTAAAATATGTTGCTTCAGTGCACCTTTCGTTGGGGGAAGAACCTCCAAATCATAAGATTTTTCGAGCGTCCGCTTAGCTATACCAATGTTGTAAAGCCTATATCGTTCTTCTATAATGTCTCGGGATCCGTCTAATCCGTACATAAAGGAGATAAATTTATAACCAACGTTTAGTAGATCATCGTTTCAACGTTTCATCTAGATCCACATTCCTATCACTGAAGACTAACAGTTTGTCTTACATGAATGTATGCTTTTTAAACACCTTAAAAATAACGCGAGCGGCCATGTTTTTTTAAATGCCGACTTTAGCTCACTTCCGATTTTTTGGGATTTTTAGATTTGCATTCTATGATAAGAGAGCTATCGTTTTCAACAAAAAAAATAATGTCCGCAAAAACTTCACACTTAACGTATATTTCTTTAAAATTTGCCTGGTGTAATAAGGATCGATACTGTTCTCCTTTACATATAAGTAGGTATCTCAAAAATCCTATTTGTACTTTCTCAATAATGTTGTTGCTTTCGGCCTGCGGTTTTCAGATAATAAGAAGCATGTAGTTATCAATGTAGTCTTACTAAAGAATTGTATAGTCTTAAGATAGAGCCAATCTTTTAAAATGTTCTGAAATGTTATATATGCCCTATTACCTCATATACCTTATATATCTAATAATGTTTATGGAAGCTCAAATTTCTTCAATTCAATTGTCAGTAAACCATTCCACGGTATGGCATAGTCACTTTAGATATGATTACAATCATTCGAGGTTGATATAATTTGAAATAATTCAAAATTCATCTACGAAAGATTCTCAGAAAACTTCCTTATTTCGAGAACAGTGACTATTAATCTACAAGCATCAATAGAGAAGTTACTCATTCCACACCCACACTTAGTCAAAGTCAAGTTACCTACACTTTGCTAATATAAACACTTCGGTAGAATCAGTCATACGACATCCAGTTGGGTCTCGTTCTTGATTGCTCTGATGCTCTAATTGATCAGTTAATATGCAAGAATTCGTAACTGTGACCTTTTCAGGTAAAAAGACATGATGAATATGTTGATGAACAAATATATTTAATGTGTTTTAATACATCCTCATAAAGAAAATGTTCAACATTTAATTACTTAAAAACAAGTGTAATAAGTGCTTCCTTAAAACGATTAGGAAATCATTTCTTTTATAGCTATGTAAAAAATTAAACTTAGAGGTACAGAAAAACCATCGGCACACTTTTTGAACAATATAAGAAGGGCATATTATCAACCCCAGCTTCATTTTTGTTGTATAAATATGTCTTGGAAAGTGAAAAGTGTTTTAGAATTTAAGGAGGTACTGCTATATTTGGATAGACCGTTTATTACAGACAGGCAACTGCACTTTAATAGACTAATAGACAAGACATAAAAGAACAATGGTAAATCAATGATAGATGTAAGATGTCATTGATGTAAGTGAAAACACTTACATCAATGATAGATGTAAGTGTTGCACTTTACCATATATATAAAAAACTGAGATAAATAAGTCAACAGTATCGCCCAATACCAATCTAACAGCTATAGAAAATGCAAGATTTATACACCATATCGTTGTGACCAAGTTTTGGTCACTCGACGACCATTCTTTTCCCTTTTTTCGAGGAGAGCTGTTCTTCAAACTCTGCAACCACTGCAGCCTCTGAGGTTTATTGTGCTCCCCCCTTAACATACCCAAACATCCATAGTGAATGTGGGATTCGAACCCGCGACAGATTAGTCCGATTCAGTGCGAGTTTTTCCAAGAATCCCCACACACCTCTGCTGGTCACTCATCCAAACGCTAGCCTTGACCGGCGATACTACACTCTCCGATAAACAGGCGACGCTACTCTGTTCCTACTCCTGCTCAACGACCATACCAATAACAATATCACTAAGGAGTTCTTAGCCGCAAGAGAAATGTTGGAACTTTCGAGTGGTGGTTGTGGAGTTTCATGACGCAGACTGCTGTTACATTACTGATATGTCGTTACATAGTACGGAAATTTCCCACTTTGCGCTAAATGCTATGTGAATTGAATTGCCTCCCGGCTGGTAATTACTATGAAGAAGCAGGCGATAACCGAAAAAAAGCAATAATGATAATGCAGTGTTTTTATTAGCAGCGATAACATTTTGCAACGACCGTGTTTAGGAGACCCTTAAAATTATTACTTATATTCAATTATATCTAATTTATAAAATTACCTTTCAAATTTCAAATATTTATAACTTCAGTGATCAATAAAAAATGCGTAAAAAATAATGTTTGTTTAAAAGTCTTGAAATGCTACGGACTCTATTTTTCTAATTTTTCGTCAAAAATTTATAATTCGCTATCCTGAAACACTCCAGATATCGATTTAGGTGAAATTGGACCATAAATAGCCAAATTTATTCATCATATTGAATTTTTATATATAAAAAGTAAAAATGACCATTGTGTGTCAAAATGTATGTCGTGCCAAATTTTAGCTCAACAGAAAATGGATGACATTGGTGTTACAAAACTTGAACAACGTTTATACAGGGTGACTCAACGAAAAGTTTCATTCTGGATTATGTGATTGGTTTCCACGGAAAGTGAAAGTTGGATCTTTGCTACTATCCCTCTGAAAATTAATTATTGTCAAATTGACAGACAGATAGTGACCATGCCGGAGTAATGTAACGCCAGTCGGGGCACATGGTGGAGTAAGGGGCACATGCCCGTGGAGTATTTGTTTTCGGCATCTCCTTCAAATAATAAGTAGGATTGTCTTCCTCAAAAACAATAGAGGCCACTGCTATAATGGCACTTGCGGAAAAGCAGGTCTGTCAATTTGAGAATAATTGTCAGACGGATAGTAGCAAAGAACCAAAGAGGGCACTACTGTGTGTTTCTCACCACTACTAATATTTCATATATAACAACGTGAAAAATGAGTAAAAAACAATCAAAGAATACTCTAAATAACTAAAAAATACAACTAATGGAAACACACGAATATAAATTTCTAGGATTTTATCAAAATCAAATAATAGACCATTCAATAATAAAACGAGAATTGCAGGAACTATATAAATAGCCATTGGATCTACTGCTTTAAGGCTCCCCCAAACCAACACGAATTATTCGCAACAGATTCGTGACGGAAAGTTCGCAGCGAAATTCGTGGCGGAATCCGTAGAGAACCTTACACCAAAGCGAATGTAATCGCATCATATGCGCATATTTTCAGTATCGAAAAGGTTGATTGCTATTGCTGAAAACGAAAAATAAACAATTTGTACTTGTACTTACATACTTACCTATCATACAAAAATCATTTATACATCATCGGATGAAGAAGAAGCATTTGTGTTGCTTGCATTGGAAAAAGACAATTTAAGGTAAAATTATTATTATTATTTAAAAATAAATGTGTTAATCATATTATGTATCTAGCTTTAGGAAGAAAAGAAAATGGGTTCACGATATTAATAAAAAAAGACGACAATATAGGGAATTTCATACATTAATACCGCAATTACGAAAAGACGAGAATCTATGTTATATTGTTGTTACTTTTTTCGAATATTTTTGTAAGCGTCAAGAGAAGGGTCGTGTAATATAGGATACTTTCGCACTAATTCAATAATTTTTTCTATTTTATTAATTACTTTCTTAGTTAAGACACTGCGAAACTACTACGGATCCGAGAAAAACCGCAGCCAATTGCGAACAAAAACTCCGCACGAAATAAACGCAGACAATTCGCAGTCTAAACGAAAAAAATCGTGTTGGTCTGAACTTGCATATTTAACGCAATGGACACAATATGATGCGAATCGCAAGCGGTGCGAACTTCCGCAGGTGCTGCGATTATCCGCGTTGGTTTGGGGAACCCTTAAAGCAAAACTTTACTATAGGAACCTCTTTAAAGCTATTTATACATTTGCGGTTCCTCTATGAACATATTCATTCGATGTGATGAAGTAGTCCGCAGCGGCTATAAAAACAAATATTCACTAATAGAAGTACACATTAAACGCAGAATAGAATGCTAGGTCCAAACTCATGTAAAGAGATAATTAATATGATTAGAAAAGAAGAGGGAAGCGGAATGATATAACCACAGCTACACTCTAAGCAAGTAAAAAATTCAATAAAAACGTACTTCCAAAATAAAGACCATCCATTACCGAGGACAATAGTACAATCAATAATGGTTTCACACTCTTAAATCTATCAATACAAGAATCAGAGTGCACACAAAATAATACCCTTGTACAAAAGCAAAATGTAAAAACGGTGTATTTCCGACCGTTACTAATATTTTTATATTATATAGGGTTTACCAGTCCCGAAAAAAGAGGTTTACCAGAACTTATATTTCTAAATATAATACACCCTGTGTATTTTTACAGACTTGGATAGAACGAATTCTCACGAATACATTGATATAGGGTTTGATGGATATAGCTCCAATAGTGAGGGAGATATGACCAGAAATGGTTGCCATAGTAGTCTATCTCCGCAATTCTCTATCTTTATAAGCATCAGTTGCTGTTATAACAACTCAGTATAGACTAATAATGTACTCAGTAATAGACTAATAGGAAACTTAAGTTTTGAGAAACAACCAATAAGAACTAGTGGTTATCAAAGCAACTGATGCTAAGCAGTTTCAGAATCAGAATATAGACTTTGTGGTCTTTGTAGCCTAGCAACGAATCGATATTCTCTTTCTAACACATTAAGTTTATGGAACACTCTTTTATGTATATCTCCTTAACTATAGCTCGATCCATCAAATCCTATATCAATGTATTTGTGAGAGAACGTTCTACCCAAATCTGTAAAAATACATAGGGTGTTCAATTTCAAACGGTGGGACACGATGTATAAATGTCAATAATATAAAAATACCTGTCCCAGCATTTTCCATGGAAACCAATTCTTTGACAGATAAATCGAGGATTCATCCAAACAACACTTTTCACTCTTCAACTTCAATTTTTACCCTCACCCTATATTCAATAAATTCATAAAATTATAACACAATTCATAAAATTATAATTATTATAAGAGGTAGTGTGGTTTCTACAGTAGCTATACTCGTAGATAGTTAAAATCATCGTAAAATGTTAAATTAAACTAAAATGTGTTATTTATACTATACTATTCGATTCCCTACGTTCGCGTAAGAAAGTGTCCACCCAGTGTATTAATTCATAATATTTACGTAATGATAAAATATAAATTAAATGTTAGTTAATTAGTCTCTCATCGTCAAATGCTAGATATAGATCTAGGAGCTCCGTAGCCGAGCGGTTAAAGACGTCAAATTTTTAATCATTCTTCGCGGTTGACGACGGTTCGAATCTCAAAGCGGTTAACTTTCTCTAATTGCTCCAATATTAAATCTGTGTGGATAAAACTGGTAGCGTTCTTAATATGCACCTTAATATGCACCCTTAATAGGCTACTGTACGCTTTAATTAATATTAATAAGGGTTTCCAGGTTTCCCTTATTCTCGTTCTAAATGGTAGTTAAAGTTATAACATCCTAAGTCGTTCCTGGGCGCACTCGCGGCCCGTAAAATAATAATAAGTCGCTCCCTCTCCCATACAAGTCTTTGACTTCCGGGCTCATCATTAAGATGAGAATGAGGGTAGAGATATTATATTATTATTATAAGATGCTAGCCTGAGTCAGATATGTTTGATCATCTTTATGTTTGATTATAATAACTGCTTTTATTACTACTTTAGAGTTACAGCCCTAGTTATTTTTATCAGATACACAGAACTTATAAAATAAAAAAAAATGTTTAGCAAAACAACCATCTAAATCTAGATTTTAGTGAAAATTACGTGACACTTAGACATAGTAGATACATACGCTACACGCTTAAAATTCGTAACCTACACATAGTCATTGATTTGCATTATATTTATTTCATCCTTTTTGTAAAAGGGGTGACCGTATGACATGTAACAATTACATGAAAAAATAAAGTGTGCGGCAGGCAAATCGGGAAATACTCAGTAATATCTAATTATTTACTCAACTCCAAACGTCGCATATAGACGTAATTCAAAATTATAATACCACCCGTAATAATTATGGTCTCTAAAGAAAATATGGCTCATTCAATCATAACAATAACGTCACACGTAAGTATGGAACGTAAGTTGTTAAGGGTGAAGGAATGGCCCGGCGTGCATTAACTTAAACAAATGCGAGACCGTAAATCTCGGCTATCTGAATTTTAGAGCTGCTGCAAAATATACAAGGTGGTCCATTCTCGGCAGTTTTTAGAAAGCATTCTTATCGCAAAAGATCTTATTTGGCCAATTCGGAAATATTAACTAAGTAAATGGTTTAGGCGAATATTTAAACAATTCTTAAACATTTTTTAAGGCATATTTTTATTAGCATATCTTCGTCATAAAACGATACATATTTACCCCAATTTGAATATTTTCTACCGTGTCTGAGACACCTGGTGAGCCTGGAATTTGAAGTCGTTGTCGAAAAAATATTATACACTCTTCCCTGAAAGAGATATGTAAATTATTTGTCATTTCAACACTTTGTACATTTTTAATTTTTGAGATTTTACAACAATAATATACAATACAATTTTAATGAGTTTCCCACTTTTCTCCGCAAGTTTTATGAATAAAGAAGCATTTAGAACTTTAATACTTTAATAAAGTTTACCATTTAAACTGGAAATTACCGAAAATTCTCAGTTTAGAGTGTAAAAAATAAGTAGTGTTGCTCTTCTAAGTTTTGGTAGGAGAAAGGTAGTTTTTAAATAAAATATGTCAAGCATTTATTCACAAAATATTTAGGTTTTTGGAAAATGAAATGTTACATCAAGTTGAGACATATATATCTATTTGCTACAAATAAAGAGGTGAAGCTTAGGTAATACACATTATTTTGAGTAACTACCAACAAATTTATTAAAAATAAGATCCTTGAAGGATATAAATGAATAAAAAAATTAAGTGTTTAATAATATATAACAGAAAGAACATGGGCTTAGATATATAACCTATACCTATAATCGTATATTTTACACTTAAGTAGGTACAATATATGATTTGAAAAAAAAAAACGATAGCAATAAACTAAATTAAAAATGTAAAGTGTGACATGAGCGGTGGAACGGAAATTTTACACAAAGTTCGAGAACCAAAACGTATATATACGTTATATACGTTTTATATAATAAACATATAGTAAAGATAGTAAATAAAGTTTTTAGTAAAATTTTCTTTTGAAACTACTGGTAATGAACCGCCCTGTATAATTGTTGGATAAAGGTGAATGCCAAATAGAGTAATGAGTATAAACTGACGGCTGCAGCCGAGCCAACTCTAACCAGAGGCTTACCCTTCTCTATTGGAGAATAATCATAATCACAAACAGGTCCTTACTTCTATTATATTTAAATTGTATCCTTCTATTCAACACATTTCTGATATCAGAAAGAAGCATATTCTTTAACAGTATGTTTTCTTAAATACCATTTGTAGGTACTATCATAATATTATTTCTCGTGGGTTTTTAATTAAATTGCCTACTTATTACATTAAGGACTATTCGCGGGCATGCATGGGTTGACAACCGTCCTGTCATGGGTGTCTAGGATCGGAAGAACGCCAGCTTGGTGTTAATGACAGATTAACATCCGTTGATGTTTGGCTGTAGTTCTAACTAATGAGGTTTTCAAGGTCTCCCCTCAATTAATAATAATATGCCGCCCCCTCTGCCACACAAGTCTGGATAATCCTTGTGATTAGAATGAGGGGTGGAGATACTATTATTATTATCATAAAAACAGTCATAATATAGACAGGGTGAATCATAAGTTGTGAAACATATTTTATTTCTATACGTTTAACCTTCTTTTAATAAAATGACAATAACTATCGAGAAGCGAATTTGTAAGAATTTGAAAAGCTATAGGCTATAGGTATGAGAAATTTCATTCAATAGTTTAGTTACAAACGATCCTTTCATCCGATCCGTTTGAATTATTGGACGCAATCAATTGTTCACCTACAGTTTTTGACCTAATAGATTTATTATTGTACCGGGCGTCGAAATCAGGAAGGACGTCGGCCATATCTCACCAACGGTACATCGCAGAGCATCGGGGAGAAAAAAAATGAAAAAAATATTTTTTATAAATTTTTCCTAGTTAAGGTAGATCAGAAATACTTACTTTAATTGAAATCTTAAGCAAATTTTAAATCTTTTTGATTTAACATTTTTTGGTCTATTTCTCCAAATAAGGAAACAGTGGAGGGGAATGTCTTTCTAAAATGTTTATAATTTCGGTTTGAAACAACCAAATTTAACAAACTTGGTCTAGTTGGAAAGAGCATCTAACGCTTAATTCGATTTTTTGTATATAAAGTTATTTTTCTTAATATTTCCACTACTAGATGGCGTTATTTGTAAAACTGATACATTTTCCAATTCTTTTCCAAAATTTATAAAGGGAACATAATATGTCAATCTTAGCCTAGCTGAAAAGGCAATAATAGGAAAAAATGGCGAAAGTCGTATGTCGTATCTCTTTTGGAACCGGAGATATAGATGAAAGTGTATTGAAGTAGTCCTAAATGTTCAAATTGTCCCCCATTATTTTTAGTACATTTTAAAAGTCTAGCACTTCAGTCTCAATTTCAACCATATAAATTTTGGAAATAGCATTTGTTATCCGATATACCATATTTTCCCAATATTTCGAGTCGAGTTTGATGAACTAAATCTTTTAACCTTCCTCATAAATTAAAATCTAAGTAAGTTAGGTCACGTGATCTAGCTAGTCTGATCTAGCTAGTCATGGAAAAATACTTCCCCTCCCCATCCACCTTTCCGGATATCGCATATTTAAATAATTATAAACGTTTCTCGATAAATGCGCTGAACATCATTTTGGAATAACATATTCATCCTGGTTTGCAGTGAAATTTCTTCAGGAGAGGTGGTAATTCGTTATTCAGAAAATTTAAGTAGACTTCAACCATTAAGAGGCTCATTAAATATATAGGGCCCAACAATTTTTTCCTCAACTATATCGCACCAGACATTGACGCTCCACCATCCTTGATTCTGGACTTCCCGCGTCAAATGTGGATCAAAAACGTCAAACACTGAGATTTAAAGTTGTTCTGTTCAGTATTACAATTTTTTTTTTCAAGGCTTACTTTTCAATTAATTTAAAGATAAATTGAAACAATATTTCCCATGTTTAGTAATTAAAAAAGTCTCTTAGATATAAAAAATCACTTATGAAAACGAGAAACTATACAATTAAGGCTTTAAAAATTTATTTTACATGCCATTTTATTCAAAATATTGGTATGAAGGCCCGCGTTCCCGCGAAAACACCACGTATCTCCTATTTCTAATCCTCTTTTGTCTATATCTCCGGTTCCAAGAAATATCGACATGCGACTTTCACCACTTTTTTTTTTCAGTCAGGCTAAGACTGACATTTGAAAGCTCCCATTTGAAATGTTGGAAAAAAATTGGAAAATTGTCAGTTTTCCAGTGGCAATATTAAGCAAAATAACTTTATATAGGTACAAAAAATCTAATTAAGCATTGGATTCTCTTTCCAACCAGACAAAGTTTGTTAAATTTGGTTGATCCAAACCAAAGTTACAAACTTTTTTTAGTAAGACGTTCCCCCCTCCATTGTTTTCTTATTTGGAGAGATAGAGCAAAAAGTGTCAAATCAAAAAGATGCAAAATTTGCCAAAGATTACAATAAAAGCATTTCTGGTTTACCTCACCTAGGTAAAATTTCGAAAAAAATAAGTTTTTCAAGTTGGCCATGCATGTTGCGTCTCTAGCGGCAGAGATAAGAACTGGAAAATAATTTTGAGCATTTTTCTGATCCACTTTTGCAGTAATCTTTTCTCAATGCTTTACGATGTACTGTTTTTGTGATATGGCTGACGTCCTTTCTTATTTAGACACCCGGTACATTACTGTTAAAAACAGTAATGTAACAGTTAAAATGTTTTAATAATACACTTTATATTTTGAATTATTGGCAATATACACATTATAGCAACACAATCCCAATTATTATTTAGTCTTCTGGCAACTTTCAATAAACGTAACAATTTATTTCTTTCTGTAACCTGCTTATGTGTCTTAAAAAATCTCATTAGGGATAGTAAGATAACTGATTGTGAAGATAGCAGGCAATAGAAATACGCAGACTGGTTGAGACAAAGTCGCTAGCTTATTGTATGACATTCTCCATTGCAAGATAAACAGACCTGCATCTAAAGACAGTTATGGCTCAACTTGATTGTACCGAGAGAAGAGATGCTGCATTTCCGGCAAACGAGGAACGTCTTCCTGTTACAGGACATTACCTTCACTTATGAGATTCCCCTCCTGGAACACTAACTAACTTATTGAGATTCACAGTATGCTGAGTCAGCTCTCAACCAGCAGAGGAGAAATTGCTTTGAGGTTTATAGAAAATCAAATATCGAACGGGCTATTTAGATATTCCGCTATGATACAATTTTCAAAAAAATCACTTGGCGCTTGTTTAATACAGTCCTGCTGTTAATCTTGATGTCTTACTTTCTTGGTCATAATGTACAACGAATACTCTATAGTGTAAAAGACGATTTTTTTCAAATATCTCAAAAACCAATCATATTAGCCTTGATTTTGAGGCATATTATTGGTCACCAAATTACGCAAGTTTGCCTCAATTTAACCTAGTTTCTATCATCAGAGTAATAAATAAAGGGGAGACCGCATTCCCTATTTCAAAGCATAATGTAAACATGTAACCTCAACCTACTGGATGTTGATAAACAAACAATACATAATGAACACACGATGGTTCCTGATCGTATCAGCGTAGTGGCGTATCAAGCTATATCACGGAAATGCTTACAATATACATAATTTATACAAAAGTTAAGTTCAAAAACACAGTTTAAGAACACATAAAACACTTGGCTTCACCAATTTTTGATTTCAAAATAATGGCGTTACTTGCTATATTAGGTTAATACCAGGCAATGTTGCCACTTCCGGCGCTTAATATCGCTAGAAATTTCAATAATGTATTGATGGATATGGAGAGCCTATAATTATAACACAAGTCACAAAAAAATAGTGGGTAGCCTTAAACATATTACAATGTAACTAATTTGTAAATTGATTGAGGTCAAGAATGTGGTAGATCTTTACATGTTAATCAATGAAAATGATGACGGCTGTACCTAGCTATAAAAATAAAAAAGTAACTTCGGCATCAATGTCAAGGACGTTGCAGGGACCGATGTTTGTAAATACATTTACCTCAAGGCTTCACTTTAGAATGTAAATAACGGTCTCCCCTTTATTTATTACTCTGATTTTCTATCTAACGGTTTACAGGATATCAATGTTATTGCATCCAATTTGAAATACACTGTTCACACGACATTCATTAATAATAAACGATGTTCTCTTTACAACGTGTGATACAAAACTACAGATTAATTAGACTAGCCTAGTAGTTCCACTCAACTAATTCCATTATCTTCTTCTATATTTATGCTTAGATAAGGAGCAGTGTATGTTAGTCTTACTGAAAAACTTAAAGGATCCAGTATTTAGTGTTGGCAAGACTGATGCACTCTATGTTTAATTTAAATAACATCATTAATAACAATTTCATCTATATAGAATGAATTGAAATTGAAACAAAGAACACATTTAGGTATTTAACATTTTTCATGGTGACATTATTATTTTATAGCTCGTTACATTCATTTTAGTGTAAAAATAATTATACTGAACACGCATAATTAAATCACTTGTAAGAATAAAGGGAAACGTCAGTGGCATTTAAGTGGATCAGCAACCGTAGTAAATGTTCCGCTTTTCGCAGTATAATAGACAATGAGTGATTATGGTCGAGGTCAATTACAATGCACCTGCAGAAGCGTTAATGTTATCTGAATTCACATACATATCAAATGAGATTAGAAATTTATTACAGCCGGAATTAAAATTTTACTTAACAGGTATTTGTTTAAAAAAGTATCAATGTTTCATTAAAGTAAAACAATGTTATGGTTGAAAAAAAGCAAATACTTCTGAGCAAGTGTTTGAATCCACCTAGAATCACGAATATCAGTGGCAGCTCGTGGTCGAAAGCGTAGGGGGTGCAGATTTTAACGTAATATCGTAAAAATACTTATGTATATGCAGGAGGTATCCATAATTTTTGGTTTGTATAGTCACTGTTCACCTAATGTCTAAGTCTACACTGTATTACAGATTACAGTGTTTTAACGTAAAGTTAATTCCTAAACAGGGATGAACTTCCTAAGGACGTCTAGAAGTAACTTTTTTTAACAGTTACTATTACTGGATTTTGTCAAGTCACATTTACTGGAAAAGCTATGCTGGGAGAACGTAGCCTATTTTGGCCATTTTGACGGAAATCCCACTGAGTGCCATCACCTTTGTTAATAAAATAGGTTTTATTGGTCGGTTAGGTGATACAATTATCACAGAGAAGTTGCCAATAGGTCAAATTGGGCCTTTATAAGGTAATTCGTGGACTACCCTCCAACCAATTCCAATTTCCAATGGTTTTATTTTGTTTTATTTTTTTAAATAGATATTATTTAATTTAAGATGAAACTATGTTCATCTTCGGTGGGAAATTTTTATGAAAACGAAAAATTATCTTCTTAAACAAATATTTCTATACAATAAAATTTATAATATCTAGAATACATAATCTTTGCTTGAGATAACTAGTGTTTTCTGTATACCTTGTAACTGAATACACTAAAAAAAGTATTATATTATTTATTCATCCTTTTAGAAATATTTCCACAATCCAAATATAATAGAACCAAATTTTATATACAGTGTTTGATTTAATAATGACACAGAAAATGAAGAAAAACTTGTTTTCCAAAATGATTTCAAAATTTGGAGCAAGGAGAAGAAAAGGTTGAATAAGGCTACTAGATGAGACAGTACACACCCTGAACGATCTATTATATTGACGTTAGGTTTTTGTAATTGTTTTGAAAAAAAAAACACAGTTCTCATTTAGATGTTTCAAGAAATATATAGAAAACAAATACTGTATAAACTAGTATTTCGGCTTGTTAGCCCTTTCTCAATATAGTAAATGTTTATTACTAAATATTTCCAAGCGCATTTTAGTTATAAATTTATTTACAAATATTTATTTATAAATAACCAAAATGCGTTGCGCTTAGAAATATTTAGTAGCTAATAGACGTTTACTCTATTGAGAAATGCATAACAAGCCGAAATACTAATATATTGAGTGTTTTCTATATATTTCTTGACACATCTAAATGAACATTGTGTTTTTTTCAAAATAATTATTTTCATGATGTTTCATAAAGAACCATCCGCTTCCAGTATCCAATTTATTATTTTTTTGGTCGTGTAATCCAAGTTGAGTGTTATATTTGTTTTATAAGCACTACCAACAAAGAAAAATAGCCTTATATAATAAACTTAAAATAGACTTGTATATAATATGCAATAGCCTTACCTGCGACAGTAACTTGCCTTTTGCCGTTTGCAAACTTACGTTTGCTTGTAATACCGTTTGGGGCATTACGCGGCACAATCCAGCGGTTCTATAGTCAACCGGTTCGATCCCAGCGGGCAGTTGACACTTGTGTCAGTGTATTGTTTTCTTTCGTTTTTATGTACAATCTCCCTCTGGTATAATATAATAGATTCTTTAGAAGGAGGATTCTTAAAGAAAATTTTTTTTCTGTGTTGCGACTGTGTAACTAGCGATTCTAAAACCCAAGTTTAAAAACTGATATTTTATTAAGAGTAAATAAATAAATTACTATTTTCCACTATATTTTTCTATACTTTCTATTCTAACGTTTCTAACGTTCATGTTTTCTTTATACAATTATACAATTTATACATGTATTCTTGATACAGGGCAATCTCTTCTATTTTGGTCACCACCAAACTAAGAGAGGAAAATGTTTATTTCAACAAAAATGTACAAAAAATTGATAATTAGGTACATTATATCTACCACGCTTACTCTGTGCGTTATTCTAGGATTTCCCTAATTACTGACGAGATATCCTTCAAACACTATATCAACGTACTCGTGATAGAACATATTTTATGTAAATATGTGAAAATATACAGGATGCTTCTTTTGCCGATTGTCATTCGTTTCTCTTTTTATGAAATTTAGACCGGTCAGGTTTTGTAATTACGTATTTTTCATATACATGCATTTTCATATGCATATAAACAATGTAGGAGAGTGGCAAAATATAAGAGAGGGCGCTGTATCTCCGACATATGCACAAGAAAACAATGTATAAAACTGGATGGACTTCGACTATAAACGAAAAATTCAATTTGTAATTGTTTTTCTGATTTTCTGTTATTCCATACTAAAAGGATTATCGACATTACTTCTTAGAGCATTATAGACGTAATAATTGTAGCTAGCATTTAAACTCGTCATCTAAAGAAGCTGCCGAGTTGTCAAATTTTGTAAATTTTTTATGAATCAATTTTCACTTGAATCTGATTCGTGAATATTTTCAGAATTATACTGTTACTAAATCACCGACACAGTGCCCCAGTGCGGTTTTGCCGAATCTACTTTTTTCTAGCCTTAAGGAAATTGTGCACAATCTGGCAACATCGCCTCTGGGGGTGCCAGGAACAACCCCCCAATTCCTCGATGTCACCAGCCTTACTTGTCGAATACCCTTCGTATAATTTGGTTGTAGATTATTTATTGAACTGCCCTGGCATCTGGATTATTTGTGAGTATTCGATGGAAATTTATACGAGGATCTAGAAGCCTAGTTTACCTATATAAAGGCCGCGGTGTGTCGGCGAGGGAGTTAGTCATAATCGTACAGCGATCAAGAGAAGAAGCCATACTTAGTAGTAGTAGTAGTGGTGGTATGGGGCGGCCAAGACTTGGCAAGTAGGCCACAAGCGGGCCCTTTTTGCCTACCCCTATCGTTCCCTACTTAACTCCGTTACCTCTTCCCTCATCGAACCTTCACGACCTTCTAATGTAGGTCAGAATATCGGTCCATTCAAGGGAACTGACCTCTTCCCCTTGCAGCTCCCCGCCCCCCCAGACGTTGTGTCTTAGTCTGCCGAAAGCCACGGATTCTGCCAAGAAGTGGGAAGGCGTTTCGTCGCTCTCCCCGCACTTTGAGCAGATAGGGTCTCCCTCAACACCCATCAGTGATAGATGTCTTCTAAGCCTGCAATGACCCGTTAAAACTCCCACCAACTGGTTTAGACCCTTGCTTGGCTCCACTATAAAGTTGCAAGCCTGTCTACAACTTCCACTCCTCCAGTTTTTACATAGTGTCTCATGAGCCCAATCATTAAGAGCCATGTTGACCTGCCTTCGTGTAATGCCTAAAATAGGTTCTGATCCTTGGCTGGGTCCCTGAGATTCGAGTCGAGCAAGTTCATCGGCCTTTTCGTTCCCTGGAATTCCACTATGACCTGGTAGAAGCCATACTTAAGTGAAATAACTACTGTAATTTTCAAGTAAGTGTTTTCGGCGTGTATTTATTTAAACTACAAACACAACACTACACAAGAAGTGTAGTGTTGTGTTTGAAGTGTTAAATAAAGATTTATTGTTGTTAAAAGTTACAGGGTTAGTTTTATTAAGTGAAACATTATATGCTTAGTTTCACTTTGTGGCTTTTTATGTATTTTAGGCATGGATAATTTCGATCGTCAATTGATTTACACAGAGCAGCAGAAAAAATGGTGTTTTAATGGAATCCTGTAAAACATTTAATACCTTTCCTTTCAGTACTGCTGTACTGTTTATTTTAATCGGGGAAAATATTACACAATGTTTAGTTTACCTCTGGTTAATAATTTAACTGTGCAGCTTTATGGTAACCCATTATGTTATAAATATTGCATACTTTGTAGTGGCGAGATACAGTGAAATACACTGCAGTGCCCTCTTTGGGTCTTTGCTACTACCTGTCTGACAATTATTGTCTAATTGACAATAATTGTCATCCATGGAGATGTTGATGTAATGCAACGCCAGTCGGGGCATATTGCCCGTGGAGTAGTTGTTTTCGGCATCTCCTTCCAATAATTATTGCATACTTTGTTTACCTTTCATACAGTTTAATCAATTCTTTCTATGTAGATTAATCAAGTTTATGGTTTTATTAGCATTATGTGCTCGAAACTGTGTTTCGCTAATTGGGTGTCAACGTCAATAATTAATTTCTCTTATTGAATTCACAACCGCGTCATGTTGGCAGTGTCTCTTTGTTCAGTAACACCCTCAGGACCTCCACATCCATTTCGACAGCCCGTAATGCATAATTATATGATATTCCTTGTCTGACAAGACAATTGAAAGATGCTCTGTGAGCCAACCGAGCAAGAACCAACTGTGCCGGTGCATTGTATTAACGTTTTAATTAATATTGTGGTAAATTGCTTGACAATTTAGCAAATTATTAAGTAAAAAGACATTATGTTGCAGATGAAAAGCGCCGCCTACAATAAAAAAGCATAGTTTATCTGAAAATAATGGTGAATAATATTAGTAAATGTAATTGTTTAAACTCTCGAAGCTACTATAAACGTCCAAATCGAAAGACAGCCATAGGTAGACTCATGAACAATGTGTTATATCAAAATATGTGTTACTTAATTACCAAGATCTGAATAAACATAAGGAACAAGATGCTATACTTCATTAGTAAAAGTAAAACTATTACTCGTATTCTAGCAATTCTACATTTCACATATTGGTAATGTTAAATTTAACAAGTTACTTCCAAACATTCTAAAGGATTAAATTTTCTTAAATTTCTAGAAAACAAAGTAAAGAAAGGAAACAATATTTGCATTAATCATCCAATAGCCTCGTTGTAAATACCGATCAGAGAGGAGCTATTTCGATCCCTGAATGATAACTGTTTCACAACCCTTGAACCTATCAATGCAAGAAGCAGAATGCTTACAAAATAATTCCCTTGTACAAAAGCAAAATGTATGGCCCTCTAAAGCATTACAAGGCATATATTATAATAGTCCAAGAACATACATATAAATAAAGAATCTTCATATAAGATCTTATAAACAGGCCAATTATATCCAGAAATAGAGGGATTTATACTTGCAATATAAGACCAAGAAGTTATAGCGACAAATAACTATAAAAAATATATTTTAAAGATTATTTCAATTAATAGCGTTAGGTGCAGAAAATGCCACCAATTTCCTGGAACAATAGAACACATAACATCCGGATGACAACTATTAAAAGATGTGCAATATACCAATAGAGATAATGCAGTTGCAAAAATTATTCACCAGGTAGCCCTTCGACATATTCTGCAATCGGAACCTCAAGTATTGGTTATTGGGAAACAAGAGTCATTAAATAGTATTTAAACACAACTGTATTTATTAACGTTTCTGAATCGCGTAGTTGATCTAAAACTAATACTTGGTTCCTTTCGGTCCAAGCTTAATAATAATGAACGTGCTGTTTTAATAAACAGTTTAAAGAACAGATGAATACTATACAGTTTGATCGATTAGTTATTTTGCTTATTCCAATATTACCACTCAAAAAAAAAAAAATCGATTCAAAAATCAGATATACAGTTTGCTTCTGGGGTAAATACGGGTCCAACATTTGTTGCAAGGATTGGGGAAAACCCCAGAGAAAAACCCAATCAGACGAGAAATACTTTAAACATAGATGTGACTTTAAAACATGATCAACTATGCTTTTAAAAAATCTTCATCTTTTGGCATTAGGACTCCTCTAGCCCTAGATGTTGGCGTGCGTATAAAAATTATGTCACTGGAAGAGGTTTGGTAAACGAGTCCGTCAGTTGTTGACCTATGGGAATATATTCAAGTATTACTTCTTTCTGTTCAACCTTCTCCCTTGAAAAATGATATTTAACGTCGATATGTTTTGATCGTTTATGATCTGCTGGATTATTAGGCTATTGCAATGCACCTATTGTTATCTTCAAAAATGGTTATAGGTTTTGTTAATACCAATTTGTATACTAGCTAATAGAGATATTAACCGCCAGGCTTCTTTAATCACTTCAAAAAGTGCCATATATTCAGCTTCAGTAGTAGGTGACGTTGCAACTGAGTTTTGCCTTTTTCTATTCCAACTTATTGTATTTTGATCGATTAATTTAAACAAATAGACAGTAGTACTCTTACGATCAAGCACATTGTTGGCCCATCAGAATCTACGTAGCCAAGTAACATATCCTTATAATCATTTTTCTTATAAACTAATCGAATATTTAGTGAACCTTTAATGTATCTTAGGATTCTTTTTAAATTTTGGCAAAGTTCTTTATTGGTTTTATTTTTATACCTGCTTAACAGGTTAAGAGCTAAACATAAATCAGGCCGAGTGCACAAAATTCCATACATGATTAGGTTTTTACTTGGTGCATTATAATCTTGAGAATTTAGAGCTACATAATTTAATTTAGTTGGTAATGGGGTACTTACAGCTTTGCAGTTACTCATGTTAAATTTTTCTATAATTGTTTGTAAGTATGCACTTTGATGTAAGGTGATTATATAATATAATACTACATAAATTTATTCATGAAAATGAATCGATGAACACTCATTGCTTAGATGCTTAGATGCTTGCTCAAGATTTTCGTAGATCCAATAAACGTGAAGTATTGGTCCCAATGAATTTGTGCATATATTAATTTCTGTCTATATAGATTTAATTTTATACTCTGATTATAATTACTATATGATTTTTAATATTTACTGCGTAACTAGATATATTTTTAAATAAGACATTGAAATATTTATTCCATTATTTATTCAATTTATATTTCAATAAGCAATGTTTCCAAATTTAGTTATTTATTGAGTTGATGTCTGTATTTTATATTATATAAACACTTATGTGTACTTTTCAACATTTACTTTTACCTTTTATATAATTTTATCACGGTGAATTTGTAAAAAAATTAGTTTCTTGAATTATTCAAAATTTAATCCGAAATAATAAATTTCAATAGTTCCATATAGGTCTATAGTAGTATTTATGTGATAAAATCGCTATAGGTGTGAACCTATATATGTATATATGTATATTATTAGATCTTATGGTGCTATTGATCGACTGTCCCAGATACTGTCTTTTATGCATTCCTAAAATTTCACACTTATTATAGTAATCGGTACCATTTTATTCTTATTATCCCCTTTTATCAGGGCAATTGTATGTCTATGTA